>JAOYMU010000002.1:42424359-42443872 GCA_025802295.1 Psammodynastes pulverulentus
CTGACTCTGTGAACCGCTTAGAGAGGGCTGTAAAAAGCACTGATAAGCGGTATATAAATCTAAAGTGCTATTACTATCTAGTCCTGCAGTCTGTTCTCACAGTGGCTAACCAATAGCATAAGGAGGCTCACTAGTCTATGAGCACATGGCCTTCAGAGGCAATCATCAAGGTTAATTATCCATTGATTACCATGACTTCCGTGAATTGATCCTATTGATTTTTGAAAATAGCCAAGCCAGTAGCCAACACCATATGTCATGGCAGCAAATTCCAAAGTTTGACTGTATGATAAGTAAAAGAATATTTCCTGATTCTTCAGTTCATCTGGTTTTGGAAAATAGCTTCTCCTTGCCCACTTTATCCAAAGTCCCTAATGTCATGACCTTTTCTCATAGGGAAGCTGTTCCAGCCTCTTGATCATCTTAGTTGCCCTCCTCCAGACCTTCTCTAGCTCCACCATATTCCTTTTCGGATGTTGCGACTAAACTACACACAATATTCTTGATGTAACTCGTGTTCAGAACCTCCCAAACCACAGCTCATGGGGAATAACTGTCCAGTGGACCAGCAGAATGAAATGATGGCTTATGCAACTCCCTTTAAGGCACTTATCAGCTGCCATTTGGGCTATCACGTCTATGAATTTATCCAGATCTCTGAGCCAAGGACTATTCTCTTGTCCTCCCTCACCTGCTACCTCTCCCAGGCCAAGCAGCTGATCGCACAACAACACTGCCACTGAGGGATTGTTTTGCCAATTGATGACACAAAGGTATCATCTCTACACATGAAATGAATATACCGTCTCTGATGAAAAGACGCCATTGGGATTGGGATTTGAATAACAAAATCTCTGGCAGTTTAGTTTTCTGCTTGTTAACTGGTGGGAGGAGAAATGTGAGGAAGACGTCTGGTTAATCAAGAAATGGAAACTAGGACTTTCAGTCTCTGCTTATGTTAGAGGAGTGTGCCAACCAAAGAGTTGTTGTATTAATGTCTGTAGTGCTTAAATTTAACTTAATCGCCATACCAGCTTCATGATTTTGTAAAAGCCAATTCCTGCTTCTCTTTCTAGTCCATTCTACCTGGGCTGAGAATGCTGCCCTTGCTGTTTTGTCTTAAAAATAAGGAAAGCAGAGAAATAAAGTGTAGCTTAGTAAATTGAAATATTTCTAAATCTTTCTTTTTTCCACCTAATACTTTACATTTTATAAAGCTCATGTTTTTTTTTTAAAAAATCCTTGGAAAAAGCAAGTAAAAGACACACCTAAAGGAAATTTCCAAAATGTTTTAATTTGCAGAAGATAAGCTCTCACAACCTGGAAAACTCTGGATGGCAAGCTATCCCATTGGTTGATTGCTCTCAACGTTAGGATATTTCTCCTTGACTCTAGTCTGCTTCTCTTTTTGGTAGTTTTCATCTATTGTTTCTTGTCTTGCCTTTTGGTGCTTTGGAAAATAGTTTGACACACACACCCCCCATCCTATTTAGGGATCATGTTATTTAGGGAAACAATCATATTTCTTTTGCTCTTAAGGTAATTGGATGGACATGGATGTATGCAAAGTTCCTCTGAATGTACATTAATCTTAGCAAAGAAACAATTTAACAATTTAACTGTTTTTCCCAAGAAAGATGCGTTCAGGGCTAAAGAAAAAAATACCAGAGAATATTCTAGTAAAGAGCAGGTTGGCCTATGTTCACCACCATTCTCATCCATAGAGATTACTTTGGGCCAGTCACTCATTTTCAGTTCAAGACAGGATGCTGGTGTGAGAAAAATATCAGGACAGCACACTATGTATTGGGTCTTGAGCTCCTTTATAAAAGCAGGAATATAAAATACATTAATAAATAAGGGCTATTTGGGGATGGCAATATTACTAAATTGACAACATGAAGCATCAATTGGAATAAATTCTAATTTGTTGTACTGACATAAACTGTTTTTCCTTTTAGGTTTCTTTTAGAGAAACCTTTAAAATAGGAAACTTATCTTCAAATTCAGTGATGTAAGCCAATGAGTTGTTTTTTTTTAATCTATTCTTTGCATGTGGGAGGTGGTTTGATATTCCAACACATCTGTCTTTTGGGTAAACACAGTTCAACAGTACACAGAAGTAGATCAATAGCAATGCATCCTTTGGGGGCCTCAAGCCATTTTTGAAAAGGGTTTACCAAGTCTAATGGTTTATTAGAAAATGTTAGTTTGCATTGTTTTAGAAATTAGTAATTAACAATCTCCCAACCATTGAATCTGATTTTAGTGATTTGTGTGGTTGTTCTGCTGAAGGAAAAGGATCCCATCTCTTTCCCCCCCTGATTTTAACATTTCATTTTCAGTATATTTAAAAAAAAAGTCATCAAAGCAACATTTTGGTACTTTCCTCAGATGATTGGCTTTGAAAAAGTTCTTAGGATGTAGAAGTTACACCTTCACGTTTGATTTAAAGTCTACTTATTAAGAAAAGTGACTGCAGGAAAGATAGGATTAGACTTTTGGGGCAGTGCTTAAGTTCACATTTTTCCCTTTCCTTTTCTTTTTTAATGAGGACTAGAATATTTCCACTGTGAACTGCCTTCATAGAGCACCAAAAGATCACACTTGCGTCACGCCAATCTTTTTCTTTGTGCCTATAATATAATTGGCTGATTGTGCTAGCAACGCGTGAGCTGCTCTCCCCCCTTCCTTTCCCCTCAGAACAGCCTTGGCTACCTATTATTAAGCCTTGTTGCTGGTTCCCTGAGAGGAACTGCTCTGCTCTGCTGCTTCTTGCTAGCAAAGGCAGTGCCATTGCGCAGGTTGAAACAGCAGAAGCAGCATCCATTTTAATCTGCAGGAAGCCTCTCTCTGTGGAAAGCCGTCTTCTTCTTTAGACCCAGCAGGGTTTTCAGTTTGCAGCTTCGGTAAACAGTCTCAGCTCTTCAATCTGCTTTTCTGGATGATGCACTGAGATGGTACACCAGGAAAACTGTTCTTATCAGGTAAGAAAAGGAGTCTCTTTCACCCTAATCTTCCATCGGAAGAGATAGAGAAGAGGCCTCTCCTATTTTTCAATGCAGCAAGTTGCTTCTTTTCAGCTTCTGCAAAACTGGGTAGCTTTTCTTTTTTTAAGCTTGTATTTTCTTCTTCTCTTCTCAGTGCAGCTGCTAGGGGGTATGATGAGCAGGGAAGAAAATAATCCATATATTTCTTTAAGGTAGTCGGTTGTTAAGTATCTGTTGCTAAATCTGTATCTATGTGCCTTCTTAGAGTAAATGAAAACAACTCTGGACAAAATAATAATTCGTTCTGCTTCCTAATTGCATGTCGTTAGGATTGAAAAACTGATAGATTTAGTTTATTCCATATAAGAGAGGATGTTACTGGCTGCATTGAAGATATTTTGAGAAAATGGTTAACTAGTGAAAAACAAATATTGTTAAAGTATATCTATTATAGCAGTTGTGTATTTCAGCTCTCCTTAGGTTGTTAGGAGCATCATATATGTGGGTTTTAAACTAGCAAGAAATATGCCGATAAGCTGCATCAAACATTTATTGTCATTTATCTTTAAAATCAAGATACTGTGTTTTGATTATAGTGCTTAGATTTACTTCTTAGTTATTACTGACCTCGGGAGAAAGAAGTTGCTTCTTTTCTAAAGAATATTACTACTGATTTTTCTTATGAACATTATAACACTTAAAAAACAAAATATATAAAATGTAGATAGCATGCAGTTTTGACAAATAATATTCTACCATTTTATATCTTTTTACACAGGGACTTTTCAAGACTCCAGTAGGAGTTATTGAGCTGTATTGTGTTTAGACTGTGTGTAATTGGAAGGTGGTATCAAGAATCAGTGGTGTGAGAAATCTTATCATCGAAGCAATATAAAACATTACACTAAACTCAGATGTATTTTCATTTCTAATCAGCATTTTCCTATGGTTTCTTTATAGTGGAATATTTCAGCGAGTTTTTAGTAGACGTGTTAGTTTATATAAATGCTACTCCCTCTTTTTTAAAATGGATTTTATGTTTTCAGTTTGTTTAGACAAATCAGCAACTATAGAAGAAAAGTTGATATAGGACAAATCTGACATTATACTTTATTTTAAAAGATACATCCCCGTTTATAATAACTTAGATGAAAATCTAAGAAGGTAATGCGATCTAAGGACAGTGTAGGGATAAACAACAACTGGCTTTTTAATTTTTAATAAATACCCCAGCTGTGTCACAAAGAATTCTAGAGCCATATTTTGAATTCTGGTTGGTGTTAAAGGTCATCTTTTATCTTTTTTGAAAAAGAACTCAGTTCTTTAGCAAGTTTGATCAACAGAAAGTACACTAAGCAGCATCAGAGATACTAGAGTGAGCAGATTTTTATATAGTTTGGTATTTAAAATTTGGGTGCCTGGAATAATGAAATTAGTATAGATTATAAATTTCATGCTAACAGATAAAATCTTTATAGTAAACAAATTACTTTAAAAACAAAAAGAGGCTATCACGCCATTGTTATACAAAGGAAAAAGCAGAAGTTATATGTTAATTCATATTTTTAACCCAGCTGTGATACAGAACCTAGATTTTAGAGTCTAATCGAAAGATAACAAGATTACATTCCCTCAACGCAAGCGGTAAAAAGATGCTTCTTTCATGGAGGGAAGAAAAATCTTAAAATCACTACCATCTGTGGGTAGATAATAAATGCCTTGTTTGCATCATTTTTCCAGGTGCATTGAGTTACCTAGCTATTAAAATATAGTGTTCCATTCCTTTTAAAGATAAGCTATTCAAACATTAGAATCTTCATTTATTTTTTTACGTAGAACCAAAAATTACTAAGGACATTTCTACACTTTGGTTTCCCTCCCTTTATCATCATAATCCATGAATTGTGGCTTAATAGACATAAATGAGCAAACTAATGTATCGCCTATTTTCTTCAGTTTTGCCCTTTTCTGTGTGCCAAATGGACAAACAATCCAGACATGAGAGAATTTTGTATGAGGTCCAAAGCTGAGATGACATTTTATGCTGTTTAAACAAGCCAGGATTAGTAAACCAGCTTTAAATCTAATCTTGCTATTGGCTTGTAAACCATTAGCCTAGGGGTTTTTTTTCATTGAAAATCCTCCCTCTTCAGACAGAGAGGTAAAAAAAAAGTCTGCCAATGAATTGCTTATGCAAATTCTGATTTATAAGCAAAGATTCAAGGCTTTCTTTGGGATTTTTTTTTTAAAGAATGGGAAATTAAATACAGAAAAACAAATCCATGTCCACTTTGTTTACAAGGTTTGGTTTGGTTGCACAGAAGCCCCCTCAGCATTCTTGGAATGAAAATAAATAAAATAAAAAAATGGTAGATGGCTGCAACCCAGTGTTTTTCTTAGATGTCTCCTTTTCCAGAAAAAAAAAGATAAGGGAAGCATAGGGCTACAATGGATATTGGAGAGCAGAACTCAGCCATTTTACTTCTGGTACATGTCTTACAACAGTCTGATCACCATGGCACTCATTTTGCAAACAACCACCTCACCCAGGGAAGCCATTTTGTATGAGCATCTATAAAATACTTGCAATGTTCAAAATGCCTTCAATTTCAATGTTCAATACTTCAGTGTTCAAAATGCCTTCAATGCCCATACAATTGCCTGTTTCTCTAACCAGAGATTTATACAACTATGAAGAGAGGAAATACTAGTACTAGGATAAACCAACAGAAAGCAATGCTTTAAACATTCATAGTACGTGTAGGAGAATGGATTTGAGTTATTCTTTTGAACATTAGACCCAGTTGTGTAGGTACAGTAGCTCGAAGATGTATTTGCTGGAAATTAACATTTTAAAGTCAACTGTTGAATTTTTCTTTTAGTTTGTCTTCTTTTGGCAAGCAGAGAAGAGAGGGGAGATCAATATCAGTGCATAAATAAATAAATAGGAAGAGAAAGGACCATTAGATATGTTCACCGCTATGAGTTATTTATAAAAACTAATAAAGGCAGGATAAAAAAAATCTTTAAATGGATAAATGAAATGAGGATTCTTATGTGCTTTCATATTTAAAAGGTAATATTTTCTTTGTTTAGTAGTGCTGCTTCTGCACACTACTATGTGTGTTTTAGCAGAACTAGATATTTAGAGGCTCTGAGTACTGATACATCAAGTACAAATTTCTCTATCAATAAAAAATCTAGATTTCTGGACTAAAGTCAGTTTGTAAAACCATATACTATTGGTGGTTTTATTATGGTCTAAGAATGATGGCTAATGAATTATGACAATTACATTCTAACAAATCTGAAAGGAACCAAATTGAATAAGGCTGGACACATATGAGCAAATTTGGTGAGTTCATTCTTTACACTAAGCCAGAGATAGGCAATAAGTATATTGCAAGCCATCTCTGACCTCTATCCAGTTTCAAGAGGAAACCGCCAAATACTGGAAGTTAAGACCTACATAACCTATACATTGTTTATAAACAAACATTCCCTTCCTAAAATCAAACACTACAAGGGGAGGGGTGGATGAAAGTTGTGGTTCTCATAGTCATTACGATTCTGCTCCCAACCATGAAAGTACTCCAAAAGATTTCTAATGCCTACTCCACTATTTAAATTTAATCCTGCTCTCCTGTAAACTAGAAATCCTAGATTGAATTTATGCACATCCACACCAACTGCATGACAGCTTGCCCAATGTGTAAACCTATGGGCCAAAGTTTCAAAATTATCTAGGAAAAAATGGGTTAAATTGAGACACTAGTTTTATATGAGCCTAAAATCAACATTCAATTTTAGACTGTATCAACAAAAATATAATCTATCTCTGTTGGATTCAAACATTAAGAAGGACTTGGAGAAATTAGATTAGATTCAAAGAAGCGCAGTGATGGTGATCAAGGTATCAAAAATTTAATTTTCTAAGAAGTTGCTATTGCACTGGATATTTTCTTAGAACGGTGCTTTCTAATAATTGCTAAAATGAATTTTTACCATTCTTATGTCCTCTGACATTTTCATGGCTGTTCTCCAATCTGTTACATTGTCACAACACATTCAGAATCCATTAGTGTATGACTGATAATATGTAGGAATGAAGATAATTTTGAAATTTATCAGTTTAGTTGGATTTTCACACACAAACATTCACAGGATTATTCACAAATATGATATCTTGTTATTTTAAACTGACTCCTGATCATTTATGGCCTTGTTGCCAATGTAAGTCTTTTGTTTTCATTTATTTTAAACTCAGGGTGTTTAAATATTTTTAATATTATGTCAGGGAGGGAAGGAGGGAGGATCTAATTCTCTCCATTGTCAAAGTAGGCTATATTCCTAGTCTTCATTCTTTTATAAATTAACCAAATTTATTGAGAAAACTTTGGTGAGAGACTGTTCAAAGATATTTGGAAGCAATAAGCTTTGAGCACCAATGAGGCTTTGAAGCAAAACATATTATCTACATACTTGAAGGATTCCCCTGATATTGTAGCAGGAAATGCCTCGTTGAAGCCACTTAGAAATGTTTCCCTAATGTAAACCAAACCAGATCAAAAATAAGCAGCATACATGAACACTGATTTTTTTATATGAACAAACCATGCACCAATACTCACTATTGAAATGGATTTATAAGGCTTGAATAAAAATTAATAAAACCAACAGAAGGCAATAGCTATGACATGTCCTTTAACATCTGTTTTTTTCCCCATTTTGCCAGTGGAACCTTCTGTAAGAAAGTTTGTCTTTACTTATTTTATTTTATTTATTTATAAAATGTATTGGCCACCCATCTTACCACATGGTAACTCTGGAAGGCTTACAGTCCTAAGTCTGCTTTAAGGAACATGCCCTGGTTGACTTTTTTTTTTATTGTGATAGAAGTCACTTCCTATAGCAGTTAATTGATAAATGCAAGTTGCTTGTGGAAATGAGTATGTTAATATAAGTACTCTGCATCACTGGGTAAAAATGTAAAAGATGATAGACCGGAAGTTCTGATTAGTGTGATCAAGAATGACCTGGACAATCTCTGACAATAAGAACATGATTTACATCGCAAAAATTAATGAATCTATGAATTCAACCAATGAACCACTTAAAAGGAAACTCTTATCCAGCTTGGCTTTTCACAGTAACATGTGGGTCACATTATGATATTTTTCAATATCAGAAGGTTTCTTTGCATTTCAACAGTAGAGATGAAAAATTTTAACAGCTGACATTTTTGTTATACTACAAAAATAAAGGAATTACTTCACACCATCACAACAGCCAATGAAAAATGGGCTTATTGCTGTGATGAAGAAACTATGCATCAGTCCAGGGAATATCATCGCAAAGCTTTAATTTTTAAAAAATAAAAAAGGGCTTCAGCCAGCAACTCAGACTTACAGTTTTTGAGATGCAGATAGTGTTATTCACATGGATTTCCTTGATCCTGGCACCACTATCAACTCAAACTACTACATTGCAAAAGTCAAAAGTTTGAGCCAACGATTAACTAGAAATAAAGGAAGGAAATTTTGTTGGAGCATGATAGCCATGTCCCTCACATCTCATGAGCCACCCAAGAGGCAACTGCAAGGTTGGGTCTCGGTGCTTTATCTCATGGCAGCATAATGTCTAGACTTGGTGTCCTGCAAATCCTGCCCTTTCCCAAAACTGAAGAAATACTTTCATGGCCATGATATACTTTCATGAAAAAACTGCAAGGATTTTGTTGAAGAGGCAAAGTGTGAGGTGTTGATTGATTTTCCTTGCTTCTGAATGTGCCATGTCCTCATTATACCCAATTTCCAAAATGAATTGAGTAGATCATAGCAGTCTAGAAAGCCATTGGGTTGGAACAGAATGATATAGAGCATATAATTTGGAATCAAAAGGTTTTGTAAGATGGAAGATTGGATATCTTAAAGGGTAACATTCATTGGAAAGTATTTCTAAATAATTGTTTAAGATTATATTTTTAAATTTTACTATCTATGTTGTTTGTAGGCACAGAACTTCATTTGTGCTGCAAGGATATTCAATTACCACACATTGTTCTCACAGAAAAATACACAATTTTCTGCTATTGTTACACTGATTAAATGCAAAAAAAGTACCAGTATACGATTTTTTTTTAAGTTGTCAGCAGTACCTTAGGAAAATTTTGTCATACAGTATTTTAACATTTTTAGCTAATAAAACTTCAAAATCTCCACTTTAGTAAATGAATAGATTTTTCACAAAATGAGTAGATTTATCTTTTGTTTGCCTGGTAATTGAACAGGAAAAGGGAAGAATTAATTTTAGTAACACTAAGAAATGACTGAGTCAGCTGTGAAGATGGGAGCCATAAAAAAAGTAAAGCATATTAACATAATTCCTATGTGCAGAAAAGTAATTACACAGAAGCCTATAAGAAAAATAATTGAATTTAGCTTGCCTCGGCATACTAATGCATGTCTTCTTCTTTTAAACTTTTGAATAGTACATACTAGAGGTTTTAAGTCTTTTACAATTGATGTAAATGTATTGTAGGATTAAATATTTTCTGTCTATTTAACAGATTTGAAAGGGAAATGTGAATAGCAGTTTTACTGATATTCTGGTACTTAGATAGCATACATATCACAATTTTATTTTATTAAGTGGGTCATCCATGTATTTTCTTAAGAGTTTTACCCATTGCAGTGAAAGCCACATGTTCAGGTTTGAAACACTTAAAAATAGATATAAGTAGATATCTAAAGCAATATTTGCATATTTGAAATCTCAATTTCACTGGAACTTAGAAAAACCTAAAATAGTATCCTCTTTTTTGCTTTATTTTTTTCATTATTATTGTATATTTTCTTTTGTGGCATATTAGATCTATCAGATTAAATGCCAGGAACATATTCAAATTTTCTGAAAATCATGACTAACCGTTGCAGGCATATGACTTGGTAATTATTTGATTTGATCATTTTATCCATTCCTGTAAGTGTAACGGAAGGACAAGCTTGGAAGGTTTTAAAGAAATGGATCATAGCATTTTGTTGGTCCTAATTTTCTTTCATTAATCTTAACTATGTTTTTTGGCAAATGTAGATTTTAAACCATGGGCAATAGAAATAGCTTCTTAAAAAAAACAAGTTTGGATTGACTTCAAGCAAAACATCAGTCTACAGTTAATCCAAAATGGATGGAAACTTTTCAGTCATGCCAGAATCTAAGTTGGCCTTGAGCTAAATCCAGTAATATATAAAATGCAGCTTACTATATATCCAATTGCAATTATAATTATTCAATGACAGTAAAAACCTTCACAGAACAAGGGGGATGTCTGAACATCCCTCATTGAAACTACATTTGCCTACTGATACCATACTCTAGATGTGTTTGGACTATAATTTCCAGCTAGAAGTTCTGCCAACTGAACAACAGTAACTTGGAAAAGAACGAATGTCTTTTTTGTGTAAACTGTCTGAAGAAACATCTTATAGCAAATGTTGAAGAATAGTGTTCTTCAGAAGTAGCCGAGTTTTAGCTGCTGGTTATAGGTTCTGGATATAGTGGCTTTGCAGCATCTGGAATCCCATTCCCAACCCTGGTTTGAAGCAAAATATTCTTATAGTATCTCATGTGTAAACTGGTGATACGTCTCCCTACTCTTCCAATAAAAGATAACAGCATGAAAGGGCTTTCCTCAATTAAATAGGTGTCAAGATTGTTGAGACATCTCTCAAACATTAAGTCACAAAAGTGTAATTTGAATCATAAATGGCACTTGTTTATTGTTAGGTGTAGATAACTTTTTGAGTAAACCTTATTGCTTATTTTAACAGAAAAGCATTGAAAATTCTTGTGCTCTTTGGCAGTTGCCTCAATCAAAAAGTAATTATTTGGGAGTAATTGATTTTGATTGATTGATTGAGATGAAAGAGATAGGGCTTCAGGAATTTGGGCAAATGGGTGATTTTCCAGTTAGGACAGTGATCCTTTTTTTAAGCTTTCTAACAATTTCCTGTGATCCATCAACAAAGCAAGTATTTTCTTATTTTTAAAAAAATAAATTTTTATTAATTTTCTTTTAAAAGAAAAAAACTAAGCATGACATAAATCAAAAAGAACATAGAAAGAGAAAAAAAGACAAAATACAAAAAGGAAAAAAAAAGAGTGCAAACAAACAAAACAATCAAGACGACAAAAATAATTGTATCTTAACAGTCGTGATTAAATTTACAAATTATTTAACTGTGTACTAGAATATTTCAGATTTTACATTAATAACCTCTAATACTTTGTATTTTCACTGATAATGGAAAAGCTTACAGCTATTAATATGACCATCTCCTGAATTTTTATAGAATGACAACTCACAATTATAATTGTGCCTCTCAATTTGCAGTGAATTTGACAGTACAATGTTATTGGAAATTGTTTTTAAAAAGGTGCTATAGGTCCCATGTGGCCTCTAGGCCAAAGGGCTGCCCAACTCTATAAAATGATAAAAATTAAACAGCTAATAACTAAATTTGTCTTAAGGTGGGTTAACCACATCATTTTATCCAGATTCTTCATGCTGGTATAATGTAATCCACTAACATTTTGAGAATAATACTTAATCTGAAACAGAGTTTCTCTCTCGCAGGCAGTTCTGCTTTGGTTATCTTCTGTTTTGGAATCTTAAGGGTAATTTAAAGTTATGTTGGCATAAGATCAAAAGAGAAATAAAGAGCTACTATTATGAAATTAACTAACAGCAGTACATCAAAGTGGGATGCCTCGAAGTTTTGTGGGAAAGCCAAACCAACTCCAGATGTCCAGTTGGAGAGGCTGTGAAGAATGTCAAAACATATCCAAAATGTTTGCTTAAGCTGACTAACGAAAATCCCAAGCACTGCAGAGACTGGCACCTGTTCATTCCAGAGGACTTTTGTCTCTGTGAATTGATTGTTCTTTGCGATCAAACAGTAATGTTTCCGAAGTGCAGTTGAATTTTAGAAATGTCTCTTTTATTACTACATTAAGAAAAAAAATATTTTGAGCAACTCCCTGAACCAAGGGCTTATACTTTAGATCTAAAGCAGGGGTGTCAAACTTGATTCCATGAGGGCCACATCAGGGTTGTGTTTGACCTTGGGGTAGCGTGGCCGCGGTGTGTGTGGCCAGCTTCACATCACTAGTGTCGGGGCACTTGTAGTGGCCAGGTGCTAAGGCAGGACTTCCCTCAGACCGCCCCAAGCTCTATTTTCGCTGGCAGAGGCTGCAAGAGGCCGTCACAGCTGAAAACAGAACCTGGGAGGGGCCCTCTTGAGCACCGTTTTCACTGGGAGAGGTACTGCGGGCCAGTTCTTTGCTGTTTCCAGGGTGGCACCGTGGTCCAGATCTAAGCATTGTTTGACACCCCTGATCTAGAGGGAAGATTGTCTAAGAAATATAGGTATTTCAGCATCCCCATGGTCACATGATCCAAATTCAGACACTTGGCAACTGACTCATATTTATGACCCTTTCAGGGTCCTGAGGTCATGTGATCACCTTTTCTAATCTTCTGACAAGCAAAGTCAATAGGGAAGCCAGATTCACTTAACAAATGTGTTACTAGCTAAGCAAACTGTAGTGATTCACTTAACAACTGTGGCAAGAAAGGTCGTAAAATGGGGCAAAAGCATTTAGCAACAGAAATTTTGGCCTCAATTGTGGTTGTAAGTCGAGGACTACCTTCTGTAGTAGAAAATTTTCTGTTAGTTGGAGCGGCAAATTTGATAGTTCTTTTATCCTATTAATTATCTAAGATTACCAGTCATAGCTACCCGTCAAAAGTAGGCTTTCAAAAAAGGGGGAAAGAAAAAGAAGCAAAGCAGAACAAAGGAACAGCTTCATTATTGCAGAAAACGTGCCTTAGGCATGGAAGCTGACTGAAATGACTTCAGACCAATTGCTCTCCCTCTGCCCACTCCACCTCACAAAGTTGTTGTGGAAACATTAGAAGACAAGAGTATTACATGCATCACCTTGAGATCTAAAAAATAAAGGCAGGATCTAATAACTGACCACAGTCCAAGGAGATAAATCAAACAAGATTTTTTCTAGATAAGAATATTTCAGGAACTGAGGTTTTTAAAAAAATAAAATCTGGGAGATAATCCTCAATACTCCTGAATTGTAGCAACTACAGTACCCTGCTTCTGAATTACTGTCCTGTGCTTCTGAACATGAATAAGAGAAAGCTGATTTTCCACAGTAGAGGGGACAGTTCCTTAAGCTGTTTCTGATATGTAGGTGTATTTTTAGAACAGGGATGGGTGGTGTTTTTACACACTTAATATGGGTGAGTCACTAGTAGGGCTGTGGCAAACCTCTGGGTAGGACCACAGTTTTGTGTACTTCTGGAGTTAAACTGGTCTAAAATTATTTTTGCATTTACTACACTACTTATTTATTTCCTGTCTCAGAAATGGCAGTAAACAAATACCACTAATTTTAAGAAATGATGGTTGAGGGGGAAAAAAGATTTAAGAACTCTATGCAGGTCTGAACGCACAATCTGCTTTATGGTTTTTCAATTCAGTTACAAATGCGTGCGTCCTTTGCTTCTTTGGTTATGACTAAGCTCCCTGTATCTTCGATTTGTATACCTTTTTAAAATAGGAGGTTATGATTTGGGCTTTTGTTTCTCCCTCCCCTTCCTCCCTCTGCTCTGGTGTAGTCTGCTAGGCAGGCCTCCCATCTATTTTTATCCTGAACTACCAGGGACAGGAGGAAGACTGTTGCTTTCCGTGTTCCAAGAGCAGAGAAGCCGGTTGCAGTTTAAAGAAAGCAGCTTTGCCTTTATTAGGCAAAAAGAAGGCTGCTTTGGAGTGGATTCTAACAGCATAGTTCAGAGGTGTGCGTGATAGCAACAACTAAGGCTGCTTCAAGCATCATTAAGGAGGCCTTCTTTTGGAGAATGGAAGCTGTCCTTCCATCAAGGTGAAAAAAAAATAGATCAGGAGGTTCTTCTAATGAAGAAGATATCTGAAATTCCTGGCCTTTTTTTTTTTTTTTAAATATGCCACTTACTTAGGACAGTTTGAAGAGCAAGCTGTGAAAAGGGAGACTTGGATCCAGATATGATGCAGGAGAATGTTATTTTCTTTTTTTAAACTGTATTGGTCTTCAAGCAGTAAGGAATGCATTTTGACAGTGATGGAATGGATGACATTGTCACTGAAATATCCAGATTGGATATGGAGGAGAATTATAAAAAGGTAAGAGAGGGAAAGAGCTCTTTTGTCTTGGCACAATGGTTCCAATTTTTGTCAGAAAAGAAACAAATGAAAGCCATGCGCCAAAAGGCTGGGGCAAGCAAGCCACTTGTATAGCATCCTTGAAGGCTGCAAAACACAGAATTTTTTCTTTACAGTGTCTCTTTATTTTGCCTTCAGAATGCCTTTTATTGTCAGGATCGACTGGTTAAACTATATAATACCTAGTTGTATCCAACCTGGATTAAGATTAAATGTTAAGAGTAGGTTCCTGTAGATTTCAGCCTACTAAAAAAAATTCCACAGTGCATTTGAAGATTGCTTTGATGTATGTTTAAGGCTTGCAAAAGGAACTTATCTTCTTTCCTTTACCCTCACTACTTTTAAGATAATATGACTTTTTGAAACTGAATAGAACTGAGTTTGCTAGAGTACAAGAGATTTCTATAAACTGATATACTGGCATGTCTTGGAAAAGAAAACATGCCAGCTGTGATATGGAACTTTAAATATAGTAATTTTCTATGCCTGGTAATAACAGGCACACTTAAAAATAACTTTACTTACATGACTGTGGCCTTGACATCAAACTACAAATATAAGCTTATCCTCCTTATGGTTAGAGGGCAAAAAGTTAGTTTTTGTTGTTGTCAGCAATTGTTTCTTATATATCTCCTCTAAGTTTTTAAATGAATTTGCTGCCTGTATATACTATCTTTGTAGGCTTAAAAGTTGATTTCCAGGGAATTTATTTTGTTATTCTTGAAGTAACTAAAAAAGTGCTTGTTGATGATGTTGTGCCATCAAGGTTTTTTTTTATACTCTTAGGAACCACATAAATTTGATTGGTTTAATGAAAAACTGAATCAAAACAAAACATACAAAATAACTCGATGATGACACTTTAAGAAAGTTGATTCAACTTCCATGTATTATATCTTTATTAACCCATATAAAATGGCACAAAAGTAGATGCCAGCTTTTGTGTATTCCAGAATTGTTTATAAACTAAATAACAAAAGATAAAACGGCAAGTAGCAAATACAATCCAAATGTTTCAGGCAATAGAACTGCAATTTAAAATCAGACTAAGCATATTATCCATCCTTAGAAAAGGTACAGCTTCAGTTGGTGTACATAATTAGCATTCAGGAAGTCTGGAGGTCCTAACATATCCTATTACAGCACTGGCAACACCCTACAATCCAAGAAGACTGATAATCAGAATGATATGAAATTCTTGGCCAGGTGAATTGCTGATTTCATGAACTATAAGACAATTTCATGCCTCTGGACAGAAAATCTAAATCTGCTATTGTTCATTTATAATATTAGGATCACTTTTTCCCCATATGTAAATCAGCAGTGGTGTATTCTAATTGTGATACCAGAAAGGGTTGCTTTCTTTAAAAAAAAATATCCAAACTGATACGGTTGGAGTCTAGACTTTTGAAAGATTTCCCAGTTTGTTAAGTGGATTCTATATTCCCAAAGGTCTAAAAAGGCACTGTAATTGTTTGCTTTGTTCATTTGTTTCTAAATAAAGAACATGTAAATGCTATTTAATTACAGATTATGTACAATATATAATTTTTCTTGATCTAAATTCTGTGGACTGATAATATTACAGCCATATGCTGTAAATGCCAGACTGGGGTAGAGCATTTGGAGATGTGACTATGCAAACATTCACAAAATGCCAATACCACTTGGGGGTGGGGGGAGATCCCAATAAGAATCAGGTTCATATAAATGTTGACATATTTCTACGGTCTGCATAAAAACTGTATAAAACTCACTAGGAATATTCTCTAATAATACATAAAACTCATTTATTGGTAATATACAGAATAAAGCACGCTTTAAAAACCTTGGTGAAATTATCTCATCTATTATTGCTGCTGAGTGAATATCAATAAATGAATCTGCTAGCTTTTGTGGAGATCAGGCTTTCCTTAACAGCTCAGACAAAATGATAGTAATGAGTCAGCAGCAGTTCTGAAACATGGCAAAAAGCAGCAATAAAACTTAGCCAGTAAATTTTCATTGAAGCGTAATCAAGAAACATTATTGGAAATAATAGCCATAAATGTTTGGAGTTTTCCTCCTCTGTTAGTCACGTTATTTTGACTTCATATTCTGTCAAATCTATAAAAATCAGATTACCAAAATTACTGAGAGTTCAAAAAGTCAGAATAGATAGATAGAAAAATGATATAATTAGAGGCCAGACTAGATACACTGCTGGATATGGGAATTTCTGTTTTACTTCCTGATCTGAGGCAGGGTCTGCCTAAAATTGTATTTTTTATAAATATGAAGCAGCTATTTATTTCTTGAAATATGATAAAATGATTAGTATTCCTGGCAGCTTCCAGGAAAACTGGGAAACTAGTTCTTGGATGCGATGGCAGGAGCTGTTCTTCATCTCTGATTCAGGAGGAAAGAACTAACACAAAAATACATTTTTGATTCTGATCATATTTTTTAAGATACCCCAAAGATATTGAGGACATTATGAAACATATTGTAATATTCCTGCCAATAAGAAACATGAGTCATGGATAGCAACGATTACAATATACGGTATGTAATAAAATCAGCAAAACTTCTTATACATAGAAACTTTCTGGAAACTAGAAGCTACATATAACTATGCTGAATGTGAGAACCGAAAGAGGAGAGAAGAAATGGAACCAAGTGAAGATGCCTTACTAGTTGTTTCTGAAGGATGTTTCTACAGGATGTTGCCTCCACCTCATTTCCAATCTACATAAGAGGCAGCATAGACACATCTTCAGCTTCCAGATTTGGAAAAGGTGTTTTCTTCCTCCTTCTAATAGAACTTCATGGCCAATCTAAATCCAATAGCAAGGGGCTTTCAGTTGAGCAAAGAGCAGCTGTTTGTCTATGGAGATTCTCAGTCATGATTGTCCCAAAGGTGCTTTTTCAAGAGGCAACAGGCCTTTTTTTGTTTTTCCTTGAAGACGTTTCACTTCTCATCCAAGAAGCTTCTTTAATTCCGAGCTGTTCTATCTTACATTGCAAGTATTTCATGGCTCATCATTCATGTTCATATTCCTTTGCACGTAAATTTTGCCTTTCTAAAAAAATGGAAGGAAAGGATTAAATGAGGTCTATCACCATTGTCTCTGCAAGAACCCTGAATGTTTTATCTTCTTTGTTTTCCAGGAGATCTAGGTTGATGTTCTAGCCCAAAAATAAATAAATTAAAATTTCAGGTTGAACTTTTAAAAAACATCCTGAAAGAGTCCCAGAGGAAACATATAAGCTTCCCCAAGCCTTATTTACCACATTTCGGGGAGAATGATTTGTGGCTATTTTTCTTGCCAGTGGGTGATGCTGAATAGGAGGGAAAAGGATGGCAGAGAATCCACCAATCATTGAAACTGCCCTGCAAATAGAATCTGCAGAGAAAAACTAACAAATGTGTGAAGCACATATTTTCTTGGCAACTTAAGAAAAGAAGGAAATCACATTAAAGCAGCTTAAATGTGGCTTAAACTGTACTTTAAACCTTATAAAAGCTGTGGTGGCACAGTGGTTATAATGCAGTATTGTAGGCTAATTCTGCTGACTGCCAGCAGCTCGATTCTCACCAGCTCAAGATTAACTTAGCCTTCTATCCTTCCAAGGCTGCTAAAATGAGGACCCAAATTGTTGGTGGCAATATGCTGACTGTAAGCCACTTAGAGAAGGCTGTAAAGCACCGTGAAGCAGTCTATAAGTCTTAAGTGCTATTGCTAAGTGCTATTCTGTCTTTTTCAATCCATAGAATTCTATATAACCTTTTTCTTTAAATGTTTGTATTATATTTTTATTTATTTATCAAATACAGTTATTAACTAAAGAAAGGAAATTAAAGGTGCACAAAAATTAGGAAGAGAGTTACAGGTCTAGTAGAAATCTCTATAGTTCCCGTCAGCATGCTCTCAGATCTGTTTACCTTCTCTCAATTCTATAATATTCAATTCAATCAATATTCCTAATAAAAATACAACCAGTCTATACAAATGGGATAAGTTCAGTCCCATAAATGAAATGGCTATATTTATATTATAGAGAAACATGCAAGGATGTTATTGTGTTAATGTGTAGCCTTTGAAAATGGATGTCTTAAGGCTCCATGAGTCTTCTACAGAGGCTTCCCTTGCCCTCTTAGTTGATCTGATGTGGCTGAGCAGTTATTGTTTTTACAGATCTCGTAGTGGAAGCTGTCCAAAGTGAGTGACCATGTTGGCATTAAGTAATAAATGACTTTATAGATAGATTCAGACCGGATTCATAAACCACCGGGTTGCTATGGGCAAGGCCTTGGTCCAATTAAAATGTAATTCCATGCTCAGCTGACATTTTCCCTCCTTCCTTAGTTTCCTGCCTTTCAATATTGCAAAGCATATTTTGCATTTACACTCAAAGCAGTAATCTGTGGTTTGTGTTTGATATGCAATTTTGATTAAACAGATGTACAAACTTTATCTGGTTGGTTCCAGAACTTGAAATGTAATGACAACCTATATTTTGTAAATGAAAGAAAAGAAGCAGATTATGGTAAGACAGATAATACTGCAATTGTATCATGAGAAATATTCCAGCTGATTAGGGTCTCTTCAACTTGATTTCTACTATATTGACCATGAACCATGTGAAAAACCCTTTTAATTCCATTATGAGCTTCTATGTTTATAGGAAAGCAGCCTTCACACATACAACTGTCCTTTATTGGCTTCCATGTTGGCCAACGTCTAATATTATCATGGAAAAGGTCCTAAGGATCCCATGTATCCAAATACTGAATTTGTAAATAGAGTATATTGACCATAAATAGAGTGCATTGATGACAGTGCTTCTTCATTAGTTATTACATTGGCATCTGATTAGCCCATTATAGCAAAGGAACCATTGAGCAATTTGAAGGTTAACATCTGTTCTCAAACTTCTAGGAATTAAAATAGCTACACTTTAAAAAGTAGCTAAATGACCCATGAAACAACTTTACAATGTATAAATAATTACCAGCAGACTTGTAATTGTGATATAATAGGTGGCATTTAGATTGTTTGAAGTGATTTGTCCAGGGTTACTGAACTGTGAACTTACTGCCAAAATCCCTAGTATAATTACCAAACATCTGATATGCACTTATAACATTTACTTTATACTGTACAGTATTGGAAAAACACAATGGATTTCAGTACTAAAACTAACAATCGTTGAGCCATAAATGCATATACATTTCTTTTTAAAATATGTAAAATTATTTGCTAA
>JAOYMU010000002.1:42449271-42462815 GCA_025802295.1 Psammodynastes pulverulentus
CAGCCACTCCTCGCCTGCCCGCCTGGGCTCCTTAGGGCCCCAACAGGAAGCAGTTGTTGGAACTAAACAGCCACCAGGAAAAACAGTTGGCAAAAGAGTTGGCTCAGTTCAATTGGATCTGACTGAGAAGGAGGCTCAGCAGAAGCACCTCACTGAGGACTACGATCATAAGCTTTCCAAGCAGAGGGAAGACCTGCGGGAGTGCAAGGCCAAGTACTGGCCCCTGAAAGCTCAGCGGGCTGAGATGGTCAGCCAGTTCCAGGCCATGATGAAGTTCCACCGCAACAAGGTCCTCCGGCTCTTCGCACCAGCAGTTGCTTCCCTCCAGCCTTCACCCAAAGCCCCGCACCAGGAGGCTGAAGCAGACCCCAAGTCAGAATTTCTGCCCCTCTCTGACCCGCACAAAAAGACCCCGAAGGGGAAAGATTCTCTGCAGCAACACAAACATTCATTGCACTCATCCAGCCCAGGGGCCAGACTTTGAGGATCCCTGATTTAGTGCAATATAAAAAATGCAAATAATTTTCCTGTGGACCACCAAAATGTTCTCACGGGCCACCAGTTGGTGACCGCTGCTCTAGAGCACGAAACCAACAAGCAATTGAATGATTACATTTTGTCTTAGAATTTTCTGTTACTAAATGTTAACCCTTTCTATTTGGCAGCTTAATATAATTAGCAAAAGTGGAAAGCATTTTAGATTGCAATTTTATTCATGTAATTGTGCCACAATGTGCTTGTGTTATCTATTTTTTTGTCTTTTAAACTAGATTATTAAAAAATAGCTTGGAAAACTATTTTATGACTAATTTTTTTTGCTGCTGTCTTTCGCTGTCTGCTCTTTTAGACTATTGTTGATTTGTGTGTTAGTGGTTTTTTCATGACATAGAGGTTTTAAAGCATATGAAAAACAAATATTTTAATTAAATTATAAATAAAAGGATGTTAAATGCTCAGGCACAATTATTTGAGAGGGACATGCCTCCTTGCCTCCAAAACAAGTTCAGGTAGTAAGACTGTTGGATAATATAAAACAATCCCTGTTCTGCTTTACGCTATTACAAAAAAGACTTGTATGTTATGGCATGAAATTGCCACACAAGATATTCTGTAATATCTTGATTTCCTGTTGTTCTCAATCATTTCTCCCCTTCTGTGCTTGAATTCCAGGCCATTATTGTTCAACCAAATTGATACTCACATTTTTGCCCAGATAGATTGTGATAACATACACCAGGTCAGTTTCTTCATTCGGGATCACATTCTGGATCTCATAGATCTTTCAAGTCATTCTAAAAGTCAATATTTTCTGATCCAGTGAGTTTCTCCTGAGCATTCAGTAATCTGTTAGCTAAATGGTGAACCAAAAGAAGAGCAGCCATAGTATAATGGAACAATTAATTGAACTATAAAAGTTAGATTTAACGATGATCCCAAGTAAGTTTTAAACAGGGACTAAAAAAATACATGGATAATAGACCTGCAAATGCTATTGCTTTAGGGAAAAAAACTTCATTTCATCATTATGAGTTTCCTGATAATGACTGAGTTACGCAGAATGTCAAACTCTAGCTGGGCTTTTAGACTGACCCAAATGATGGACTTATTCAGAAATAACTTATATTAAACTTTATGAATTTATTCCCAGGTAAATGAGACTAGGACCACAGATAAATCCTTAAATTGCCTTAATTCATACCTGGAATTAAGAATATGCTTACATATTTGTTAGGGATATTATGCCTCATGCAAAAAAACTACCATAAACCTATGGTATTTCCCTTTGCAAACAATGCTAGAACAAAGAGACAAACAGTCCCTGGGTTTCTGTAATTTATGCCCTAAGGTTTAAAATTTAGATCTAATATCCATTGGAAACCTTGTTCAGCAGAAAAGGGCATAGCATAAAAATATGCATATAATTATTCATTATATATTACATATTAATAATGCATTCATAGAAGCATTAAAATAAATGGAAAGTAATATTTTACTGTCCTTTTGCATGAAGAGTAATACAAAATTAAATCTTGAGGTGAGAGGGAGCTATCAAGGAATAATATAAATCAAAGCATATGCTTATTATGTCTTTGCTTGGTGATTACTTTCATTGTCTATCGTATTTCAAGTTCTTAATGAAAGAACAAATTTGGAATAATTTTCCTATAAATTATGATTCCTACATGAATATTACATACATGCCTGGAAAAAGCATGCCTTTCTATGCAGCCTACTATTTATCTGAAGCTATAATTTATACTTAATTGTTTTATGGTTTGACATCACACAATTCAGGAATTTATGGTGAGAAGACTGAATAGAAATCCAGATATCCAGAATGATAAGCGTATCAGCCTCATAAAAAAACACTTTTGTGGAGCAATTGTTTTGTAGTAGGCCAGCACCATGTAGTATTGAAATATGTCTTTTAAAAAATATTGCTTTATTTCTGCCTCACGTGCAAGTTAATAATGTTTTAGCAGGTGTCTCTCTATAAACACAAATAGATGTCTGATTGTTGAATTTTAAATGTGCATTCTTTAATATGTATGTCGATTCTACCGCAACATAAATCAATGCTGCAAATTGCAGAAAGTGCTACAGGCCATCTTGTGGCTGATCTCAGGATTGGTTAAGATAGCAGGAATGATGGCTAAAGCATTTATTTATGTGTCTAAATAAGTGATTATATTTTTATTATTGCTGCAGGTAAATTGTTTTCAACCCCATTGTAATTTCTCCCTTCCTTCTGTCAAAATTAGGACAATATTTAACATTCCAGATTTAGTAGTGTATTTCATATGCTCACCTAGTAAATTATTTCATTTTTCTAAGAGGTGCTTAAGGTATCTTCATAACAGGCATAAATTTGGCATTCTACTTCCATTCCCCCCTGCTTTTTTTTTAAAGGTTCAATAATTGTAAGTCAAACTATAAGCAATTTATCTTGCATAGATCCCTTCTACTTAAGATATAGGAATAGATAAAAAGAGCAGGGAATATAGTTACTCAAAATCACTGTATTAAGATTTTTAAGATATTAAGATATTACCTTAATGTAGTGTTAGCTAACTTTTTCTTTCTAAATATGTTGACCTTAAATTTCAGTGCTGGTTATAATGCTGCAAGTTGAAATCCAACAGCTTTAAAAGGAAATGTGCTTTATAGCCAAAGGGAAATTAAAATAAGTTTTAAAATTAACCTGTAAGCATGCTTAAAAGGCTTAACTCTTAATGTTAGAATTAAAACCACTAAGATCACTAAGAATTATACATGGCATATCAGTTTATCCCAGTTTATAAAATAGATTATAATAATTATATTATTATTGTAGATTACTGATGAATAAACATTTAAAATGAAGCCAAACATATTTCTGTCTGCTGACTCAGACTCCTAGAATTGGTTCGGACTGGGATGGACACCTTGAAGGAATAAGCTAAACTGCATGGCTGAAAAACATTTAAGAAAACAATAGCAAACCACATGGTTCTATCTGTGCAGTCCCCAAGATCTGAGATCAACTGGAGGATGTCACTTTTTAAACTTTTATGGCCCATAGAAAAAGTATTACTAAATCACTACTTCTTTCCTTCTCCTTATTTTAAGGTGCCTTACAAGCTCACAGCACAACATACATCCCTGTTATGGCTTTCTGTGGGACCATTAACTCTTCAAAGGAGCCTATGAATTGCTGTAATGATGGAGACATTTGTTGCTTAGACAAATGCCTACAACAGTGATGGCTAACCTTTTCAGCACTGAGTGTCCAAAGCGCGCGTGTGCCTTCCCAAAATGCAGTATGTGTGTGTTCCCCAAGCATGTGCCCCCCCATGCCTGTGCCCTGGGCCCTACGCATGCATGTGCATTCCCATGCATGTGCCCCATCCACGCATGTGTCCCACCTCACACACATGCGCAGCAGAGGCCCAAAGACCAGCTGGCTGATGGGAAGCACGCAACAGAACTGAGCTGGCGCGACGGCTCGCATGCCCACAGAAAGACCTCTGCGTGCCACCTCTGGCACGCGTGCCACAGGTTTGCCACCACAGGCCTACAACCTAAGTTGAATATGTTGTGGTTTCTGGTATATTTTTTATTTTACTTCAACTGCAGTATATGTTTATACATAGAATTCCCGTTGCTTATCTCCAAGTACAGTTACCTATCTTAATTTGCTTATATTGAGTTTTTATTGGCACAATATATATTTTAATTTCAAAATCACATGAATTAATCATTGCTTAAAATGAATATATAAACTAATTTCCAAAGCTTTTTCCTGAAGAAAAAGACAAATATTTCATTGGAATTGTAGTATTTTCATATCTCCCTTGAAACCGAACAGATTAGTCTTCTCATTGTTTGAAAATCCACATTATTTTATATTGCAGCTATGTCTCTGGTATAAACATTTGTGCAATATATTTTCCTCTTATTTTTATGTCTTAAGTATTTAAGTCAGCATTCTTCCCTTTTGATAAACAGATGTACTTAATCCTGTAAAACATTAGTGAACCCTGAAGGCCAGATGTGAGCCTTGGAAGCATGGATGTAGCCTCTGCAGCAAAATTAATTGCTACAGAATTTTATTTTGTAATGCTACATGAAAAAATTATTAATATATGGGAAGCTCCTCATATTTATTTTAATCAATGTCTTGCTCACTTCTTTTTCTTAATTTTTGGAGTATGGATTATTTTGCCTACCTTTTCGTGTGCGGACTTGAGGATAAAATTTACAGGTCAAATGTTGGCTGTCAGATGCCCACCTGTTTCCAAGATGATAATTTTACAGAGATAGTGACATTTATTCTAACTGATTTTCCTGCATTTCAATTGCTGAATTCACTATGTTATAATTACAGATAGTTTTCAACTTACAACAGTTCACTTAATGACCATTCCAAGTTACAACAGCACTAAAAACAGTGACTTTTGTCCTTTTTTCACACCTATGATTGTAGCAGCATCCCCATGGTCATGTGATCAAAATTCAGAATGCTTGGCAAACGTTATACCTTATAACAACTGCAGTGATTCACTTAACAACGAATGATCATTAATTGGGCCAAAACTCACTTAACAAATGTCTGACTTAGCGAAATCAATTTTGGGCTCCGTTGAGGTCATAAGTCAAGGACTACCTATACTGATTCAGCTAGATATCGGTAAAGGACGTAACATCCACAACTAAAAATATTCTTCTATAGATTTCAGACCAGTCTTAATGAGTAATTGATCT
This sequence comes from Psammodynastes pulverulentus, assembly GCA_025802295.1. Taxonomy (NCBI): domain Eukaryota; kingdom Metazoa; phylum Chordata; class Lepidosauria; order Squamata; family Psammodynastidae; genus Psammodynastes; species Psammodynastes pulverulentus. The sequence goes on from JAOYMU010000002.1 coordinate 42,454,516, forward strand.
GTTAGCTGAATTTTGTATTATGATGAGTAGATTTAGTTAGATATATTCATTTTTATGGTTTTTATATTTTTACTTATCCTTTTTTATCGTTTTTCATTTTTGCTTATATATAGATATATACATATAGATATTGATTTTTTTAACTTTTATAATTAGTAACTGTATTTTTCCTTCCTATGCTGGCCTATGACTGTAATAAAGATTTGATTTGATTTAATAACCACTGATAACAGATATCAAGAAAAGATGTAATATCTGGAACTAAACATCTTCTGTTATAGATTTGTTCCTTAATAATTGGTCCAATCTATTTTTTTTAGTAATTTCATATAAGTTAATCAGTTTCCAATTGGATTTTATTTAAATGTATGAACAGTAAAGTATGCAGCTTTTGAGTATAAACATTTAAGATTAGAAATAATCCTGTTTAACTCCATTTTTAATCCACTTTATAGTGATTAAGTGCTTCTAGTATCCCTGCAGAAAATGACAGCTGTCACTCTTCTTTCTTTTCAAGGTTACAGAGTGGGATGAATTTACAAATTTGTTTTGTCAATGACAGTGGAAGTGACAAAGACAGTGATGCTGATGACAGCAAGACTGAAACTAGTCTAGATACACCTTTGTCTCCTATGGTGAGTGTTTCTGTTGATGTGATAAGCACATGTAGATCCTTCAAAAATGTTGGGAAGGGTAAACCGCCTTCTTCCATCATCGTTTCAATATACTTTTAATACAATACATTTATTGGCAAAGACTGACTTTTTCAAGGCATTTGTGTGTATGTAGTTTGAGCATGTAATAATGTTGCTTGACTTTAACATCTATAAGATGTGTGAGCTTAAACTCCCACAGCTGCTTGAGGGAGAATTCTGGGTGTTAAAAGTCTACATATTTTAAAAGTTGCTGAGATTGAGAAATACCAGTATAAAAGATAATGAGTACCTTTTCTAGTGGCATCAATTTTCACTGGAAATTACATGCATGGCAAGGACAGCTGCTCTTGAGTGGCCTGGTTTGTCAATAATCCAGTCCTAAGAATATTTTGAAACAGTAATGGGCAACAGAGAGGCCTTATACATCTTTCTAAGCCAGGGGTCCCCAATCTGTGGACCATGGCCCACTAGTGGGCTGTGAGAGGTTTACAACTGGGCTGCGGAAACGGCTGCAAGCATGTGCACACATATCCTTACTTGCACAAGCAGCAGGTGAGTGCATGCATGTGCACTCCATTTGAGTAAGCGGTCAGCACGCATGCACACTGCTTGCACAAATGGAGCTGCGCACACACTTGCCAGACACTTCCGCAAACCGTCCCCTCCAGAGGTGGTATTCAGCAGGTTCTGACCAGTTCTGGAGAACCAGTAGCGGAAATTTTGAGTAGTTTGGAGAACCGATGGTATCCCTCCCTTGGAGTGGGGTAGGAATGGGGATTTTACAGTATCCTTCCTCTGCCATGCCCACCAAGCCACGCCCACAGAACCAGTAGCAAAAAAAATTGAATTACACCACTGATCCCCTCCCCTTTTATTTATTCATTTATTTATGTGCTGCCTGATTCCTAGCAACTGTAGGCAGCTTACAGATTGCTTAACTTAACACTTAAAACAAGAAAATAAAAATAGACAAAGATGGCAGAGATAAACTCAAAGAAGAAAAGGAGGAATCAGTTATCTCTTGCCAAAGATAACTTTGTGCATATACATGAACATATGCATCTGTATAATAGGGCTGCCCACATATCAATGTGTGGCTTTTTTCATTTGTATATATATTGAGTAATTACAAAGTGAGGTAATCTTTTTATTTTTTTACATTACTACATGGAATCTTGAAAGAGACATGTCCGTGCTTATTTTACATTTGCTTTTTTTTTTTAGAGCAAGCAGAGCTCTTCCTATTCTGACAGAGATACTACTGAGGAGGAATCTGAATCCTTGGATGATATGGATTTTCTCACAAGACAAAAGAAACTTCAAGCTGAAGCCAAAATGGCTCTGGCGATGGCAAAGCCAATGGCCAAAATGCAAGTAGAGGTGGAAAAACAGAATAGGAAAAAATCTCCAGTAGCTGATCTTGTATGTATGATATAAAAATGCATGCCTTTCATTTCCTTACATTTTTGGGTTACCAACTTCCCATAACCTTTGTGGAGGGAAGCATTTATAAATTAAAGTGCATGACTTATTTTTTGTAGACTTTAGAATATGTTTTAAAAAATAACGTACGGTTATTCCTCAAGTTACAGCCATTTTTTCAGCAGCCATTCATAGTTACAAAAGCACTGAATGGGAGGGACTTACAAGCGGTTGCAGCTGTGATCACATTCGGAGCTTCTGGTGACCAGATTTTATGTACAATAATTGCCACACACTGTAGTCACATGATCATAATTTGTAACCTTCCCTGCCAGCTTCCCACAAGCAAAGGCAATGGGGAATCCAGCAAAGATTACAAGTCACTCTTGTTAAATCTCTCCTGCTCCCACAGTAGCCCTCACTTAATGATACGCACTCTTCACTTAAAAATGGCAATGGGGATTGTCATTGCTAAGCAGCACAGTCAAATGACATTGCTGTTTTATGACCATGTAACTTAGTAATGGAAATATTGGTTCCAATTGCTATTATAATCCTAGTACCATCTGCATTTGAATTGTATTTCATATATCAGAATAGAGATAAACAAATTTTGTGTCATTAAAGATTGTGCATTGCAATTCAATCTTATGAACTGCAGTAGCAATCTTGTTGCTGTCTTTTCAGCAGTTGCTGAGACTAAGTAAGAAAAGTATCTAAGAACATAGTCTCTGGATGAGTTATGTTTCTATAATTCATTGAGTAGTGTTAATTCGCAGATGCCACTGGAACTAAGCAAACAACACCCTCTCCTGATTTCCTCCCAGATACAATATGCACCTGTAATATTTTAAGTTGCATTATTTGAGACATTAGATAATGTCTAAGACATTATCAGCTTGTGTTACAAGTATTCCTCAACTTACAACTGTAATTGAACCCGCAATTACAGTTGTAAAGCGAGTTACCCTGTGATCAGACCTAATTTTATGACTGTTTATGGTGATTGTTAAACAGAAAGCCTTGGTTGTAAAGCCAATGCCACAATTGTTCTATAAGACTGAACACCAGTATAGAATCCAGAATTCTGTCTATATTCTGTACACTGGTATAGAATCAAGTAACCATTGTTGTTTTTTGTGGGAAGCCAGAACTAAACATCAAGCCGTGTCAAAAATGTCATAAATTTTGAGGTGATCATAGGGCACACTGCACATATCCGCAAATGTGGGCCGTTTGCTAAATGCCGAAAATGCATTCACATGACAAGGGGCAGACATTCAAATCCAGGTCATAAGCCCCTTTATCAGGGTATGTGATAACTTTGAACAGTCGCTAAGCAACAGCTTATAAGTCAATGACTACTTGTAGTAATGCTGGCCTTTTAGGTATTGACAAAAGTGGTGAGATAAAGCTGTTCTGCTTACCGTTGCTGACTTGGAAGATGAGCAGCTAAGCTTCCAAATGCTCCATTTTCAACTCTGCGCACAAGCACCTTAGGCATGCGCACGCGTACTCACTGAACCGGTTGTTAAACCGGCAGCATCCCACCACTGTATAAGACTATATAATTTGTACACTGGTATAGAATCAAGAAATTATACAGGTACTCCTTTGCCTTATTATCACAGTTGAGCCCAAAATTTCTTTTGCCAACTTAACAGTTGTTAAGTGAACTTTGCCCCATTTTACAACCTTTCTTGCCACAGCTGCAGTTGTTAAGTTAGCAACACAATTGTTAAGTGAATCTGGCTTCTCCATTGACTTTGCTTATTAGAAAGTCAAAAAGATCACCTTTCAACCATTATAGATTCATGCTAGTCGTTAAACCCCTGAGTTGTGATCATGTGGCCTTGGGGATGTAATGGTTTTAAGTGTGAAGAATGATCAGAAGTCATTTTCTTCAGTGCAATTGTAACTTTGAATGGTCACTAAATGAATGTTGTAAGTCAAGGATATCTGTACGTGCACCATTCAAGACATTTTAATATTAAAAAAATATCAATGTTACTGCTGCTATTTTGACATAGGAAGTTGATTATTGCAAACAAAGAGTGTGCTGCTCAAACTAATGCATGCCCTAAATGTTTTAATGTTATTTTTAGCTGCCACATATGCCTCATATAAGTGAATGCTTGATGAAAAGAAGTTTAAAACCCGCAGACCTGAGAGATATGACAATTGGGCAACTACAAGTGATAGTCAATGATCTACATTCACAGATAGAAAGTAAGTGGAAAATACTTCTGCCTTTTTTCTTTGTCTCACTATTATTCACAGTATTTTAAGGTCAAAGTATAGTAGGTTCCATTGTCCCCATGGCAAGGTTATAATAATATACTAGATAAAATAAATCTTTTGATTGGACAATGTGCTTCTGCCAGTAGCCTGGGAACCAATTGTTATTTTGTAATTTGCATACAGACGTCCTCAGGGTTCTTCAGCATCCCCAGCTGAATAAACTGACAATTAATAAATAGATATTAATATTCTCACTTACGGTGGGAGAATAGATTATACAAGTTAATGGGATGATGGGAGAGAGTGCAGGCGTCCCACAAAAAAAAAAAAGAATACTGGACTAGAAATACATCTTTTTTTTCCAGTACTGTATGAAAAAGATTGTGTTTTTTTCTGGGAGTAGAAGACAATTTGGAGTCAAATTCAGCTGTTGGGTTGGGTTGGGTTAATGATTTGCCATTGAGTTCTTTCTGTCATTTTTATTTCCCCCTCTGATTCCGAAGAGTGGGTCAATTTGTCATGGAGAATTTGTGAATTTTTACATAAATGCATTGTGTTAATATATTGTGTATGTTTCAATGCAATGTGATTTTTTTTCTTTTATTGCTTGTTTTTATCCGTTATGCCATCCAGAGACACATTGTTCAGGTAGCCAAATAAACAAACAAACAAACAAACAAACAAATAAACAAATAAATAAATATTCACCTTTTGGCGAGGCTGCAACTTGCCAACGTTAGTTATAGCTCTGACACACATGGAGGACAACAGGTTGAGAAACACTGTGAGGCTTTTATCTAATTAGGGAGTGAAGAATTCATATTAGTTGTTTTCTTCAGATGTGAAATCAGTAGCTGTTATGGTAAGAACAGTAGCTGCTTTCATGTATCGGTAGAGCCAGAGCAGCATCTTACATCAGTCTTTCCTATCATGTGATGGTCCAGATGGATTGGCACTAAAACACAAGACATTTAGTCCCAACACAATTGGAGGGCACGACCTCTTAGATAATGCAGCTTCTGGCCTGGGCAATCTGCTGATGGCAAATGCAGCTTTAGTCCCTTAGATATCCAGTCATGAGAATTTTCCATCAATTCCTTCAGTTGAAGAAAAGCCAGATGTTCCATGGACTGCCTGTCAACTTAATAATTTAAGATTCTGTGCAGCTTCGAAAATTTGTCCTTGATTATCCCATGAGACCTACACCAGTATTATTTCAGTATTTTGCTACTTACTATTCTTAAAACATGACTTCACATCCTTCCTAATTTATATGCAAGCCAAAAAAACTAATGGAAACCATTATATTGTTTTGAAAGAGATATCAAACGTCTGCCTCACAGTGGCTAAAAGTACCCAAAATTTTAGGGACAGAAGAGAACTAATTAAATTCCTCCCCACACACACTTTTTTTTCTTCCAAAATTAGGTTTAAATGAAGAATTGGTGCAACTGCTGCTTATTCGAGATGAATTGCACACAGAGCAGGATGCAATGTTGGTAGACATTGAAGACTTGACCAGGTTAGTATCAGTGTCTATTAAGTTCTACTACCTTGGATAGAAGAAATGTTCTGAATTCCTCAAACTATTTTCTCATCAATGCAAAGCTTGGATCATATCTATTTTTTAGGGCTATACAAATGTGGCATTCACAGCAAGCCAAGATTTCATCAAAATGATGAAACATGCCCCATGATGCTATCACATGTCCTACTTATTTGGCTGCTTACTTCTATTTTATTTTACAAACCAATAATATAAAGTAACATGTAGGGGCTTTATTTCTCCAGAATTCTTATTCAGGGCAGATGTTAAGTAAATACCATGGGAAGGAATAATTTCCAGGGGAGGAGGGTTAATTTAAAACAAAAAAAAACCATCCTCTTAACTTACCACATTCTTTAAGATGCAATGCAGGATTTTTTTTTGCATTAATTAGTTACCTTCAGTTGCTGATTTGGCAACCCAAAAAACTGCTACCATTCAGAGGTGGTATTCAGCAGGTTCTGACCAGTTCTGGAGAACCGGTAGTGGAAATTTTGAGTAGTTCGGAGATACCACCTCTGACTGGGCCCGCCCCCATCTATTCTCTGCTTCCTGAGACCCAGCTGATCGGTTGGGTCTTCTTTTATTGCCTTGCACAGGAGAATGGAGCTGGAAAGCAGGTTAGTGGGCTGGGGAGGGAATGGGATTTTGCAGTAAGCTTCCCCTGCCACACCCACCAAGCCACGGCCAGCAAGCCACGGCCACAGAACAGGTGGTAAAAAAATTGAATCCCACCACTGCTACCATTCCTCCTTGGATAGAAAATGGGGTTCAGGTAAATACCTGATCCTCTTTTCTTTTGGAATCAAAATTTAGAACATTGAAAACAAATCTGGTTTGGTAAAAGGTATCTGTCATTGCTGATAGGGTTTTTGATTCTAGGTTGGTTTGTTTGTTTTGCTACTTTATTTTTAATCAGATTAGTACCTGGTTTTGTGTTGTTTTTATGCAAGTGGCTTTGTCCTTTAAAATCAGAAGATAAAGTGCAGATTTTGCCAATCAAACAATTGTCTGTGGTTTATACTTCCCTGTCTGGTTATTAATGGAGCTTCTTGAATCATTGAATCAATCCATTATTTAGAATCCAACACTTTGTATTTTCTCTAATTGCTTCTAGTGTGATAGTTCTGTCAGTTTCTGTCTTTCCTTTGCTTTGGGAAGATCTTGTTGCCAGGGAAATAGTAAAAGTTGTCAGAGAATTGCTTCAAGTGCATATATAGTCATTTTTTTGTTTTAGAGTCAGTTTTGAGATGTTCATCTTGACTAGAATGCCAACTGTTGTTGGTTTCTACTTCTGCCACATCCCTTTGTCAAAACTGTAGCTATATTTTTTTCGCCTAACTTTGCTATATCTTGCTGAGGGCTCATTAATATGCATTCTCGGGTTGTTGTTAGAAAAGTATGTTACTACACCTCTGCTGCCTGGACTATTAAACTCTAATCTGTGCAATATTGGGGATTGCAAGTTATCAGGTTCTTCCATTTTTATCACGGGACAACTTAAGAGCAGCAATTAGAGGGTTCCCTTAATATTGTGTCTTCTCCCAACCAGCTTCTCCAGGCTTCCCCAGTCACTCTCCTGGAGGTGTGGAAGATGGGCTTAGGCAAGTGTAGTGGGTGCCTGGAATGAAGGTTTTAGTTGCCTTCTCGGTTAGCTGAAGTGATGAGTCAGAGCGGCTTTGCAACAAACTCATCCAGTGTGACTCAGATTTGCAGAGTCAAGTCTTCCCCTTAACAATTTATGTGCCTAGGAACTGTGTAAACTTCTGAAGAACTGCTTTAAAAAGCTAGAATTTGAAACCCAGGCTGTTTCTAATCATGGTTTATGAGTGTCCTGGCTGCCAGGTCAATACAGCAGAAGAGGAATGCAGTGTAAAGCACGTTATACAAACTATGGTTAAACACACAAAAACAGCTTCATCCACTTTATCCTAGGCCTATCCTCTACCTTTTCAGTCAGTCACGGGGCTATTTTTGGACACCAGTTTACTGAGCTTCCTTTTGCTTGGGCCCAAAGAGGAAACTGAGGACTCTTTGTGAATTTCACCCCAGTAATATCCCAAATATACCAACAGAATAAGTGCTGCAAGAGAGAGCAGTGCTATCAGCAAATAGCTGTGATTGGTGGCAACCAGAAATATCCCAATAGCCCAACGAGAAAATGGCATTGGAGTAGCCAAAATGCCAACCTTCTCTTTTCACCCACCGATAATAAAAGCAACACAAACATAACCCAACAAAATCTTTCTGACAAGAGAAAACCTGTAATGAATCTATGAAAAACCAACCGCCACCTCTTTTTTAGTGATTACTTACTATCAGGGCTTTTTTTCGCCAAAGAAAGGTGGTGGAACGCACCCCCCGTCGTCACGCTAAATATACCGGAAATGATAGAGCGCGATTGGTGGAGACGGACCACGTGACACGGACTCCGA
>JAOYMU010000002.1:42491698-42502200 GCA_025802295.1 Psammodynastes pulverulentus
GGCAGTGACCTCTTTCACTTTTAAAATATATATGGCAATGACAACAGATTTTTTTTAATGCACAGAGGTGGAAAGATACATCAACTCTGGCCAATTTCAAGGACAGGCCCTTTTGTTTTTTAAACCAACTTTATTAAGTTTCAGTGAAATGCAAGTAACAAAAAAATTAGAAAGGGAAAGGATTCAAAAGCGGAGAAATTTGAAAAGCGACAAGAAGAAAAAAAGAAAGAAAAAGGATACAAAAAAGCAACACTTACCCTAAATTAAAACAAATAGATCATATAAATAATGTACAAGCTAAATACAGGTAGTCCTCGACTTACGCCACAATTGAGCCCAGAAATTATGTTGCTTAGTGAAAAATTGGTTGAGTGAGTTTTGCCTCCTTTTATGATTTCTCTTGCCACAGTTGTAAAGTGAATCATTGTAGTTGTTCAGTTAGTAACACGGTTGTTAAGTGAATCTGGCTTCCCCTTGATTTTGCCTGTCTGAAGGTTGCAAAAGGCGATCACATGATCCTGGGATATTCCAACCATCTTAAATATGCCAAGCATCAAATGTAAATCACATGACTGTGAGGATGCTGCAACCATTGTTAAGTGTGAAAAATGGTCATAACTCACCTTTTTCAATGCCATTGTAACTTCGAACGGTCACTAAATGAACTGTTTGAAGTTGAGGACTGCCTGTAACTCCAAGAAACACTAAAACTGCATAACAAAACTCTAAGATGAAACAATAAATCTTAAATAATATGTAATATACGTATCTAGTAATAACAATTAAAAATTACACAATATTTTGTAAATTGAGTAATAATTATAACAATTCTAGCCATCAAATCCTAAAACCAAAACTTCATTTTTATCTTTCTCAAGCAAGAAATTCAAAAGTTTCTCCAAGTAGAAAGAAAGCTAAATAAACTTTATATATATATATCTTTCATCAAATAGTCAATTTTGCTGTCTCTGCCTGTCTCATTAGCTTCACGATCCACACTTCAGTTGTGGGAATTGGTGTATCTTTCCACCTCTATGCGTTAAAAAAAATTCATTGTCATTGCCATATATATTTTTAAAATCCCATGTTTTCTTTTAATCTCTCTATCCGCAATAACTAATACAAAAACTTTTGATTTCAGGTTTACATCCATTTTTAATATATTGTGAATCAAGCCACATATCTGATCCCAATACGTTTTGCCATTTTCACATACTCACCATAGATAAAAGATCACATTGGATACATTCCCTTATACAGTTCTGACAACTTATCAGGAGTTATATACCAATAATACACATCTTATAAATTTTTTCTTTCAAATTATACTTCAATATTTCAATAATTGATCCACATATTTTCCCATTCTTTCAACATAATATTACATCCAAAAACTTTTGTCCATTTCAACAGTCTTTAAGATATTCATCTTTCTGATTTATTTCCAACAGATTATATAATTTTGAAATGTTTGTCATTAGTAGAGAAATCACTTTCAAAATCTGCTTTTTTCATATACAAAACTTAATTCTTTTTATCCAGTTTAAATATTTTCATCAATTGTGCATAACCAAACCACTGACAAATATAATCTTCCTTTTCCAACTCTTCCCTTTTTTTTCAATTTAGATTCTTTCAATTAAAGTCAATAAGTTAGCATTAGCTGACAAGTTTGTGTAGCCGTCATTCCACTTCTAAGAAAGGCCTCCTGGGCTGACAGCCATAATGACAGGCCTGGTTGAAAGCACTTGGCTGGTGGGCCACTAAACCTTGCTGCTCCTCCGCTGGTGCTGGATCTTTTTTGCAGCTATGATACGGTTCTTTCCTGCTGGTGGTTGTTTTTTTCATTCTTCAGATCTCCCTCTGGTTTTTCAGCTGTTGAGTTTTTAGCTCTTCGGGACAGTTTTAGCTCCTCCAGTTTCCAAAATGAAGGAGCAACAGCTCACTCACTTCAGTTCCAAAGGAAACAAACTAAGAAGCCAACCAAAAAGATACTTTCCTTATCCTCAGTATTTACTGGGCTGAAATTTCTCCTTTTATCTTTTTGTTTTACAACAGGGGTGTCAAACCTCCGACCAGGGAGGTGGATTCGGCCCACAGGGTGCTTAGATCTGGTCCACGGGGCTGCCCTGGAAACAGTGAAGGACTGGCCTGCAATGCCTCTGGCCAGCAAAAATGGAGCTTGGGAGGGTCGCATGCTGGCAGAAGGCTCAGGTCACCACCTGTGCCCCTGACATGAGTGATGCTGAGCTGGCCATGCCCACCCTGCCACGCCCACCCCAGCGCCCTGAGATCAAACATAACCCTGATGTGGTCCTCAATGAAATCGAATATGACAACCCTGTTCTACAATGTTAGTTGGCAGCGGGGGTGTCAAACAGAAATGTTGGTGTTTCCTTGTAATTGCAGTTTTTGTCTGCATAACCTTCATGATAGCCATGAATACTGTATGTCTTAGGACATCACTGTCTTGACCCACATTGATGCCCATACTTTGAAGCAGATGAGATAGTTGTGAGGCATATCTCCCTCAGTCTCTTTCCACTTCAGAAATGCTCCTTCATCATAACATTGGCTGCAGCCCCTAAGTTTGGCTAAGAAGTCAGGCCAATTAAGGTGGCAGGGAATCCCTTAGTAACCTAAATTGGTAACTGTAGTGCAGTTATGTGGAATCTCTAGGTGGTCTTTAGACAATGGAGACAAACTGCACACTTGATCCTTGGCAGCTTCTCACCATTTAAAGGCCAAAGAAGTACTTTGGTTTATGAAGACATGCCTAAAATCAAATGAGAAACAAATATAAACGGACACAGGTACAGTATAGATGCAAATTAGAAGTTATCTCTGCAAGAAGTCGTATTATTTTTCTGTCCCTTATTGCATCTATGGAATGCTAACAATCTGTACTCTTTTAGAGTAATTGAGACTTTGCTGTAAAGAATGGGCAGAAGTATCCATCAAATGCAGTCTCCCTAGATGTCCCCAGGGATTCCCTTGTTTTCACAGTTCACTGGTAATGAGCGCTGGAAGTTGTCTAACTTGAATAAGGAAAACAGGCTCAGACTCAACCCATGTGAGTCAGGATGGCTATTTGTTCTGAAGCCAATGAATCCTGAGGTGACACCAGAATTGATGGGATTATACGTTGTTCCTGAACCATCCATCTCACAATCAGGGGTCCTTCTGAAGTCCTAGCCCCTGTGGAAGAAGCAGATGGAAGTTAAGTCTTTGCCAAGCTTTGGCTAGTGTGTCCTTATTTAGAAGAGAATGCATGGAAGATAGTTGCTCATTTCTGGATTGCTGCCGAAACAACTGGCTTTGAAGACCACCTGGAAGCTTCAATTGGTACTTATTGGCCAATTCAAAATATTGTCATGTAACAGCTGCCTGATCTTATGGATGAAACATTGTTTAACGGTCTGCTTTTGAATGTGTTTCAGAATAGTGGTTGTCGGCTACAAACCTCTGTATGGTTATGGAATTTGGTATTTTAGTGACTCTGTGTAGTTAAAAGTCATTGGAATTTGGACAGCATGGAAATTTGATTAACTAATAAATATTTGAGGCCACTTACTCCAAGCCACTAGGTGAGATAGGAAGTTAATAAAGTTAGCAAATAAGTCAATTCTCCCTGTCCAGCCTAACTAACTTAGTCTCCTCGTATATGTGCTTCTGCTAACAAAGGAATGCAAAGACAAATGGATTCTCTATGACTTTTCCCTTCATTTGAAACAACGTATTCCCATTCCTAGGGCTTTTTAGAGAATATGTAAGGGCTGGGATTTTTGGAAACTCTATGGTGGTTAAGCAGGTAAGTAAAGATCTATGCCATTATTATTATTACTTATTCCACATTATATTCTTTTCTTGAGTTGTCCTTGTTGTTGTACATTATCTACTGCCTCGGGAGTTGGCAGTTGATACATTTTATAACTAAATAAACATTAATCTCACAACTGTTTTTTGCAGAAAAAATATTAATGTGCTGTGAGAAATACCATAAAGGAGTCAAGTTGGCATTAAACACGAGAAGATGTAATTATTTATTCTTCTTGTTGTTATTGTGGCTTATTGCATTGTCTAGATCTAGAGGCTAGGTTTGGTACTTTTTTCCACCCACTGAGTCATTCCCAAGGACGTGGGATAGACAGATAGCATTAAAGGTATTGTTGCAGGGTATAAGCTATTCTAAGTCATGTCACATTTTACTTTGATTAAAAGTAACTCTGGCAATGCCGATGATGTTCAGAGAGTGTTTTGGGATTGTACCCAACGTGTCTACCACTATTGGTTCTATGTTTGCTTTCTTTTGCCACAGTCATTCTACTTCTGTTTATAGGTCTTTATGTTTTATGATTTACTCCAGTTCTTTGTCTTCTCTCTGCTGTGTCTAGACATTGTACTATTTGTATTAGTCATTTACTTTTCTGCCTGGAATTATCAGGGCCTAAGAGTTCAATGTCAGCAACATCTGCAGCATCATGGCTTCTCCACTCATCCATCTCAATCTATTTCAAGATCTTTGCCATATCCAAACTCCTTTTAATCGGCTTTTTGGGGGGGCAGGGGGGGCAAACAGTTAAAATCAAAATGTCCAAAATCTGAAATTTTCTTGCCTTTACAAAAAACATGCTGAACACTTAGCTACATTCATAAGCACAAGAAATGCCTTTTGAAGGCAGCTAACTTTCCTCCTTTATGCAAAAACTTATTGTCGGTGGGTTTAACTTTAGAACAAAGCGTATAATTATAATTCAATCCAGGACTAGAGAGAAGACATTTCAAGTGAAGCTGATCTTTAAAATGTTGCTTTAGCTACAATGTCCCTTAAAGAGATCCAGGGGTCCACTAAAATAGGAAGTGGGTTGACAATGTGGTTCATCATAGTTCAATGTAAATTAATTCAAACGTCTGAAATCTTCTAACTGAATTATTGCCTATTCTAAAAAAAACATTTGTATTTGTTCATATGAATTCAGCCATCTTAGGCTTGAAGCAGACAATTGGGTTTAAGAGAGAGGAAAGCCAACCCTTCTCTTGAAGTTCAGACATACATATTGTCCTCTTTGATTAGGTAGGTTTTAGTCCACTTTTGAAACCATGTAGAATGGAATGATGATTAGTAAGTAGCAGGAACCAGAGTGCCTCATTCATACTTCTCTCGCTCCCCTTTAACAATTGCCAGTGTCCAGCCTTCCACTGTGGACAAATTGGCCAAAGGACTTCAGTCCAAGCACAATATCAATAACAATAGTACTTAGACTTATATACCCTTTACAGTGTTTTACAGCCCTCTCTAAGTGATTTACAGAGTCAACATATTGCCCCCAACAATATGGGTCCTCATTTTATCCACTTCGGAAGGATGGAAGGCTAAGTCAACTTTGAACCATCCAGAATCGAACTCCTGGAGTGAGCTGTGAGTTAGTCTGCAGTAGCTAGAGCGTGTCAAAGTTTTAAATTTTCAATTTCCAAACATTTTAGGGGTGCTCAAAAGTTGTGACATGCCTTGGGGATTGTAAAGATGTTTTGGTTACTTTAATATAATGTAGAAGTGCTTGGGAAATAACTACATAAATATCATAACTTTTTAACATTTTGTTTGTTTCATTCAGTATTGCATTCTAACCACTGTATCACCATGGCTCTCTAAACCCAATCACCACAAAGTACTCTGCGAAGTTGTAAGCATATTCAACCACTACATAAAACGTCTTATTTGAATCGCCACAAATTTTTCTCACTCGCTCAAAACTGGTTTGGAGTAAGACCATCCAAAATGCCTCAGCAGATATGTAACCACAGATTTTCTATCAAATTATGGAATTCTGAAGGCTTTGCAGCTGTTCTCCCTCTTTCATACATCTTCTGCAATAAGGAAAAAAAATGGAAGAAGCAATGAGAAAAGGTAACAGTATTCCACCTGGAAGACAGAACAGTGCCTAAATTCCCATTAAATTGTGTAAACAAGGTAAAGCAATTGCACAATGAAAGCTTAATTTGGAAGAACCAAGAAAGATTAAATAATTCACTAAATTACCCTGTGTTCTTTTCATTAAGATATCGTAGACAGAATTAGCTATAGTTGACAATTTCCCCAAAGTTATTGTGGAGAAATTTGGAAGAGGCAGTGCTTGAGCTTTTTCTTATAAACCTAATAAAAAAAATGCTTGCTTTGTCAACCACAAAGAAGCACTTTGTGAAATGTGCAAATTAGTCAGAATTACATCATCTATATCTTGGTCAGTAGGACAGTTGATGAGGTAATTTAACCAGTGAACAGCTATGCTGCGAAGAAACTTTTAAAGGCTAGCAGCCTGTAAAAAGATGGACAGAAAGCAACTATAGAATACAAATATAGCTGAAGACACACAAGACATTAAGTTAGTTTGCTTGATCCTAAGTTATAAAAAGCACCATTTTGGAGGTTTCTGCAACATATGAAATTACAGTTAAGATGCTATACTGTCCAGAACACTTTAAACAAAAGGCAAAACAATGCTATGAAGTCAATTAATGGTTCAATGTGAGAGGTAGAAATTGACAAAATATACTTGTCAATTTCTTGTAAGTAAATCCTGGGTAATTCAGTAAATAATTAATTGTGGCAAACAGATCAGGGTAAATAAGGCAAACAAGTCATATCTAAGGCAGATTTGGACATTTTACTCACAAAATATACTTAAGTTAATAATGGGTAATTCAGTAAAACATTAACTATGGCAAGCAAATCATGCAAGCACGGCCTAAATAAGACAAACAATTCAATATATAAGGCAGTACCTGGGCATTTTACTGTCCCTGGGCCACATCCAGCCCTATGGCTGTCCCTGTCAGGCCTGCATGAGGACAATCAGAAATTAGAAATCAAATGTAAATAGGTGTACTCAGGGATGGGCTCCAAAAATTTTAAGAACCGGTTCTCTGCCTGGTTGCTGGGTGGACATGGACACAGTGGACGTGGCCTAGTCGGCCTCCTGCATCACCCTCCTGCACCACCTGTTTTTCACCCTCCCCGGGCTCTGGAGGTAATTGCTTTCTTTTTTCCACTTCAGATGTTTTGTGCGTGCATGAATGCCTACGCATCTTCACAAGCCTATTGATTCAGCCCTCCACAACAGTCCCAGTTTCTCATATGGTCACTTGGGAAAATTAATTGCCCATCCCTGATGTAAAGCCTCCTGCAGTCTGATGTCAGGGTTCTATATACAGGATTTCTGGATCTACATATATTTTCTGTTCCAGAGTACCTTATCTAACTTGATTTTTTCATTAAGTTGGAACTACTCCAAACACCCCCAACTTCCAACACACACACACACACACACACACACACACACACACACACCATCAAAATGTTGTACAGTAACCAAAGTGGATGTCAAGGTTCCACTCACCCAATGGCCTTAGTTCAGCCAACTTCAAGGTTGACAGTGGAATTCTGGTGGTGGATTACAAGCATTGGAAAGCCTCTGCCTTGTGGAAGATGTTCCCCACATTTATGTACCTTGAAATTTTTAGATGTGGCATTCAAACTTTTGTGTAAAGTGATGTTTACATAACTCGTATCTTATTTTGGCTGGGCAGGCTAGGTAAAACTCAAGCCACAGATGTTCAAATGCTGGTCTCCTACCAACTATATGTTTTTGTAGTACAGCCTCAAACTGGCATGGTAGCCCTAACTAATTAACTGGCCAGATGGGCTACAAGAGAGCACGGCTTCCCATTTGTACTTTCTTGAGGAGTCATTTCTGGAAGCTTAGTACTCCCTTATGTGATAGCAATAGTACCTAGACTTATATACTGCTTCACAGTGCTTCACAGCCCTCTCTAAGTGGTTTACAGAATCAGCATATTGTCCCCACCTCAGAAGGATGGAAGGCTGAGTCAACATTGAGCCATTCAGAATCGAACTCCTGGAGTAATGCATTCTAACCACTATGCCACCATGATCTTCAGGTTTTGGAGCTGCCATCTGTGGGTTTCCATAAAGGAAACTCCAAAATCCTTCCCTCCGATGGCACTGGAATCTCAGGTTCCTGAAGCTCTAACTTGTACCTTGCAAGGTTTATGAAAAATAAAATAATTGATGATAAGAAAATGTTTTTTTTTATTTCAGCTGTATGAATATTATTATGATATTTTCTACTTTCTATTATTTAAGCCACCTTAAAGTGTACAAAAAGAGTTGAGATATATTTAATAATAAACAACCCTTCATATTTCCCCTTAATATAGTATTCTATTTAAGCCATTTTGATCAGGACAGTATCTAAGCCTCAGATGGTTTATCTTGATCTGTTTCTTCACTGCTGGCTCAGATCCAGTCATGGATATTTTTACTTTCTTCAGCCACCCAAAATAGAAAAGATAGCCTCAAAACTAAGTAAATTATATAACTCTCGGGTTCATCTTTGTATTTGTTTGGAAAATGAGTCACATCATGGATTCATGATTCAGGAAAAAAAAATCTACTTATTTTTACATTTTGTGTCATGAAAAGAACTGGGATTTCCTCTTTTCAGGAACAGCTACAATGGAGTTTCCTGGACTCTTACCATTAAATCCACTTAGCAGAGACCAGCAAAGGGAAATGGAAAAATGTAATACACTAATGCTAATGCTAATGCTAATGCTAACACAAGAAAAACTCTTTCAAAGGGGACAAAAATATGTCATATAGTCCAAAGTTCGAGGTATGGATCATGCTTTCTGGGACTGTCCCCTGCCACTTTGTGTACACATGTCTCATCTGACCCTATTCTGGCCATGAGGAGACCAAAAGCTTACTCATCCCCATGTGGAAGCTGTGGTAGCAACCACATCTGTTAAATCCTAAAGGCTCTGACAAGGCGAGGCTCACCAACAGTTAATGCTCTAAAAATAAGGCAAGGAATTATGTTGAGGAATACAGATGCACAACTCAGTTAAAATCTGTCCATGTAACCACACCTTTCCATTAAATTTTCTCAGAATTTTGTTTTTGAGAAATTGCTTCTCAGATCTGTATTTATCTATCTAATTTTTCCTGACATACATACATTTACAATATACAGGTCATCCTCAATTTATGACTGGATGCTTAGTGACCATTCAAAGTTACAACGGGCCCCCCAAATGATATTTGCAACTTGGATTTTGGGCACTTGGCAACCAGCCTGCTTTTATAGCCATTTGCAGGGTCCTGCAGCTATACGAACACAATTTATGTTGTTTTTGTTGAAAAATGGCAGTTACAAAAAAGTCATAAAATGAGTCCTAATCATGAAGGTCATAAAAGAGTGATCTGTTTTATGACCTGCATGATTACAGGTTCAATTTACAGTTATAAATCAAGGACAATCTGTATAGTTTTCCTTTCTGTATATATGTTTGAATATAATATTCCCTGATATAGATAGGTAAAAGAAAACTTATGCACACATTCCTTCTCCCAATGTAAACATGTTTTGGGGTAGGTTTTTTTTTATAGGGAACATTGTAAAAATATTTCGAGTGGTTTTTTTATGCTCCAAGTAATTGGACATGGGTAAAGCATAGAATAGTTCAATATTTGCCTATTAAGAAGGGAGAGAAATTAGGAGCAAATATAAATGTTGACATTATCTGAAATCTGTAGTTTAATGCAATTTTAGATTTGATGTCATCTGAAACATATCATGCTGGCACATGAAATTATGCATATTGCAAAAAAAGGAAACATGGATATTTTTTCCATACCTTAATATTCCAAAGCCTGACTTCAGTCCAAGAAATTGACTGGCAGAGTAGGGGTAAAAATAGGAATCTCCATTGAATCGTTAAATGTATAAGTATAAAAACTTCACTACCATTAAAGGAATGATTACGATGGTCTTAAAACTTGTCTGATTTTAATCTATAGATATTTTGGATACTACCAAATTTACCACCTGATCTCACCTTGTCTGCCTTGATAACACGAAAAGGTTAGTTTCATTGCTTTAATCTATTTTTGCGAAATGAGCGAATGAGTTCTCTCATCAGGTTTTCATTAGCATGTTATTCAACGCTACATTGAGCCAAAACCAATTATTACATCATAGTTTTACAATAGTAACAGACACATATGTTATTAGGCAAACTCATAAGAAACATGCAAATGGTGTCTTTACACATATACCATCTTGGCTTGTACTTATGGGAAATGTGTTCATTCCTTTAAACTCTTTTATCTCAACTCTTTTGTGCTCCTATCCCCTCTAATTCATCCTATCCTTTTTGTATTCGCAGTATCATCTATTCATAGAGCTAGGGAGGTTTAATTCCAGCCAAATGTCCTTTTAATTTCTCTGCAATTGTGCCACTGGCTAATTGTACCTACAGGTAGTCCTCAACTTGCAACAGTTCATTTAGTGACCGTTCAAAATTACAACGGCACTGAAAAAAGTGACTTATGACCAGGGCTTTTTTCTCCCGGAACTCGGGGGAACGGCGTTCCGGATCCTTTTCGGAGTCCGGATCACGTGGTCCGTCTCCACCAA
>JAOYMU010000002.1:42512222-42523846 GCA_025802295.1 Psammodynastes pulverulentus
CTGCCCTGGGATAGAAGCTGTTTTTCAGCCTATTTGTCCTTGTTTTTGTTATCCTGTACCATCTGCCAGATGGTAATGGTTCAAAAAAAAAAAAGAGTGCCCAGGATGAGATGGATCTTTAAGAAAGAGGTATGTAGGTGTGGTGCTGTGTGTAGGTGGGAACTTAAGCCGTGGTGTGGGACCTCCATGGAAATGAATCAGAAAACAATTGAACTAGCGTGAATCTTCACAGAAACCCCCCAAACTTTCTGTGTCAGGAAGGAAAAATCTGGGATAATAAATCACAAACCAGTGTTTCCTACGGAATATGAATATTTATGCCGATTTGTGTTCATAGAGTGCTGTTGTTCAGCTCAGGGAATCCAGCCGCCTTTGAGAGATAATGTGAGAATAATAATCCCTTCGAATGGCAAAGCTCGGTGGGTATCAAAAGTTCTTGTGCTCCCATTAAATGCCTAGATTTGGCTCTGGAAAATCCAAACGTGGATTGGGACCGACTTTGGAGACCTTGCTTCTACACGAAGCTCATGGATGATCTCGAACAAGTTATATTCCTCCCGCGGGAGTTTCCTAACCTTAGGAGATGCCGATGCAGTCTCCCTGGTAATATTGCAGGATGAAAATACAATGTACACAGGACTTTGTCGTCATTCTAGACCAGAGGTCGGCAACCTTAAACACTCAAAGAGCCACAAAGATCCTAACCGGAAGCCCCCCATTCAATTCTGGAGCCGACCGGAAGTCCGGTTGCCCAACCATAGAGTCTCCTCCTAGCGCGGCCAATCAAAAACCCTATCAATTGTGGAGCTGACCAGAAAACCCGCCCCTTGCTGACTCCTGTTCTAGACAATTATTTGTGCCAAAATATTATCCCGAACGGCCAACGTGCTCCGTGAACGAGGTTGGCCCGGTCGCTAGGGAAGTTTTGAGGAGCCTACCTGAAAAGGTACAACATTAGTGTCGCATAGGTTGGTATTTGTAAAAAAAATAGAATAAAATATGACGGTGTTGTAACAGCAAGACACGGGAGCACCTCGGCTGTCTCCTATGCTGCCTGAAGGCATCTATTATAAATGTTACCGCTGACACGGCAGGTGAGGAAATCTGCCTTCTCTGGATAACACTTTAATTGTCCTCTTGTTTTTCATGGCGCGCTGTCCTTCCGGAAAGCTCTTCTGGTGCCCCAAAGTGACTTCATCTGGTGCTGTCCACTGTTTTTCCTCCAACCTCAATAATGTTCTGTATTTCAGAGCATCGGTCTACTTGTTATTCCCATGATGCCTTTCTGTTGTTGTCTTTGCTAATAAACCACCTTTGGTTACTTTTTAATAAAAGCTGCCTTCAGTCTGCAGGATTTCTTTCTTGTTTTTCTTTTTCAAAAAGCAGTTCTAAGGTTGAAGCCCGGGACCTTTTAACACAGGGGTGTCAAACTCAAGGCCTGGGGGCCGGATCCAGTCCTTGGAGTGCTTAGAACTGGAAACAGCGAAGGACTGGCAAATGGTGCCTCTGCCAGCGAAAACGGAGCTTGGGAGGGCCACACGCAGCTCACCTGGGGTCCGTTTTCAGCTGCGATGGCCTCCTGCAGCCCTCTGCCAACGAACACGGAGCTCAGGGAGTCTGCACATGACCTGCCTGGGCTGTTTTTGGCCGCGACAGCCTCCTGTGGCCCTCTAACAACAATCCTAGAGCTCAGGAAGGCCACACAGACCGCCCAGGCTCCGTTTTTGGCTGCGACAGCCTCCTGCAGCCATCTGCCATGAAGGCTCAGGGAGACTGCACACAGCCTGCCCAGGCTGTTTTTGGTCGTGACAGCCTCCTGCAGCCCTGTGTCAGCAAAAACAGAGCCTTAGTGGGCTGCGTGTAGCGTCCCCGAGTTCTGTTTTTGCTGGCAGAGGGCTGCAGGAGGTCGTCGCGGCCAAAAACGGAGCCTTGATGAATGACATTGAGCTGGCCACGCCCTCAGCCGCCACCACCATCCAGCCCCTGAGGTCAAACACAACCCTGATGCGGCCCTCAATGAAATCGAGATTGACACCCCTGTTTTAACAGAACGTAGAAGAAGACGTTAACAATCTTGAATGCTGTTAATGGGGACAGTGGGGCATTAGGAAGATCCTTGAGATGGCATCATACCATCCTGACCAGTCTAGGTTTAGTGGCGTGGTGTCCCCATTGTGAGGAAGGTTGCGATTGCCTAACTGCATTTGTGATCTTCTGATAATTTCCCTTCCTACATATCTATGGAGATTCTCAGTCTTCCAGGTCCTGGTTGTCCCAAAGGTGCTTTTTCAAAAGGCCACTGGACTTTCTGATTTTTCTCCGAAGACGTTTCGCTTCTCATCCCAGAAGCTTCTTTGGTTCTTGGATGAGAAGCAAAACATCTTCAAGGAAAAAAAACTACCTCCAGTTGCCTTTTGAAAAAGCACCCTTGAGGTTCTACACAATCCCAAACTGCCTCACTTACCTTAAATGGGATTTATCCAGATGGAGAAGAAAATGCGTGATAGGAGCTCACCTGCCCATTGACTTATGATAAGAGAAGGGGATCTAAGTTGGCTTGAGACTGTCCCATGTCTTCTAGGAATACATGTGAGAAACACACTCATGTTATTATTATACTTAACACACTTAATATAGAACATGTAAAAAGAGTGGGTTGGTTACTTACTTACTGCAGTTATAGGCCAACACTCAGTGACTCTGAACATCTTACAGGAAGTAAACCCCAAATATAAAACTTTTTAAAAACTGCAACATGAATGGCGTTTGTCAAATGCCAAATAGCTGTTTTCAGTCACTCAAATGCAACTTTTATTTTTTTAAATAAAAATGCAACGCACACACAACACAACCCCCTACAAGGCCAAAAATTGTTTTGATAAGTTTTCCCAGACTCTTTTGAGTTTTACAAAACTCAAAAGAATCTCTCGGTAGAATGATGATCTCAAGGCGTTTGAAAGAAAATACAAAATGGATGTATATAAATCCTATAATTGGTAGTATACAATAGTATACCGATTAGCCTGTAACTGGTGGTCTTTCCTTGTGGTCTCCCATCCAAATATTAACAACTGCAGTCCTACCCTAACTTCCAAGCTCTTTCAAACCACCATGTCTGGGATAAAAGAGGAAGGGGTCAAGTTATTTTCCAAAGCACCTGAAGGCCAGAGAAGGAATAATGGATGGAAACTGAACAAGGAGAGATTCAACCTGGAAATAAGGAGAAATGTTCTGACAGTGAGAGCAATGAACCAATGGAACAGCTTGCCTTCAAAAGTTGTGGGAGCTTCATCACTGAAAGCTTTCAAGAAGAGACTGGACTGCCATCTATCGAAAATGGTGTAGGGTCTCCTGCTGGGGCAGGGGGTTGGACTAGATGACCTACAAGGTCCCTTCCAACTCTGTTAATCTGTTATCTTATCTTAGATAGGGGAATTTCATCAACAACAGCTTTGTAGGTTGTACTGAAACAGAGTAACTAGCCCAAACTGATCCAGTGAATTTTTGTGATTGAGAACAAATCAAAATTGTCAATCAAGAAGCCATGTTCCTTTGCTTCTTTCACCTTAATTTTCTCCTGCCATCTATGTATTTATAAAACAAATTTATATGGCTGCCCAACTCAGACACCGGTTACTCCCAGTGGCTTACAACTTTAAAAATCTACATGTTAAAAAACTGAAAAACCCTACAATTTTCCCCACCAGCTCTATGGGCATGGCTTGACTGGCTCTGTGGGTTTGGCTTGGTGAGCGTGGCTTGGTGGAACTCAGTTTCTAAAAAGAAGGCAGGTGGACGTGGGCAGGACCAACTGATTCAAATCATCCCTACCACCTCTCCGAACTGATTCAAATCGTCCCTAACACCTCTCCCGAGGTGGTGCGAGGTGGCTGAATTTTACCCCTGCTACCCACCCCTCATAATCATAACAAACCAACATAATCAAACCAACCACTATCAGCTTCATCTCTTTTCAGGATCCCCAGGACCATTGACAAAACCAGTCTTCAGGATCTTTTGGAAAAGCAACAAGGGGAGGCAATTGTGCCTATGTGGGAAGGATGTTCCTTAGGAATGGGGCCACCATTGAGAAGGTCCTTTTTCATGATCCTACTAGATGTACACTTAACAGATGGGACCTACAACATACCCTGCTTTCCTGTTCTGAGTAAATGGAATGAGGGAAGAGACAATCCTTCAAACAACCTGGCCCCAAGCCATGTAAAGATTTAAAAGAGATAACCAGCATCTTGAATTGTACCCCGAAGCAGGTTGGCGGTCATTGCAGATCCCACAAAAGAGGTGACACATGTGCAAGTCTAAAAGGTAAAGGTGCCCCTCGCACATATGTGCTAGTCGTTCCCAACTCTAAGGGGCGGTGGTCATCGCTGTTTCAAAGCTGTAGAGCCTGAGCTGTCTGAAGACATCTCCATGGTCATATGGCTGACATGACTAAATGCCAAAGGCACACAGAACGCTGTTACCTTCCCACCAAAAGTGGTCCCTATTTTTCTACTTGCATTTTTTACATGCTTTTGAACTGCTAGGTTGGCAGAAGCTAGGACAAGTAACAGGAGCTAACCCAGTTATGTGGCACGAGGGATTCGAACTGCTGGCCTTTTGATCAACAACCTCAGTGTCTTAGCCACTGAGCCACCGTGTCCCTTGTGCAAGTCTAGGCTTACACAAAAACATGCAGGACACTGCATTCTAAACTGAACCTTCCAGATACTCTTCAAGAGTAGCCACATATAAAGCATATTACAAATGGGAGGTAACCAGAGCATGAGTGACTGTGAGAAGGGCACATTGGGCCAGGAATAAGTGTAACTGGCACAAAACTCATAGTTGTGCAAAGGACCTCCTAGCTATGACTGCCCCCTGCTCCTTGAGCAGGAATCATGACTCCAGGAGAACCCCCAGATCAAGTCGGAGTGGGCAGTGTAACCCCATCCATAACCAAAGAGCCATCTTTTAGAGCCACTCCATCATGCCAAGGTTTGCCTGTTGCTCCCCATCGAGACCTCAATGGTCTCTGGGAACTGACAAAGGGTGGTTGCAACATCTCTAAACTCACCATAGACAGAGTTGTACAATTGTGTATCATCAGCACGGTGATGAAATGTCACCCCATCATGAAAGATGATCTCCTCCAGTAGTTTCATGTAAATGCTAAACAGGAGCGGAGAAACCGCTGATCCTTGAGGGACCCTGCAACATCTATTGGCTTTGACATGCCAATCCACTGGCATGGCTGTCTTGTAATAAAGCTGCCTACTAAGAGGCAGCAGAATAGCTCTGTTGGTGTCTTCATTTCTCTTCTGAAGGGTTCCCAGGGAAAATGTCCAGGGGTTCCTCCCAAGGCTGGCAGTAGAATGGCTTTGCTTTAGTAGGAACTTCATTCTTGAGCTATTGACTCAAGCTATTGATTCAGCTTTTTTTGCTGGTATCTGTGTGGAAAGTACCTGAAAAGCAGCTACTGATAGGCATGTCCAGGTTATAGTAGATTGCTGCGCATGTCAGGAAAAGCCTGGCAGTATGAAAAGCCATGCTACATATTGCTTGGTTTGGGTACAGCAGCATCAAAGCAATGGACGAGTGGGCAACGTACCACAGGAGAAGTATCTGTGCAGGCAGCACACCTGCAGTGTAGCAGACTTTCCATAGAGGAAGTGGCCTTTCTGTTGTTGAAAGAAATGGTACCCCCAAAGCCCATTTATCTTCTTTGTCTCCTGCTTCTTCTACCATCTATGGGTTGGCAAGAGAAACTGGAGCACACCAATTCTTCTAACTCCAAAAGATAATAGCCCTGAAATCCAATTGTTCACAGCAGACTCGGATGGCTAGACGAGAAAGAAAGACCCATCTCCAGCTCTAAACTTACCTCAGAAGAGTTTGTTGGACTGACTAAATTTGAATGAAGAGGTCTGAGGGATTTGTTTAAATATGAAAATGAAATGTAAATGTAAAAGGAAGGAATTCAAGTGGGTTTATTAGATCACGTTTATAACAGATGTGTTGTTGTTTCTGGTAACTCTTAGTAGACCTTTGCTGATTGGAATGGACGATGAAGCTTTAAATATTTGTTTATAGAGAATAAGATGACTTATGAGATAAAGAGATTGTTTGTGGTTTTAAAAGATAGTGATAAGTTGTTAAAGTTCTTTATAATTGCTGGGAAAAGAGTGGTGCTATTTTTTGTCTCTCGCTCTCTCTTTAATTCTTTTCCCTTTTTTGCACTTTTTAACTTTTCTTTTTTACTGTTATTACTAGTATTGGTTTTATCTGTATAATGTAATGTTTAATAACATTATTGTTAAAAAAGGAAGACTTCATGGTAAACTGACCACTCTGTATGGCTTATACCAGCAAAAGTGAGAAAACCCCTCTTTCACAGCACTGAAGAATTTACAGGTGGAAGTTGTCTTCACAATGGGTCAGGAACAGATTGAGGGCAACCTCATTTCTTCAACCAATAGTTTGTGGGGTGTCTTCACAATTAGATGTACAGATGAACTTTAAGATGTGCCTTTGGTCCAATGGTATCTGTGGAGTGGTCAAAATTGGCAAAAAACATGATATCACAAACTATGTCTTGCACCATTTGTATCAATGACATTGAACCTGTTACAAAAGAATTGGGCTTGGACAGCAATGCCAAATACATTAACTCACCTGTTTATTTTATTTTATTTTTTTCCATTAACTTCCTTAATGGATTCTGCTGTTCTTGTCACACCAATAAATAACCTACTTTTACTGGCCCAATAATGGGTAGCAAAAATGTAATAGTTGCATACCTTGAAAAACAACTTTTATTCCAATACAGTAAGCAAAAAAAAAAGGTTGTTTGTTTTATATAATAGGGATAAGATGTCATCTTGGGAGGTTTGGCATGGAACCTTATGGCAATGGTATACCACAAGTTGGGTGAGGCTCTCTTATCTTTGCACAACTTCTCATGTTAAGGCAGCCACACCCTTGATTCGCTAAGGATGCTTATTGGGTCTCAAACCGTAAGGTGAGTGAGGTGCTCCTAGATTGAGATGTTAGCATTCTGATGGTTTGTCCTGAATCTCTTTACTCTCCTCTGATTTGCTGTTGGCCAATGTTTTAAGGTATAAGGAAGAGAAGTGAAAAGGTCTTAAAACATAGCTTTGTGACTGACACAAGCCCAGCATCAAAGCAGCAGAAGAACCACACTGGGACTGTCCATCTTACCTCTTGTCAAGCCTTCCTACTCTCCCCTCCTTTGAAAAATATCTTATACCGTAGTTATCAAAGGTAAGCAGTTCGTTCCCAAAAAAGTGAATATTAGGTGTAATGTTACCTTGCAGGCTTGATCACATTGGGTTCATGGAGAGTGTGGTAGAGGGGAGAAAAAGCAAGACATAATTTCACCAGTAGCCATCAGACTGCTGCTGGATGTTCTGGAAGTTGAAGTGATTTTTTTTTAAGACCTCAGGTTGGGGAAGATAGTAGTAAACTATCCATAGTAGAACTATCCTGGATCTGTAGCCCAAGATTCTGTGCTCTGTTGTGACCTGACAAATATTATTCAGGTTTTTGGTAGATGCAGAGTTGGCCTCATTGGCTGGAAGTAATAATCAGCCATTATGAGCTTTTTAGAAAAAAAAATAGTTTTTTTTAAACTAGGAATTGATAGCTGTTTGTGGTGGTAGGGTGTTAATATTTCCTTTTTAAAAGAACAAATAGAAGAATAAAACAAGTGCTATAGGTTCCACTAAACAAAGACTGTTTTATTAAGGCAATCTAAGAAACATGACTCAGCCCTGCCTGAGGACTGAGTGAAAATCATACCTGGGGTTTAAAGGGAGGGAGAAAGAGAGAGAGAGAGAGAGAGAGAGAAATAGAGAGTGAGAATTAGTGGGAAATCCTTAGCTTCTCTACAGCTATAAAAGCTGAACCAGGCTCAGAAGGAATAACAAAAGCAAGGAGTTCAACTACACAATTTCCAAAGCTCTGTCCAGCTGCCTTGGAAGATGCCTCTGCTGACCACCCTATTCTCCAGTTCCTGCAGGACCAAGAGTGGAACTTTAGGTAAGTAGCTGCTACTTTCCTACATCTATCCCACCCTGGTCTTATTCTAATCAGCAAGAGAAAGAGACAAAGGTCGTTGGTGCTTATGTGTCTTTTTTAAACATTTGCTTTTAGAATTGCCTCCTTAGTTTTGGATCAGGGAAGCTTTTAACAAGTGCTTATATTCCAGAAAAAATGATGGCAGGGACTTCACTGACAAGACATTTGTACACTTTCAAATCGTGCTGCTTTGGGAAACTCCTTTTTGTCCTTAAATCATTTGCTTCCAAGATCAACCTTTGACAATGAGGACAAAGTACACACCCTTGTCATAAACTAAGCTTTGATCGCTTGTCAACTTTGTCAGTGTAGTACAGAAACCTGATATGCAACATAGGAAACCCTAGTTTATGGCATTTTTTACTGTAAAAATATATGCAAATTGGTCAAAACTATAATAAAGGTTTACCTACCTACAAAAAAGTGGTGCCACTTAAATGTTTTCTATCTTACTTCATTATCTGCTGCAGTATATAGATCCTAGAAAAGTATATTTTAAATTCACACACACAACTGTTCTGCTTGAGGAATGGTGGAAGGTAAAATGAAAGAGATCATTTCTAAGGATATTTAATAACTAGCCTGTTAGAAATTACACAGAAATTCTTGCCCTGATGAGCCAGTTAACATATTAAGTCTGATTAATTTTGAAAAAATGTATTGCATCCTGCAATGAATTCCAGGAGAATCAATTTGCAATGAAATAGATCTTCATAATGCTTTTTCTCAGTGAAGACTAATTTGCTTATGATCCCAAGATTATGTTAAGAGATTTGAAATGTTCTCCCACTGATTTTTGGATATGCCATTTCCGATATCAGATTTGTATCCATATCTTTTATTATACACACATTTTGGTAGTTTATCTAAATATAAAATATAAGGTTAATTGGCATTGTAAGGTACCTTGAAGTTATGGGTGTTATGTTATCTAAATCTGCCTTAAAGTTTAGGTTCTGTGTTTATATCACTGTGTTACCATCTGTAGTCTATATTAATCAGTCTATATTTTAGACAGGCAGGCAAACTGTTAGCAAGCATAAGATCAACCATTCATAGCCTATGTCCAAGTTTGTAAATTAATGATGATCACTTGATTTCAACTAAAGGTAGATACAAAAAAACCCTTTCAAAATTCTCTAACAAATTTATGGAGAATAAAAGTGAATAGGCAATTTCTCAACATTTCTCCATAGGAAGGAGAAATATTTTCCAATAGTTTTTCAGGGGCAGGGCTCCCTCTTACAGCACTACTAAAAAATTCCCAGTGGGAGTTGTTGCCTCATGAGGTCTTCTCCTAGGATTTAAATTAACTGTGGGAAATAGGAAGGTTCATCCGAAAAAAAATGTACAAAAAAGGCAAGACATGCTCACCCTCGGTGACCAACTTACAGTGGGACGAAAGGTGAAAAGAATTATTCTGATTTTTTTTTCTCATTCCATTTGATTTTTAAAATTCTTTCAAAGGAGAAGAGAACTTTGACATTCTAAAATCTTTTCTGTTTTGGAATTTTTAAAAATTAAATTGAATGAGAACTAGGAGCAAAACAAAATAATAATTAAGCATTTTTTCTTACCTAGCAGGTTTTATTTGGAACCATAGGAGTGGTGTTCTTTTTTGTTCTGCATCTGTCTTGTAGCAGAGCCTATTTTTAGCAACCCAACACTTCTTTACTTCCATATGCAAACTTTATGGGCTGAATCTTTATCTCATAGTCAGGATCTATGGCAATAGAGTTGGCAGCCTGGGCCGTCTATGAATCTAGCACAAAACACAAACCTGCCCAGCACTACATTCAGCCCAGGCTTTTTTTCTTTGAACAAAAGCCTCCAAATCCTCTTGAAACAGCACTGTTTCACCATTCTCAAGTGGCTGAAGCCATTTCATGACATGGACAACATTCACACAGACCTTGTATTTAGAAATCTAAACAGTAATATTGATCAAGCTATCTGATTTTTCAAGGGATTTTGCAGAAATTTAATTATTGTTTCGTATGTTATATGAATATATTATATAATTACTACTTATATTACTAATCTGAAGGTTTCTTGATATAACAAAACACTGTTCTACAATATCAACTGAAAGTGGAACTATATTGAAAGAAAATCTGTAGTTTGGAGGAAACCCTAAAAAATGCCTAGTTTCTGATAAAACAGAAAACGTTTCAGAAAGGGTCTGGTATGGTGATTGACTGAGTGACTGAGCCACAGGGAAATTGTGATCCATTCTCTATGGTTCTTGATTTTGTTTCAGATTCATGGTTTTTGGTTACTTTCCTCTGCTTAATCCTTTCGAGCTCCTTGGAAGCTTCCATCTGCACTGAAGAAGCCAATACCCTAGGGTGCACAGCCAATATAAATAACTTGTTGGTTATTTCCAAACGCTTAGTGGACATCTCAAATACTGCACTGCAACAATTCAAGGTATGGCATTCTTCCTTGGCAAACCATAACACATTGTTCTCAATATATCTCTATCATAGAGCCTTCTAGCCTGGTTAAAAAAA
Source organism: Psammodynastes pulverulentus (assembly GCA_025802295.1). NCBI lineage: Eukaryota > Metazoa > Chordata > Lepidosauria > Squamata > Psammodynastidae > Psammodynastes > Psammodynastes pulverulentus. Next base: position 42,522,836 of record JAOYMU010000002.1, read on the forward strand.
AGACCACCTGGCACAAAACAATCCTATCAGGTCAGCAAAAAAACTTTTACCTGAAAGACTTACCATAATAGTAAAAATATTAAGTAGAGTTAAGGTTAACTCATATTGAGCTTCTAATTAGATCATTAATAACCATTTCCACAGCAGTCCCTACTAACCTCCCTAACCCATTGCTCTATTTCTCCAAGGAAATTATGTGAGTTCATGAGTTTTATGCCAGTTGTCATCACTCCTAAATCCATTCTCTGTTACACAACAATATACTTCTTAAACAAAGTGTCAGGCTTCTAATAGTGTTTTGATTGTCATCAAGTAGCTGTTGACTCTTAGCAATCAGAATAATTTTGTTTGCTCATGATAATCTGTACCAATAGAAGAGAATATTTGGTAGCTCAGGGTTGAACTGTGGGGTCCTTGTATATAAAAATAAGAGCAGATCACATTCCCTTCTAATACTGATGATGTCACCTAATTTGATAATGAAACATCTGCAAGAAAATAACTAAGCCCAGAAATTATCGAGGACTCCACAAGGTAAAATGTACCTAACCTGATTTTTCAGGTCTTCCAATAGTTCTAAAAGTGTTATTAAATTATAATTTTGAATACGACAGAAAGAGAACATGATGTCCTTTAAATACATAACTGCATACTGTGTGTATTGTTTCATTTAAGTATTCCTGAAATCAAATCACCTCTTTTTACCCTCCTTCATTCACTACTTTTAAAAACATTATGGTCCTAGGTCTCCCAAAGGAAAAAGGACACTTTGTTCTCAAACATTCCTAACTGAACCTCTGTTCCCATGCACTTAAACAACATAGATAGAGGAAATAAATCTGATTGCAAGTGCAATCCTAAACCTTAATATGTATTTATTTTGCATTAATAGATACAGAAGTCAAAATCAGAATTAAGGATACAAACAAATAGTTGGGATTCACAATTCAAGACGCAACCCGCCCAGCCTAGAGGGAACAGCGGAGGAAACCGCAAAGTGTGATCACAAAA
>JAOYMU010000002.1:42621565-42637290 GCA_025802295.1 Psammodynastes pulverulentus
GTCTCCTGCTTGGGCGGGGGGGTTGGACTAGATGACCTACAAGGTCCCTTCCAACTCTGATTATCTGTTATCTGTTAAAAAAATGTAGAATATGCTATTGGTAACTTGCAGTTTACAATGAAGTTCCTTATATTTTAACTTAACCTATTACACAGACATTAGCAACAAACTTTCCGTACAGATACAGGCCACCTGGCAATCCCCCAATGTTTTCGAATACAATATCCCTTGCTTCTTTCAACCTGGCAGATAGGAAACATAAATGAATTATAATCTGAAACTTCAAGAAAATATGAAATGTTTTTTCTGGAGATTTCTGAGCTCTTTTATTCCCCCAAGCCCAATGATAACTTTATGAAACTACTACCTACCCACCCTCATGTCTTGCTATGCTTCCAAAACAGATCATCAAATTTGGTGCCCTCAAAACAATTGAGGTAGCTTTGATGAGAGCTTGGAGGAAGGAGTAGCTGTAAAGAAGAAGCAGGAAGAACAAAGGACCCTGCCTCTTTTTCTTTCAACTTGCCATTTTCTTCCTTTCATCCAGAAAAAGTCCAAGAGGAGAGAAGAGAAATGCCAAGTAGTGATTATAGGAAGGAATAGCAACCTGCTGGAAAATGTTCCAGAATGTTACTATTCCTACTTGAGCCTCAAAAGAAAGTAAATGTGACTTGGTTGCTAGAGACTTTCTGTTCCCGCCAGGAGCCAAAGCAGATTTAGCCTGGAAGCACAGGATCCTGTGGCCGGATGGACGGAAACAATCCTGCAGTATGCCAAATGGAGCTATATAGATGACCAACTTCAATCAGGTTCTTGCTTGGGGATCAGAACGTTTGCATAGGGAACTGCATTGTTTTCAAAGGAAAATTATCACCAGCACTGAGAGGAAGACCCTATTATGGAGATTTGTCCTCAACATAGTTAGCAAGATTTCCCAGTGTTGAGGAAAGACAACTGTGTAGATTAGGGCCCAGAAAATGGATGGAATTGATTGAATAAACCACCATGGGACTAACAGTGAGTTTTGCAAATAGGTTCCAGAAGCAAGCGAATAGGAGCTTCTCTGAATGACCTAAAAGTCATCTTGCTTGTCTTCACTGATCGTAACTGGGTTTGTGCATTGATTAAAGAAAAGCTTTCTTTAAAATAATGCTATCTTATTTCTTATTTCTGTTCAGTCTTTTGGAACTGCCATATATTTGAGCTTATTTCAATTTCATTCTTGCCTGTGATGCAACAAGCAACTGGCAAAGAAGACTGGCTTTACTTTAAAATATCACTTTACATCTGTTTTGGCCATAAGTGCCTTTTAAATAAGTACTTTGCAGGAGAGGGAGATTCAGGTAGAAAATAAGGCAGAAAATCAAGCATTTTTAGAATGTGTTGCGTTTATTATTGTTTTACCATCATCTTTTTTGCTAAGAAATAACTGTAAGGCCTAAGCAAGTTAACAAAGGAAAGCAAAAAATTGCAAATTGGTTGTCCTATATCTTTGCCTTTTTTCAGACCCCATTCTATGCTCAAACTTTAAATCAAGCTTTTAATTTGTAACTTCTTGGAGATCGATTTTCATGTGAAAACAATAAAAAAAAAATCTTCTCTTACTTTTCCAGTTTTAATCACCTTCATGAGCTCCACCCTACTGCAAACCATACAATACCATCCCTTTTTTCAATTTGCACCAAATTATATTACTTCTCTATATAGATTTTATCCTAATAAAATGATATGCTGAGCCAGAAGTGTTTTCCCTGTCCTGGGGTCTGTAAAAGCTCCAAGTCAGGGGTGTTAAACTCCAGGCCTGTGGGCCGGATCCAGCTCATGGGGTGTTTAGATCTGGCCCACCGGGCCACCCTGGAAAAAGCGAAGGACTGGCCCACGGTGCTTCTGCCAGCGAAAACAGAGCTCAGGAGGACCGCATGTGGGCCTCCTGAGCTGTTTTCAGTGGCAGAGGGTTGCAGGACGCCGTTGCAGCCGGAAACAGAGCTTGGGAGCCCATTTTCATTGACAGAGCGTTCGGACCACTACATAAGTGACGTCGAGCTGGCCATGCCCACCCTGGCCATGCCTACCCCAGCCCAGAGGTCAAACACAACCCTGATGCAGCCCTCAATGAAATCGAGTTTGGCACCCCTGCTCCAAGTCGTAACTAGAAATAACATTTAAAATTTATTAAGTTCCTTCCATTACTGTTATCTCATTACTCCTTCACAATCTTCTTCCAATAAGTTTGCAAGAGTCTCCCAGTCTCTCCAGCAAGTTTGCACAGTAAAATGCGCTTTCTGACAGTGGAGAACATTTGTAGCTCAGGGTTGAAATGAAGAATCCTTGGTGATCTCTTGAGCTCGGTTGTTCTATTGCAGACATTTCATTACCCAAACTATGTAATAGCATGATGTTACCAAATTTGAGTAATTAAACGTCTGCAAGAAATCAACCAAGCTCGGAGAACACCAAGGACCCTTCAAAAAGGTGCTTTGTTGAACTCTATGTTGATCAATCAGCCACAATTAGCTGGGATCACCAAATTAGTTAAGTGTGTTAACCCCAAAACACTTCACAATTTTGGATGCTGTATGAACCCTAGTGAATTCAGTTATAGCAAATGAAAATGTGATGGACTAGTTGGTGGCTCAGCATTTTCTGCAAATCCAGGTAATTCAATGAATTGTGATTCAGTTAATTTTGTTCAGATTGCCCTGCTGTGAGAAGATCACCTACACTTTTGTTATCTCCAAGCAGTTCCCCAACTCAAATTTAGACCTAGATCTGAAAATATGAAGTTGGGAAAAGCTCTCTTGCCTTTTTTCATTTGCTGGATTTCCAAACTTTGTTCACTGAATCTCGTTCTGGCCTTGGCTTATTTGTTTCTCCATGGTGGCGATTCCTTCATATTCTCTAGGAAAGAAAAGTCACCACCATCTCTTGGCCAGCAAAGACGCAGCCAGAAAAGAAAAAAAGTGGGGAGGACGGGGAGGGAGGAAACACAACCTTTCTAATGGAAAAGGAGTTGCATTAAGCCTATTAACATCAGCCAAATGATGATCATCAATTTTTAATCAGAAATATGGAAAGCCAGCCTCGGAAGCAAGTAAATTTAAATAACGCTGTGAGGGAAATCCAATCACTTAAGCAGAGGCACTCAACCGAGCGAAGGGGAGCGAGCGTTGACGAGAGGAGAAGACGACAGCTGTATTAATAAAGATTAAAGAGCTGCAACGGCCGAGCGGATCGGCCCCATTAACCCCTTGCCCGGCTGCGCAGGCACCACCCGCGTGCAACATGTCCGCGTTTCCCGCCTCGCCGCCCGCCTTCGCCAGCAAGACCTGCTCAGCCTCGCCGCGTCCGAGATCTCGGCTGCGGGAGTGAAGGCGATCCCGCCTGAAAGCGAGGCGGTAGGGTGGGGGTTTCCTTTTGCAGCTGCCAAGGCACCCCACCCTCTGCTGTTCCCGGGCTTGGGAGTTGCGTGCCCGGGAAAAGCGAGTTTGCAAAGAAGCCGGAGGGGAAGCGAGAGCGGAAGCAACGGGCCATGGTGACGGGCCGGAGCGAGCGCAGCAGCTCTCCTCCTCCTCCTCCTCTTCCCTGAGGAGGGGGGAGATGACGGGCGGCAGCCTCCCCCCGGGGCTGCTGGCGCTGGGCGCCGTTTTGCTGTGGCAGCCTTGCCAAGGCAGCTGCGGCGCACAGAAATGCGGCGCGCAGGAGAGCTGCTGCAGCTACGGCAACGCCACCTACGCGGAGACCAAGTGCTGCAAGCTGCCTTTCCACACGTTCCTGGACAACGTGGGTTGGTTCGTGCGGAAACTCTCCGGGCTGCTCATCTTGCTGGTGCTCTTCGCCATCGGGTATTTTCTGCAGCGGATCATCTGCCCCAGCCCCCGCAGGCACGGGAGGCGACGCCGACGCCCGGGGCAACAAGGCGAGGAGGAAGACGAGGAAGAGGAGGAGGAAGACGAGGAGGCGGATTACGACGATGACGACGCGGAAGAGCAGGACTCGTTTTCCCGCGTCACCCCGCTGAATGGGACGGCCGCCACCTCGCAGGACTCACTGCTGGACAGCCGGGGCCGGGAAGCGTCCCTGCCGCCCTCTCTTCTGCACGTCGTCTCGCCCGTCTTTTTGCAGCTGCCCAGCTACGAAGAGGTGAAATATTTGCCCACTTACGAGGAGTCCATGCGTCCCCAGCAGCCTCTGGTCTTGCCCGTCACCAGCCTGGCCACCGGGACAGGCAGAGGCCCCGCGGAGCCGGGTCGCTGGACCAGAGGCAGCTGAAGACCCTGCCCCGCTTTTATCCCAGCGCCCCGCAGCTGGTGGGTTGCCGCCAAAACCGAAGGAGCCGCGCCGTCGGCGTGGCCAAAGATCTTCCGCCGAAGCCCCTCTTTCTGTGGGGAGATTTAGGGAGGGGCGGTGGAAATAGCAAAGAAGGGAAAGGGAGGGAGATTGGACGGTCTTCCTTGGTCCTCCTTCCCACCCACCCACTCTTTTTGCGAAGTTGCACTCCTAAGTGAAGCTCCTTTGTAGCAAAGTCGGATTCTGCCTCTGCCTGTGAAACACCGCCAGCCTTTTCACATTTGAGATGCCTGATGGTAGTACAGGCATCTTTTAAGTGCCAGTCTAAATAGGTGACATGCGTTCAAATTGGAGACGTTCACAAGTAGGAGCTAGATTGGTGTTGTTTTTTAAAAAATAGTCCTTCCCTGTATGGTGTGGATGCGCTCTGTACCTTCCTAAGGCAAAATAAAATTCTGGAAGGGAAGAGGGTGATTCTTTTATTTGAGGTAAATCCAGATCATGTTGGTTTAAATTTCTCTTTTTCTGAAATTTGCTTATGCCCAGCAACAAATAACTCAGAGAAATTTGCTTATGCAAAATCATCAACATTGCTGGATGTGAGATGAGAACATCAAGAGGAAAACATAGGATCCTTTCTGGTGGTTGGACTTTTTTTTTAAAAGTACTTTGACATTATTAAGTTCAGAAAGTTTCGGGGACTTTGGAAAGTGTCATAACTGGGGATTCATTAAAAAGCTTTTTTTAATAACAAAAAAGTCATTTGTCTTTTTTTTTGTAGATGAGCATTGTTCAAAGTTCATTTTATGGTGTTCAAATATTCATGACCACTGATTACCAATGATATATTAATCTCAAAGGTGCTTTTGAAGAGGCAACTGGACTTTCTGGTTTTTCTTTGAAGACATTTTGCTTCACATCCAAGAAGCTTCTGAAGCTTTGAAGAAACATCTTCGAAGAAAGTCCAGTCGCCTCCTGAAAGAGCACCTTTGGAACAACCATGACGTGGATGACTGAGAATCTCCATATACTAAGCCATCCTAATCTAACTGTAGAACAATAGGAGTGCAAATTTTATTTCAGGGAGAGCCATAGTTCACTTTTTGTTCATTTAGTTGCCTTTTTGGCCACTGCATTTTTTAATATTGGTATTACAGATTACTACATATTTCACCTTTTAAATATTTTATCAGGTTAATATCTCTGTGTATAAACTCCCCTTCCCATCTCATTTAAGTATCTCCTCTAACATTTCTCTCTGAACTCCCAAAGTTGTTTGTAAATTTCTTTGCTATGAAAAAGAGTGAACAATTTCTGATTGGCTTAAATGTTCACTTGCTTTTTTTTTTTTTAAGTCAACTTGGTTTTGTTTAGGGATACCTTGATTGAACTACGTAGTATTTGGCAGTCACTCATCTCCAGCTCACGAGGATACCTCAATTGTCACTACCTTCTCCTTGGCCACCAAAGTGAAATACGGAGATAAGACTTTACTGGGCAATTGCAAGCATTGCTGAGATAATATTTGAGAAGCACTTTTGACCACTTGATGAACTAAATTATAGAGAAGTGTCCTTAGTTAATAAACCATTTGCTTTCCCCTCCCTCTCTTCCCTCTGTTCTACACTTGATTGACAGCATTCATCAGGTTTATGATGGCCACTTGGAACAGCAGTGATGATATTTTCTAGCATTAGGCACATTTTATAATGCTGGAGATGGTAACTTTAATCCTGGATAATGACATGCAAAATAGGAAATCTTGGTGGTGTTGACAGCCTGTAATAGGGGAGAGAGCGTATGTAAGAGAGAGGAAATAAGCATAAGCCACAGTTCCAAGTAGTTCGACTATGAGAATTGCCTTCTAAACGCAATCCCATTTACATTAGTTGAATTTAGAGTTGTGTGCTTTAGTTTAAGGGCCACCTCAATTATCACAAAGTGACTTTAAAGCAAAAGTACAGAGGATTGGCTAAACATCTGTAGAAACTAGCTGTTGCTGAAGACCAAGCTGTTCGTAGCATCACAAGAGAGAATTAATAGTTATGCTTAAAACAATAGCAAAAACTCACACCATACCTAAATCAGAATATTCATCCAATGTATTTTGAAGATGACTTATTGGAACTATCCAAATTACAGAGGAAACTTCTTATCTGGATATTCAGGTAAGTGGGAGCTCCAGTTTCTGCACGCTTAAAAATTGGAGGAAGATAAAGAACAGTGCAGCTACTGTGGCTATAGGCCCCTCAATTGGCTTGTTTGTAATTGTGAATTTTTGCCATTAATATATGAAATTGATTTTGCTACACAGTAATACAAAGTTGTTTTTTACTAAGTGCTTAATTGCTGTTTGAAATGCTGAGCATTTAGGAACATCGCAACTGTTACGGAGAAAATAACAATACTTAGTGCTTTCTATGCTTATCAATTCTCCATTTCAAATTGTTCTATCTTAGCTGGGCTTTTATGTCATGATACTAAGCATCTGCAAGTAGTATGTGTTTGGACTTTGATTCTTAACTGCTTCTATCTTTGAGCACGTTAAACATTCGTTTCGTATTACAGAAAAGGCAAAATTCAAACCGACAAATATTTGAAAGGCTAACAATGAGAAGAAAAATATTTTTTTCACCTAGAGTTCCAAAAGAGGTGCTAATTTGAGGCTTGTATGAATAGGATGAGTTAGTACTTCGATTCAACTTATTTATTTAAATGGGATACCCCACAGAGCAAAGGAAGTCCTGGTTATGGACTTCTACATGGCAGATAAACCCGCAATACATTGTTGCTTGGCATTTCAATAATGTGACAACACATTTTGTATCCATAAGATGGGGATTCAAATTACATTATAGTGAATATAGAAAATGTGGTTCCAGCATTATTTGGCTCATGGCTTCAGCAGGGTTGGAAATACAAACAAAACTGCATCAGAGAAAGCTCGAAGGGGTCACATTCCAAGTGTTGTTTTCAGTTTGTGTAGATTACTCACTAAAGTTCACACATCGGGGCTCTTCTGGTCATGTTACATAGCGTAGTATAAACTTAAGAGCAGTATTGAAAACAGAAACTTTTACAAGTGCAATTTGGACTTAATAGGCTTACAGCCAGATAAGAGATGAAAACAACACACAATTGCTGCAGGAGATCGTTCCTGATTTCTTAGCAGACTTCTAAGGAGACTGGCTTCTTAGAAGATTATAGTTATTATTTTATTTAGTACATACCTATAACTATGTGTACCAATTCCTACAGTCAGAAAAAAAATCTGATACAGTTAAAAAATGAACTATCTACACGTAATATTTATTAAGTCTCAGTTGTGATGTCATGATCCCATCCTCTATATAGCTTTGCTACTTTCAAAAAGTAGTATTGTATATACTTACCCATCCACAGGAAAGCCAGCTCTTGAATTTTTTTGTCCTGTTTTAAAGTTTGCAATTGGTTTATCTGTGCGTGGCACATTTTTATGGTATTTTGATTTAAAAGTTTGCGAATACTTTTTAAAAGCTGGGGGGGGGGAAATCTACTGTATATCCGTGCAGACAAACCCATCTGCGGATTAGCCAAATCCAATTTTTGGCACCTAAAATCCTTGGTTTACCCACAAGTATGTACAGTAATCTTTGTTATGATGATGGTTTTCAACAAGGGCATTCATGCTTTAAATTAGTCATACCCCAGCCATTGAAATTTTAAACATTTTAAAGAATCACTATCTCAGTATCTTTTTTAAATGAAAGATCTGATATCTGAAAAACATGCTTATATGGCATTCTGAATCATAACTAGCCAACCATACTTTACTCTTACATATTTAAACCCAATCAATGTAGCTAGCTAAACTTTCAGTAATTCATGCTAACGTGGAAAACTGGGTTGAAAAAAAACCACAGTTAAAATTAAGACTTCATGTGTTATTGGGATATAGCCTTCAAAATCTACAGAAGCTGATGTCCCAACAAATTGTAGTAATATTTTCTAGTCCCACTTAAGATAGTTTGTGTACAATTTCAGACTTAAGGTTACCATATTTAATAACAAGACAGTGGATGATTCTGGGGAGGTGCTGATCTCGATATGTTTTAATGTTAAGAAATACAGGAGGGAACTGGTGCCTATTTAATTAAATGAGAATGAAAAATCTGCCGCTAATGAGTTTTCAGATTTTTCATGAGAAAAATAAAAAAAACTATTCATGGCCTCACAAAAACTACTCCTTACAATTGCCCCAAATCAGATAGATACATTGCCAATAAACAGTTTGCTTTCTTTAACATTGTCCTGGTTTATCCACAGGAGGTTTGGGGCTTGATTTTCAACTTGAAATCATAAGTAATATGTATAAAATTGAGGATGATAGAATGAAAGTCTCTGCTGTGGCTTCAGAACCACTTTTATCTGTCTAAAGGTAAAAATAATAGTATGGACAAATATGAAGTTTGTGATTAAAACATCTCCTTTGTACTAAAAAGAAACATTCTGGTTTAGCATCTCTTTGAGAAGCGGTAAAAGGAGTGTTCTTTGGAGTCGTAACTGTCCTTTGTCTTTAATGCTGAAAATATTCTCTGTAACTTTTCCTGAATAGTTAATGAGTGTTTAAATGGCCATTCGCTGCCATTCACTTGCCTTTTTTCTCCACTGCAGTCTTCGTAGGTACTTCCGTGGTTGTGGTTAGATAGAGCAATACATTATTGTTTCTATAGCCTGAGTACCATTTTCCTCTTGCTGCACTTATTAGATGAAACCATTTTAGACGGCTATATACTTTTAAAAATGCAGAATATGCTGGCATTTGAACATATATTTATTACTGGCTGTAAAAATGCATACAGAAGAAAGTTGAAATGGTGTCCTTGTTACTTTTTTTCCCTTTGGAAAATAAAACATATTCTTCAAATCATACACAGAAAGAGAAGGATGTATTTAAAAAAAAAAAAAAAAACCTCTGCCTTGGCCTTTTCGATTCTAATTGTTTATAGAAGCACCCTAAAGAGTATTTTAGATTGTGAAAGTATTGATGTACTTGTCTTCTTGAACACACTTTTAGCGTCAGATCGGAAGGTAGAAAGGAAAGATGAGAGCCTTGGCTTTTATTTCTTGCTAATATGAGGTTTCAGAGAGCAATGAAAAAAGCAAAAAGACAAACCTTAGCCTTTTCACTACTTGCCAATTTCTTCCCCATTGTTCTCTCTGAGCAGTTTTTCTTCTCAAATCGGAGACCGTTAAGTGAATTTTGCCCCATTTTTATGACCTTTCCTGCCACAGTTGTTAAGTGAATCACCACAGTTGTTAGGCTTGTAACTCAGGTTAAGCAAATCTGGCTTCCCCAGTGACTTTGCTTGACAGAAGCTTGCAAAAGGTCATCATATGAGCCCAGGACACTGCAACTGTCATAAATATGAGTTAGTTGCCAGGCATCTGAATTTGGATCAGGTGACCATGGGGATGCTGCAACGATCATAAGTGTGAAAAACCATCATAAGTCACTTCTTTTTCAATACAGTTGTAACTTTATATGATCACTAAATGAATTGTTGTAAGTTGAAGACTAACCTGTATTGTGTCCATTGGCTTAGATTGCATTAAAAAGCCATTAAAAGCACATTTAGCATTTGAACCTCATGGTAAAGCTCTAGAACTTTACCAAAGCTAGTTAGTTTTATTCATAAATCTGCTTTATTTTTGGCCACCGCTCTAGTAAATAATAAACTCCCAAGGCCCTGATTGCAAGGAAAATTTCTCTCCAGAAACCCCAAATGTGTAAGGCAATTTCCTCAGGTTATTAACATTTTTACCATCAGATTTCCTTTGCCTATACAATAATTGGCTGTAGAAAAATGTGTTGAGCTAGTTAATCTTTATTTACTGTCCAACAGAAGCCATTAATTATACTTAAGTATAAACAAGGAAATAAAGAACTAAAGGCATATCAAACTAAAATATTAATATGCATCCAGCAACAGGAGATAAACAAGCTTGGAATTCTCAAGAGCACAAAATTTTCTCCAAATCTATTTGAGTTACTCATCAAAAATTTATCATAAAAATAATTTATAGATGACATGAAAACATCCTAAAACTACCTTATCCAAATCAAATCCTGAAATCCAGTTTGTTGATGTGGCTAGAAACTGTGAAAACAGGAATTCTAGTTCTGCCTTGGGCATAATAGCCAGCTGGGTGTTTTTGCTCCAATCACTCTCTCCCATTCCATGAAGGAGACAGCAAGAGCTAATCACTTCTGAAAATCTTTCCGAGAAAGCTGCATTTCCATATATTTGGAAAGAGCCGAGGCTGATTTAAAAGAACTGAAAAAAGGGGAACACATCTAGAAGAGTGGTCCCCAACCTGTCCAGCTCCATGGAGTGACAGCAGTAGTGGCAACGGTGGGGGGGAGAGAAGGGGAAGGTTTCATATATGAGCCCGCTGCATGTGCTCGCACACTCGCCTGCCATTTATGCAGCCCTGTTCCCACCAGGGTGAGTCCTGGGAGTATAGAAAATATTGAAGGGCTATAACCAAATTGGTAATTATTATCATTGCTAAAGAACTATCTCCTCAGTTACTGACTCTGGCCAATTTTTAATTTTTTTTTGCAAAATTACTTAACAATCTGGTACAGGTAGTCCTCAACTTACAACCACAATTGATTCCAACATTTATGTTATTAAGTGAGAAATTTGTTAAGTGATTTGCCCCATTTTATGACATTTCCTGCCACATTTGTTAAGTGAATCACTGAAGTTGGTAAACTAGTAACAATGTTGTTAAGCGAATCTGGCATCCCCATTATCTTTGCTTGTCAGAAGGTTGCAAAAGCTGATCACATGATCCTAGCACACTGCAAATGTCACAAATATAACCAGTTGTCAAGCATCCAAATGTGAATCATGTGACCATGGGGCTGCTGCCAGTCATAAGTGTGAAAAACGGTCATAAGTCCCTTTTTTCAGTGCCGTTGCAACTTCGAACTGTCAGTAAACGAACAGTTGTAAATCAAGGATACTTGTAATCACTTCTAGCCTAGTTTATCATTCATTTATTCCAGGGCATATAAACTATAAAATAAATTAATTCCATGCTGCAAAGTTTTGGAAAACTAACGGATACTTGCAGGAGGATAACTTATTATTTACAAGTTTGAAAAAAGCTGTAACTGAAAAACTAACCGCAAGAAAATGTCTTGAACCTTTCAATTACAAAATGTGCAGTTCAAATTTTATCTATTGAATAAATGTTTATATTTGTTCCTCTCTGTTTTTGCTTTTTTTGTTCCCTAATTCTCTTTAATTTCAATTATTCATGGGTTTTTTTCATTAAAAGCCAAGAAGAATAAAAATAATAGCAAAGGCAAAACCTTTTAAGCCATTTTCTGTGGTTATTTTTATACATCACAATTATAGAAAAATAAGCATACAACATGAGCATGAAAAAGGATGCAGTCTGCTTCTAAATAGTATCTCTCTACGTATAAGATCAAAGCTACTTCTGTTTTATTTTGTGGGGCAAACAAATGCTTACAAAATTCTTGTATTAAATTTTGTGGGAAACATTGCAGCAGAGGAACTGAACTTAATATTTTAATTCTTTCTACCTTTTATGATTATACCCCCTTCCCCTAATGTTCTTAGGCAAAGATTTTCAGCTTTACTTTTTTCAAGAACCCAGGAGATATATGATCACCAAATTCCCTTGTGCATTGTCTACAAACCACAAAGGAAGAGTGATTTCAATCTCTTCCCATCCCCCCAGACATCGGGTCCAAAATATGATAAAGAACTTACAACAATGAGTCTTAAAAGAGCCGTGATGGTTCAGTGGTTAGAATGCAATATTGCAGGGCTAACTCACTGCTCAGTTCAGGAGTTCAATTCTAAGTGTCTCAAGGTTGACTCAGCCTTCCATTCTTCCCAGGTGAGTAAAATGAAGACCCAGATTGTTGGGGGCAATATGCTGACTCTGTAAATCGTTTAAAGAGGGCTGTAAAGCACTGTGAAGCAGTATATAAGTTTATGTGCTATTGCTATTAAAATATACATTTTTATTTAGAAATTCTAAACAGGCCACAACAATGAGAAGGGGACAACAATGGTACTATTTACCGAGCATGTTATTTATCCGGAATGCAGAAAGCCATTCTAAAATAGCTACGGCTGACTTTTTCTGCATAGCACATTGATTTATATTAGCTCAATTGCATGCAATTCTGTTATTTATTTATTTAGCATATGGCATATCATACATGGGCTACAGTTATATATTAACATTTCACCTAGATTAGAAAAATACAATAAAATGTAAATGTTAAAAAAAAAATCAATGCTCAAATATTAAGCCATCTAACCGTTGAAGTGCAACATCGCTTATATTTAAAAAACAAAACAAAACCCAGATGGGGTGTGAAGCTAGTTCACCTCCTTGTGACACATTCTGGATAGCACAACAGGCTGAGCTAAACAAACTGCAACTCTTGTCAGCCAAACTACTCTTTAGTCTTCCCTGGCTCTCAAAATACATGGCAATGAAAATGAAAACAAACAAAACAGACCTTTTCAGGCCCAAATGACAAGAGAGATTGGGAATATTATTTGAATTTGCCAAATCAACACTGAGGGCCTCAGTAGATCCAAGAGCCAATAGGTTTCCAACATTTTATTGGACAGTAACACAGACCTGGCCATCATACTGGAGCATCAGAACATTTTGCTGTCTTCGTTATCAAGCAGGGCTCCAGAAGGGACAGTCCAGGAGCTGAACAAGACCTGCTGGTACCTCTCTGGCAGCTTGAAAGCCACCTGCTGACATGGGCCAAAATCAAAGAGAGATCCAATCAGAGGTGGTATTCAGCAGGCTGTGACCAGTTCTGGAGAACCGGTAGCAGAAATTTTGAGTAGTTCAGAGAACCGATGGTAACCTTCCCCAGGAGTGGGGAGGGAATGGGGATTTTACAGTATCCCTCCCCTGCCAGGCCCACCAAGTCACACCCACCAAGCCACACCCACAGAAACGGTAGTAAAAATTTTTGAATCCCACCACCAAGAGGGATGTCCTGGCAACAATATCCCTAGGCAGAGAGGAAAGAATTTGCAACCAAAATCCAACTTAGACTTATGTATCACTTTACAGCTCTCTCTAAGCCAGGGGTGTCAAACTCAAGGCCCGGGGCCCGAATCCAGCTTGTGGGGTACTTACATCTGGCCTGCGGGGTTGCCCTGGAAATAACAAAGGCCCCACCAAGCTCCATTTTTGCTGGCAGAGGGTTGCAGGAGGCCGTCCCAGCCGAAAATGGAGCTCAGGAGCCTGCTTTCACTGGCAGAGTGCTCGGGCCACCACAGGTGCTCCCAGACACATGATGTCATGCTGGCCACACCCACCCTGACCATGCCCACCCCAGCGTCCCAAGGTCAAACACAACCCTGATGCAGCCCTTAATGAAAACCTGCTCTAAGCAGTTTACAGAGTCCGCATCTTGCCTGCAGCAATCTGGGTCCCCTTTTACCAACTTCTGAAGGACAGAAAACTGAGTCAGCCTTGAGCCAGTGAGAATCGAACTGCCAGCAATCAGTGGTCAGCAGAAGTAGCCTGCAGTACTGCATACCACTGCACCACCAGGGCCAAGTTTCCTGACAGTTAGAACAATTAATCAGTGGAATGGCTTGCCTTCAGAAGTTGTGGGTGCTCCATCACTGGAGGTTTTCAAGAAAAGAATTGGACAGCCATTTTCCTGGTGGCTGTGATGGCGCACCTATGCCATGTGTAATGGAATTGGTACGCAGAGCCATCTCTCTGGGCACACAAGTCGTCACCCATTGCTCTTCCAGGTTCCGGTGCACCAACCAGCTAGACTTCAACTGTGTGGGAACACTGGAAATCGGAAGAGCAGCCTGTTAAAGGCTAATTCTGCCCACAGCCAGGAAGTGTGATCCTGATTGGCTGAAGATCCACTCAGCCTTCCATCCTTCCGAGGTAGGTAAAATGAGGACTCAGATTGTTGGGGGCAAGAGGCTGCCTGTAAACCGCTTAGAGAGGGCTGTGAAGCACTGGGAAGCTATTGCCCAAACCGAGTCAGAGTCATGGGTGGCCATGCTGAGGGGTCCCTGGGGCTGAAGGTCCATCCAGATCCTCTGCTCTTCTGCAAATCCTCTTTTGAATTCAGGGACAACGGGTGGTCTTCTCTTCTGAGGAGGGAGCCACACAACCAATCCTTCCAAAATGAAAAGTAAAGTGAAGCAGCAGCAGCTTTGGAGTTGCCGTTGGGCATTTCACTGTGATTCCAGCTTGTCAAGAATGTTGAAAATATCACTCTGTTATCGAGATTCTGGAGTTATGCATTTTGGGGAAACAAAAGTGTTAATTATAATGTTATAATTTGATACAAAAGCATTTAAGTTAATAATTTCCTGCCGGGGAGGCGAGGAACAATGCTAAAACATATTTTATCCTTTGATATTTTTAAACTAAAAACTCCTTTCTGGCAAACAGAAGGCCTGAGTGGCAAGAAGAAGCTGTAGTTACAAATCTTTTCCTAACTTCATTACATTCATCAGCATTTCCTAAGATGATGTTTTAGCCCAGGAGAAAACTCAGAACTAATATAGTCTTTGTGTTAATTAAACTCTAAGGAGACATAAACTCCTATTTCACCAGATATGAGCTCTTATTAATATTTATTGTCTCATTACATATTAATATGTTTATACTACAGAAGAAATAGGTGGCAATTCTTTTTAATAGATTTTTTTAATAAATTGATGTTACAAATGGTTGTATGTATTTTCCCCCTCAGTTTTTCAACAGTACAAGGACCATGGAAATCAAAAGGGAAAAAAAGTATTTTTATTACTTGATTGGGCCATTGATATTATGTTAAAATATCTCAGTGCTGCATGTATGAAAATATTTGCACATACTGGCTACATCAAAGGTAACTTTGATTTTTTTTACAAATAATTTAAAGACAAAGGTTGGTACAACTCACTCATGCCAGGATGAAAAATAAGTCTGCCTTAGAACAGAGCAGAAATGGTGAGCCATTACTTCCATGGACAAATCTTTGCAGTTTTCTTGGCAAGGTTTTCAGAAATGGGTTTCCATTGCCTCCTTCCTAGGGCTAAGAGAAAGTGCCTGGCCCAAGGTCACCCAGCTGGCTTTCTGCCCAAGTAAAGACTGGAACTCACTGTCTCCAGGTTTCTAGCCTGATGTCTTAACTGGGGTATCTAACCTTGGCAACTTTATGACTTGTAGACTTCAGCTCCCACCCAAGTGTGGTAGATAAAATTATCTATTGCAATGTCCTACCCGTCAATGACTATTCAGCTTCAACCACAACAATACATGAGCACACACTAGATTCAACCAACCAATGGAACAGTTTGCCCTCAGAAGTTGTGGGAGCATCTTCACTTGAGACCTTCAAGAAGAGATTGGAC
>JAOYMU010000002.1:42649198-42665291 GCA_025802295.1 Psammodynastes pulverulentus
TATTGATTAAATAACTTAATAATTTATTTATGTTTATTAATTTATAAAAACCACTATTTGATTGACTTAGAAAGGGCGGCAAACTGGAGACCGCCCCGGGCGGCAAAAGTTCTAGGTATGCCACTGCTGCCTGTGCCTGCATTTTGGCTTTAAAATAAGAGATTAACAAAACCATCATATCTGACAAATATCTAGGATACTGGAAAGGTAATGAAGAAAATGTTTTTTTTTTAAAAGGAATCAAATAAATATTCCTGCCATATCGGTAACCACAGAGGATTCAGCAACCTGCTCAGTTTGCTTTCTCTTTTGTGTTCATTTTGCACCTGCTACAAAACTACTGTACGTGTTGCTAGGAGATGCAATGCACTAGTGCACTGTGATAAAAAGGCTATTCTTGAAGGAAGAAAGAAGGAAGTAATGATAAGAAAGCAAGAGGCTGTTGTATGTTCTTCTATCCTTAAATGACTGTTCTTATGTACAGAAATCAAAATGCAAATAGTGTTATGATAATAGCCAAACCTACAGTTAAGCTGCTCAGAAATGCATACATAAGTCTCTGGTGGCAAGTATAATCAGAAAGGCAACCAAACATTAAAGCATATGAAAATGTCTCCAATTTATTAGCAAAGAACAGAGAAAAATATTTTGAAATATATTTCAAGTTGAGTACTGTTAACAGTTTGAGGCAGAGGAAAGTACAGGTAGTCAATTTAGGAGCAAAATTGAGCCCAAAATTTCTGTTGCTAAGCAAGACATTTGTTAAGTGAGCTGTCAGCCTCGGAAGCCATATTTTATTTAGAAGCTTTGAGGCTGCCACATTTAGTGCCTGGGAATTTGGGAGGGGTGATTTTCATAGAGGGTGAAGATTAGACTCAAAAACATATTGGCCAGATGTGCCAATATGACTTCTTCAATAAATTTTTTACTTGGATGAACTTTGTTTCTGGGTGCTGAATGAAATGGGGAGTTTCATTGAAACTCTGACATTAACCCCAGTCTCTGAAACTTCAAACAGCTGCCTGTAAACCGGGGGCTGTCTGGGTTCCTGAGCCCCGATTGCTGACCTGCCTACCAGGCAGCAAGAAGACTCAGGGAAGGTAGAGGAGAAAGCAACGTTTGAAGAAGGAGGAGCCGTGGGGGCTGACAAGGCTTCCCACGATGAGGCTTTTCTTCCTTCCTTGGAAGAAATGGCCCGAGCGATTGAAGCAGCCAAAGCAGAGAGGCGGCAAGGCGCTTGGCCCAAGAAGCCAGAGTACCAGCATTGCGGTCAATTTGAACTGAGTCCGGAGATGCCCTATTTTATGACCTTAAGTGAATCATTGCAGTTGTTAAGTTAATAACACAGTTGTGAAATGAATCTGATTCCCCCATTGACTTTGCTTGTCAGAAGATTGCAAAACTTGATATGATCCTGGGACACTTCAACTGTCATAAACATGAGTCAGTTGCCAAGTATCTGAATTTTGATCACGTGACCACAGGGATGCTGCAATGGTCGTAAGTATGAAAACCAGCCATAAATCACTTTACCAGGGTAGTTGTAACTTTGAACGGTCACTAAATGAACTGCTGTAAGTCGAGGACTACCTGTAGAAGATACAGTATGTGCAGTTTTGCTAAACAGCAAGTCCCTCTCAGTGCATCACAAGTCAGGCAAATACAATTACCTTGGAAAATATTTTACGATGGGAGTCTGAAGGGATTATTGCATTACTGTAATCTGTATTTTAAAATTAAAGAAGTCACATGTCTCTCCCCCCATTAATCTTTTTCTAAAAGTTAACATTATATTTACCTTGACAAAGCGACACAATCTGATGGCATCTTCCCATTTCAAATTGTTCACATATTCATGAAGAATAGCTGGATATGGTGAAATACTAATATGAATAAGTGAACCATCGGCTCTTCTAATTGTTACCTGATTGCCAACAAAACTTAAGATCTGGGGACTTTTACTAAATTCACTATTGGAAAAAAAAAGGAACACAGTTCAGAAACATTATTTTAGAATTAATGTAGCTTAGATAGAATACTGATAAAGAGACAAACAGTTCATTTAAAATAACTACTATGATTTCTTTCTGACACTGATCATGATGGAAATAAGGCTGGACACTTCAGTTCTGTTAATCTATAATTTACAGCTTAAGAAGTAATATACAGCCCAATTTTTATATACTTTTTTTTTAATTGTTCAGTCCAAAAGAATCTGGAAGTTTGTTTTCTGAAGTGCCATAATTAGAAACTTGGCAACTGACAAGTTAGGTAATATGAACCAATGGTTTATATTATTGTACCTGTCCCTGAACTTCATTTACAGCCTTCAAACAAAATGGTCAAATTTGGTTATATGATTTTGGGTATGTATGTAAAAATGCTAAAAAAGTGTTGAAATTCTGCAGAACAAAATGTATTTCAATTGCATACCTTGTCTAAAGAAACAAAGTTAAACCCAGCTAAAATTTGCTGGCATTCAGTGGCCTGATTTTTGGTGTCAAAGTGCCAAAATAAGGCTGGAAATGTCTAAACTCCTATAAGGCAAAATGTACATATTTCTACCCCACCCCCCACCCCCCCAAAAAACCCTGTCCAAATTAAAGAACAGTCAGGCTGAATTTTTTTGACCGAAACCTGAAGACCTAAGATCTCCTGGCTCAAGTAATTTGAAGTATCAGGTTGGAAATTGTTGTTTGCCTGTGCCATAGAGTCTCAGTCTCAAAGATTAGATTAAAAATATTTTATTAGAGAAAGCTATTAATGGAGTATAAACAAACAAGAAATACCTTGCATCCTTTTCATAGAGAGTTTTTGGCAAGAGATCCTTGTCTACATACACTACATTGGGGTAATACCAGACTGTGAAACGTGTATCCTGCAGACCACATAGTATGTTGCATGTGTCATTCCATGCCAGAGTATGTACCATTGTTCCTTAACAAAAAAGAAACTAAATAAACTAAATATCTGTCAACTAAACTGGATAATCTATTCTAGCCTACTGCTCAAGACTGCAAATAGTATCATCAACTCTTCTCTACTGGTATATGATTCTAAAACATTTCTGTATTCAGAATAAAATGCTTACATTATTACATGTCTTGAAAGATTAAAACAATATAAGCAAGCTGAAGTTGATTCCATGTACAGGTTTCAAAATCTCCTTCATGATATCCAATATGAATGCTCTGAAGCTTCATATTAATAAAAGTGTCAGTAATGAGTGGCCAGCTTCTCCTTGTCCATTGATTTCATTTGTACAGCTGTACCATTTAGCCTCTGGGGTTTAATGCTTTAGAAACTCAGGAATTCTTGTGTGTATATTATACCACAGTGTCTCTCTGAATGGTCCCTCTAATCATTAGATTATAATTTCTGATGTATATGGTTTCAGAATTATCTACAGCGGCAGCCCCCAACCTTTTGGGCACCAAAAGGTTCCACGGAGAAAGGTTTTTCTGTGGACTGTAGGGGACATGATTTCGCATGCTGTCTGCATCCCGCTAATGGGGCTTTGCTTGTTTGCGTGGCCCGATTACTGGCGTGCTACGAACTGGTGCCGGTCCACAGACCAGGGGTTGGGGACTTCTGTTCTAGAGGCTACTGAAACTTTTCATTGATTATATATGCATGTGCTCTTCTTTTTCCTTTAAATGTCTACTTGCTGTTCCAGTTGCTTCTTTTAACCTATTTTTTTACTTACTGTATGACTTTTAGACTTTTAGAAGAGGTAGCAGTTGGACAAACCTGAAAGATCTGCTTATGATCCCTCTTTAAATATCTTTACATTGTATCTTCACAGAATGATAAGTATTTACAACTATGCAGATGTTGTATAAATTATGTTAAACCGGGCTCATTTTTTTTCAAGTTTGGATTTTTATTGTATTATTTATTCTCATAAGGCATTTTTCCTTTGAGCTAGGAGGTAAACCAGATTCACATTATACAGTCATACACTGCTAACATCAGAAAACTTGCTACTGCTAAGATTTTGAGTATTGTTAAATAGGTAATAATTCAGTTCTGATCAATGATTGCCACATAGGATGATGCATTTACTGACGTCACTGACACTACAGTTTGATCTTGCGGTTTCTAATTTATTGAGGGGATCCAGAGATTAACTTGCTGCAAACAAATTCTAAACAAGAAACAAAACAATTTAGGTGATTTTGTATTATACTCGCAATGCCATTCTCTCCTCATGGTATATACACCAAGAACAAATTATATTCTACAACTTACATATAATCAATGAAACACACAATTTTAGAACACTTTGTTAAATTGCAGCATGGGGGTTGGAGTAAGCCAGTTCTTACCTATTTTGATAATTTTCTGTTCTTTTCCAAATCTCTTCACAGAAGTTATATAAAGATCTCTATTTTTGTCAATAAAGGCAATTTTCCTTTCATTTGTAAGACCCTTTTGATCTAAGGCAATTTCCACAATTTCTGTCTGTAACAATATTTGAATCAAAACCCATATTTGTATCAAGGCAATATTTTTTTGCAGTAATAAAGATTTGTATTCTCAAATCTAACTGTTAATATTGCTAGTGTCAACAATATAGTACAATATTATCAATTACATTTTTACATATATTATACTTACTGCTATAACACAGTAAGAATAATTGTGTGAGAGTTGGGCAGCCATATAAATTAGTGTAATAAATAAAATTACAGATAATTTAGAAAATATGTGGTCTTATAATACAATGGTAGAAGTAATGTAAATGGCATTGGTAGAAGATGAACTAAAGTAGGAAGTACAGATTTTCCACCTAACACACCTATATTTTATTTCTCAACCTTTCTTCCAATGGAACTTAGTAGCTCAGAGTCACGTCAAATGGGAATAGAAAGAAACTATTTTAAAAAAATAAAGAATTATTAATCACACAAATTTAAGACTACTGTGTAGTTCTCCTTAAGTCAGAGCTACTATTTAAATATTTCAGATGGATTCAGAGAACTTCATGCATGATTAAATGGTTTTCCTCATTTCAAAAAGAAAATTCTTTTGTTATTACCATAAAAAGGAGATTAAAATGTTCCAGTTGAACATTAGTGGTATGTGGCTACAGTAATAAGGTTTCATTCAAATAAAACTTAGTATTTTAATGTTATTTTATAAGAACAAGAACTATGAAAAAAGACGCCCAGACAAGAGACACAAATTCTTAAAGTATTATTGGCTTGAGCAATATCAGCTTTCAATCACCTTGTTTCTGATTCTTACTATTTTAAAAAACATCTTCCTGCAACTCAAAGTAAACATCAATGAACACAACTGACTTCTCAATAACCATATAACACTGTCTACAGGAATCTGTTCAGACTGATCCAATTTCAAATTGAAACATGCTATGATAATAGAAAATAGAATCTGGGTAAAAATTTACTCAATGCCAGTAACATCTTGGTATAAATTAATCAGATTATACTTTTTTCCAATATAAATTACAGAAATATTAAACATTATTTACCTTATGACTAAGGGGTTTTCCATCTCCTAATGGTTTGCCAGATAAAGGTTCAAACAGATCAATAACTGTTTTTTTAAAAACAGATAAAAAAACTGGTTACTGATAAATATATAGATATCATATTTTCAGAAGTCTCTTACTGTAACAATGTATACAGTAGAGAAAAGTATCAAATGGAGACCCTACCAGGTTAATTTAATAAATGCATTTAACAGTTCAAATACGGACATTGATAATCTTTACTGAGTAGTTAGTACAAGAGTTAAGTCATATTTTTTTGCAAGATAATTGCTAGTAATCTAGCAATTTATCTCTCTTTATCTCAATCTAGCAAACAGTAATTTCTATTCTTTTCAAAGCATAAAATGCTATATAACTTTGATTCAATTTAATATTTTCATAACTCTACAGTTTTCCTGGCTGAGATGTAATCCTCTGAGGAACACAATAATGCTGAGGCACACAGGAAGGCTCAGGTCCAAGTAACAGTTGAGTATCTGGTCTCACAGTCCCTGAGTCTGGCCTCATAGATTCTAACTATAAGACCACCATCTCCTTCAAGCGGATGGTCAAAGAGCTGGAAGTTATGGTACAGCTACGGATAGACCTCAGCTGCTGACTCTAATTGAACTTGAAATTAAGGCCATAAGTCATGACAGTTTCATGTGGATCATCATATGATTTCACCCAATATTTTACAGCAGACATTAAGCAAACAAGTGATCATAAAATGAACATGATAATTGTTAAGTGAATGTCTCGGTCATTAAATAAACCCTTATTTAGGAAATATTGCATTAGAAAAATGTATATATAATCATGTATAGTTTGTAGAAAATTCCAAGTCATGGACTATTGGAAATCTCATCTTCACTTGACCCTGATATTGCAATCTCTATGTTTCTTGAAGCTTAGCAACTGCTGAGAACTTAAATTCCTTTAGAATTTGGATTGCGTTTTACAGCTATAACCTTGCATGACTAATCTGTAACTTGAATTACTAGATAACTAGCTTTACTCAGAAGGAGTAGGGAAAATCATGAAAAATAAAGTAAAATAAAGACCCATGGTATAGCAGGGATTCGAATATGAATTTTCATATATACAAGCCTACAATTTGATATAATTTTAGTGGTGTT
Source organism: Psammodynastes pulverulentus (assembly GCA_025802295.1). Classification (NCBI taxonomy): domain Eukaryota; kingdom Metazoa; phylum Chordata; class Lepidosauria; order Squamata; family Psammodynastidae; genus Psammodynastes; species Psammodynastes pulverulentus. The sequence continues at coordinate 42,655,835 of JAOYMU010000002.1, forward strand.
TACTTCAATCATTCTATGATAAGATGGGCAGTCTCCATGCAATACACAATATTCCTTTTACAATCCCAGAGCTCCATTAGATTGGGTATGATAGAAAAAAATGACTTTTTAAAGAATTGCAGGGTTTTTAAGGGACATTTTGTTTTGTTTTGAGGATCACGGTAGGTGATATTGATATCAGTAGCATCCCTTGAAAACTAATCCAAGGGCCTTCTTCCAACAACAAGAACAATCAATTGCCTGTCCACACTACTGATATTAAACTGCCCACAATTATCATACACATTCAGGAAAAAACAGTTACAAACTTAAAACTGATATCTTTGCCATTTGGTTGAAAGATAAAAATCAGGGAAAACAGAACGTACACGTGTTCTGACTTGATGTGATGATGAAATGTCAGTGTTGTCAGCTTTTTGTTTATTATTTGTAATTTGTACTGAAGTTTTGATTTGGTTCATATTAATTAACTTGAAGTTTAAAATTAAACCCCTCAAAGTTGTCTCTTTCCATATCGTTGACTTTTATGTATAATTTTTTTAAATGCTAATTTTCAACAGTCAAGCAATTCCATACATATTTATTCAGATGTATGTTCTATGTGGAAACTATTTATCAGAATACATGGGACTACAGTCTAGGAATATTATTTTAGAATTATTGTAGTACTGAAGTTACCACATCTGGGATACAAAAATCCATATGACCAATAAACGGCAACAAGAGTTTTCAAAAATCTGTTTGTTGTCCTCTGATGGTTGTATAAATGTTTGCATTCCAGGTCTGATACCTTAGTAGAGGATGTCAAACTTGTGGCCCAGGGGCCGGATGCATCATGTGCTGGCCACCCCCACCCCCGGTTTAGCGAAGGGAAAAAAAGTTGTGATATGTCACATGATGACAACGTGACGCGAGTTTTACACCCCTGCCTTAGTGGATGAGTGGCCTGCAAACTTTATTATTTTCTTCTTTCTTTCCATCACTTTTTGTTTTACACCATGTCTCTGCAGTATAAGACAGTAAGTGGAATGGAATGGATTTTTGAAGCTTATATTGTAATGTAGTCTTTTTAATTGAAGAGGAGGGTAAAGTGAACATTTGTAATAAATAAATGTTATAAGTAAAAGTAATAAATATCAATACACTGTTTTTAAAATAATATATTTTGAACTACTTTAAGATGTTCTATTTTGAAATACTTTCTTGGAAGGCTGATTTTGTCATCACAAACTTAGTTGGAATGTCTTTCAAACTTCAATTTGCTCTTGGTAAATCAAACTTAGTGCTGAAGCAGCAAAGTGAGAACATTTGGGAATAAATAGCTTGCTGCATGATTCTCATTAAAGCCAACAAAATACAGTGTTTTATTATGTTGATTTTATCTAATTTATACTTTTAAGATTAAATAAGTGTTCAATATTTTTGCATGTGAGGTTTCTGCACTATTATACTAATAATAATGTACAGTAAACATATCAGAATGCAAAGGCATTTACAGGAATTGTTAATTCTAAACACAATCTAAATAAATTGATATTACATGCCAAATCTAACTGATAATCTCCTTTAAATTCAATGCATCAAACATATTGGATTTTCAAAGATTCTTCCATTTGAATATCATGACTTTCTTCAGAAGGATACAGGATATTGGTTTGCGGTCACTGGTTATATTGGCAGAAAAAATGCTGTTGTAAGAACAGGTGTTGTTCTGATCTTATTGGTTACATAGGAAAAAAAAGAGTTAAGTCCATTGCTAGTTTAAGCCAGCTGTATAAACACAAGAAAGTAACTTCTGACTTCAGAAAGTTGGGTCTTTTTTGATGCAAGTTTTCCCTTCTCCGATTCATTGCTCAAGCTTTTACAAAAGCTTTTATTCAAACTCTTGTGATGGTAAAATTAGGAAACTTAATACATTAGAAACTCCACTGTTTCTCAAAGAAGAATAAAAAGGAGTAAAAGCTCATAGGTATTTTTTTTTAAATTTGGTGATTATTAAAACAGACACAAACAGCAAAAGTTACCGCCCAAAAGGAACAAAGAACACAATTCTGTACTATCATGTGATATAGTGGCTGATTCCAAACATATTATGCAATTAATACTGTTTCACAAATATTTTATTGTTTGCTTTTCAAAACAAACAGAATTGCTTTTCAATCTAAACTACCTTTTATAAATCATTCGTGGGTTGTTGTTTTTAAATACAAAAGATACATATGGGCATTAGATTATCATGGATAGACATGTTTCCAAGTAGGAGATTGTGTTACCATATCCTCTTTTTAGAGTCATATTTTAACTTTATATAGGAAGGAAATTTTTCCACATATTTAATTAACATATAAAACGTATTTTAAACATTACATTAAACATGTGTATACACATACCTTTTTCATCAGATTTGTCCCTTATAGCTAAAGTATCACTACTCAAGGATACAGTTTGGCCATTCAGTATGTCAGTTCTCATGCCTGGAAACTTTGGAGAGGAAATTAAACGTCCCTCATAGGAATATAAGTAGATTCCTCCACCATCAACAAGAACAAAATGCCTAAGAGTTTGGGGTGAGATTATAGCCATCAATAACTTTTGGTTAATATTATAGTAACAATTAGTCTAATTGTTTTGTAAATTGCTTGCATTGTTTAATAAGTTTAATTCATTATTTTAACTTATAAAATATTATGCTAGCATTTGTTTCTAGAGTTTTCTATTCTGTCAAAATAGGCTGTTTTGAATAAATCCTGTTTCACTTATCCAACATGCATATATTGGCATACGAATACCTTTACCATTTTTGAACTGTCAGAACATCATACATTTTTAATTAGTTTATTTGTATAAAGGAGTGGAATATCAGCTAACCAATTTACAGTCAGGCCAATACAGACTAATGCTCCAATTACTTGATTGCAGTTAAATAATAAGCAAATAACTATTACATTTCTTTTCTCTTGCTTGCTCTCTTCTCAAAAATAATTTTGGATCTGATTCTCAGCATCCAAACAGGTACTCAATGTGTAAAAAGGAAGCATATCAAATGAGACAACAATAACAACAATAACATCAATAATCTATTCCAAACAGTGGTGGATTCAATTTTTTTTTACTACTGGTTTTGTGGGCATGGCTTGGTGGGCTTGGCTTGGCGGGCGTGGCTGGTGAGCATGGCAGGGGAAGGATATTGTAAATCTCAATTCCCTCTCCACTTCTGGGGGAAGGTTACCACCGATTCTCCAAACTACTCAAAATTTCCACTACCGGTTCTCCAGAACTGGTCAAAACCTGCTGAATACCACCTCTGATTCCAACTATAGATTAAAACTGGATGTAAACTTGCTTTGGAAGAAGGCTTGGTAAAATAAGCATTCAGTGGGCAACGCTGGACTGGACTAAACACTGTTTTGAGACAAGACCAACTTCAAGCCTTTCCTGAAAGAAGCAAGTTTCCCCCCTCCAAATAATGCTCTTCTCCCACTACAAATAGGTAAGGATGAAAGCCTGTCACAACAAATTAGAGCTCCAACCATCTCCAGCAGGAAATTAGGCAAATGTTAATGCCAATATATCTTTTTGCACAAGCCACTGCCATCCTTCTCCTGCTAGAAAGATATAGCAGACATTTGTGTTAGCTCTCAAGTTACAACCACCAAGTGACAGACCTAAAATAAATAGTAGGCTACCACTTACATTTAAGACTGGGGGAAGGGGGGATGGACACACAAATTATTGTTTCTACTCTGTAGTTCCAACTATAAGAGAAATGGTCAGGTTCATTTAATATTGTTGATCTATTATTCCACAGAAAAAAGGGAGTGTGGGATTGTCAATCCCTACTGAAATCAGTGCAAATGGAAATTACTTATGGTATTTGAATAAATTTTACTTTAATAAAAATAAATGGTCTAAACAGTCATTTAAAATATATACCTTTCTGCTTGTAAAATTAAACTGACAGTTCCTTCTTTGAGGTCAAAGATTAAAGGTGTATTCCAGTTTTTAACTCTAAAATAAAAGGAAGGCGATACACATTTCAAAATTGTTTAAACGAAGAATTTAACAAATGTTTTCATTTATACAGAATATACAACCCCAAGAAGACTACATATCCTAAGATTGCCAAATATGTAAAAACTTTTACCTGATTTAAAAACAGACTATATAATTGCCTTTTTTATTTTGTCTTTAGTTATCATTATAACAACATTGTTTAATTACAGCTGCTGTGATTCAAAAAATGTACATAGACACATAAGCGTGAGTTGTATCCTGCAAGAACACTGAATATTCCTTCAAAACAGCACACGCTGTTAAAAGAACTTTGCATTAAAAAAAGTTCAGTGATTTGGCAATAGTAATTTGTTAAGCAGATCAATTAAGAATTCTAAAAATTCATAATTGCATTAAAAGACTTAGTTCTGTTAAGGAAACAATATGGGTTCACTAAAAAGGCTTTCCTCATAGGTAACTAAGTATAGCTAATCAATTCCATGAGTAATTGTGAAGAGTTTATACTGCAGTTTATTTGTTAAATTCTGGCTACTTCTATAAATCAAACCACATCAAAATTATTACATATTTACAGTTTATAGATGATATCTCTTCAACTCTAATGACTTACGAGAATATGTAACATTGAAGAGATGTTGAAACTACTAAATGGCCAAAATTCAAAGATGCTTTAATGACTCTGTCACGAAATTCCAGCAAATCTACTGCATCATTAAGTACATTACGAACCTAATAATAAAAAAGCCCAGTTAAATCAAATTTAAATATGTAAATAAAGCATTTCAGTTTTAATGTCAACTATAATAAATGTAAACAAATGTACCATTTCTTCAGCATTGTATTTAACAATTAAAATACTTTTCCAGAAAATCCTTACAAGCAATTGTTTAAAAATAAGACCACATAATATATTGAGAGAGATTGAACCAAGCCAAACCAAACTAAAAGGACCCAATCCTTTTATGTAACACCTAGCTTAAAGTTGACCAGAATAGAGCTGAGCATATCCTTTGAATGGAGTGTTTCAGGAGCGTAGGAGTGCTTGCAAAATATCATATTACTGAGGCAATCATATATTTTCTAAATCTGTGCAGCTACTTCAGAAGTTCTCCAGCTGTTTCCACATATGCATACTTTTTGTTCTCTTCTTATGCAGTGGGTATATTGAGCATGTGAGGAGCCTCTGAAGTAGTCACTTAAGTTGGAATTACTTAAATTGGGAATTCAAAAATAGATGCTTTGTATACTCCTATGAATTCTAAAGAACCGCTTACAAAAGACTTGCAATATTCTAATGTTTAAACCACCAGATTAGGTCCTGACAAAAATATTTTCCGTCCATATGACAGGATATATTTATTTTTATTTATCAATTTAAGCACCACCTGTCTCACTCTCAGATGGTTTCTAAAAGTTTAAATGGGCAAAGGATTGCATTTTAAGGAAGCTAATGTATAAATGTCAGTAGAAGTAGGCTGTGAATCTCTCTTCACTCTCAATCCTATTGAGGCATTTCAGTTGACTTTTTTTAGTTTACCAAAAAATGCACCACCTACTGGAAGTTTCTATGACACAGAAGCCTTTCTAAATCTAACCTAAAACAGCTCCTCCCTTCCTTGGCATTTCCCCAAATAATAATATATCCATTTTTCCTTTGAAATTTGCAAGGTTCCTGTTATTGTTTATTATATTGGGACACTCTGCCACACTTCTTTGACTCATGGGAATTATCAATTTTTCATGAGTGGGACTCCATATTATGCTCATATAGACACTCTTCTTGTATCTCTTCCTGTATCTACACTCAACTTTCATTTTTACAAAAAAAAAACAGTGAATTCTATCCACATATATAATCAATGTTCTTCCTCTGCACATCACAGAGATTTTAAATCTGGTTGACAGAACTGATAATGTTCTGGAGTTTACAGAAACACTGTTTACAACTGATCACCAAATTTGCTGCCACTTGAAACACCCTGGTAATAATTAAGTCGGGTAATAATTAAATAATTAAACCACTTGGAAGAGCTTGGCATAGGGATATGCAATGAGATGCACTGACAACAGAGTATTGCTGATTTCTCCAGGACATTCTGTTTATCCCCTTGAAGGGACCCATCTGGATATTCTGGAAAAGTTCACAGTATTCAGGACATTCTCTAATGCTTAATACATCTAGGTCGGGGGGGTCAAACTGGCGTGATTTGACACCCGTGATCCAAGTCATCACAAACCACTTTCTATTCAATGTACTTTCAGAATAACAACACCCCAGAATACCTAGTTCAGAACATTCTAGGGGAAAACGATGTAACATTCCACTGCTGGAGAGCCTCATTTTGTACATCCATGTTTCTGCCTGCAGAATTTATAATCCATGTTTCCTTATCATCTTTCAGCACTTGGAAGCATTTTTTTTTAAAGTACCAGACTAACGTTAATGCAAATTAACTTTTGTGCAGAAGAATGAAAGAATGTGTGTTATTTTATTTCACCCCTCCCCTACTGCATGGGATGAATGTTGGAGGTCGCTGAACTACTGGATAGTTTAGACTGGCCCAAAATCACTCACTGAACTTCCCTGGCTAAGAATGGACTTGAGGCGGAGTCTCCCTGGCCATAGTCCATATTGTTAAGCACTACTACACACTGGCTCTCCAAAGAGACTCCAGTGCACATGATTATGCACAAAGCCCTTGGATCTGTCTAAAACAACTATTTGTCAGAATAACGGTTTTCAAAATGTTAAAAAAACCCCATCAAATAATATTGTAAATAGTTGCTATATTTGGCTTTGTACCGCTGGCATTAGGGATTTAATTAATACACCAGAAAAATCCTGGGAAATTCTTGAAAGAAAATCTGCGTATTTTTGCAGAAAAAATAGCTCATTTTTATATAGTTGCAAGGAACTCACGGACAAATGGAACTTACAAACTGCCTTCCTTAAGCATTTACTGGGAATTAAGTTCCACTGTATCATAATATCATAGCTGGAGGGAGTTTAGCATTTTTATAGTCCAACCTCCCAAATGGCTGTCCAACCTTTTGCTTGAAAACCTCCAATAAGCTCCACTGCTTAATAGCCCTCATGATCAGGAAATTCCTATTAACTTTTGAATCTTTCTCTGTAAAGGCTCTGGTGGTTCTTGTTCTACCTCTTTGGGAGCAGGGAGAATAAATTTACATCCTATCTCTATGACAATCCTTCTAGTATTGGAAGACATGTCTTCCCTGGATCTTGGCTTCTTTAGGCTAAACATATCAATGTCCTTTAACTATTTTTCAAAGTGATTAGCTTCCAAGCACCTCATCATCTTTGTTGCTCTTCTCTGTACTCTTTCCAGTTCCCCAGGGTCCTCCTTGAATTATTATGAGAAGAACCAAATATGGTATTTCAAGTGTGATCTGACCAGTGCAGCACAGAACTTCCTATGATCTCATTAGCATTTTTTGGCAGATGCAGTACATTGCTGGCTCATGCTTAATCTGTGGTCTACAAGGACACTTACATCTTTCTCACAATACTATTTAAAAGGCAGATACCACCTATCTTGTACTGGTACATTTTATTTTTCTTACCTCAATACAAAACCTTATATTCTTGATGATGAATTGCATATTGTTGGCTGGAGCTCATTGTTCAAGCTTATCAAGATCCTTCTGAAGTGCTAACAGTACTTCCCCTATCAATTTTGTGTTATCTGCCAACAGGATGAGCATCCTGTCTATCCTATCACCTACGTCTTTATGAAAAAGAGAGCACTAGGCCCAGGATAGAAAACTGAGGTACCTATTGGATACCTCATTCCATTTGACTTGGAACTATTAAAGACCATATTTTAAGCCCTGTTATTAAACCAACTATGAATATATCTATCCCACGTATTTACATTTTCGAAGGATATTCAACTGGATTTACTTCTGAGTAGACATATATTAGAGGCTGCTGCATTTAAAATGTCGTAAGCAACCCAGGATCAATCACCTTGAGGCAAGACAGACAGCAATCAAATCAAATAAAATCAAATAAAATCAAAAATAAATAGCTTCAATAAAATCTTTACATAAAGTTGACATTTGAAAAATAAAAATGGTCAGTATTCCTTAAAAAAACAATGATAACAAATAAGAATAGGTGAAATATTGATAAGTTATTTAATAAATGCAAAAAATGAGCCACTTTTTATTTAGTAATGGCATTCTATTTACAGAAATATATAACGAAATTTATTATAAAAATTACATAAACTAGAGAGAAAAGCACTACTTGCCAACTACAAACTAAAGCAATCTAATATTGTATCCTGTATCCCTAACATTCATATATAGTATTAATAGTACACTTTAGTAATAAAGATTTCATTGTACAGGTTACTCAGATGTTTTTATAAATAAAACACAAATCTAAATACAGAGTTTATCACATTCATTCATTACAATTTTATGTCTGGAAGTAAGTATAAAATACTTTCTGTATTTCCAGACAATGACTCATAACATTCCATCCAGTGAATATTCCTATTATATAACCAGCATCAAAAATGCCAAATGATTTTTAAGTGCTTAATTAGAGATTTGGCCAGTCCAATGTTGGGAACTGGGACTAAAAAACCTGGTCTAAATTCCTATTCTAAATGTGAAATTCAGAAATTGTATATTATCTTCCAGTCCTCTGGGGTGATAATATAAGTCGCTGTCTTTCTGGGGAATATAGCACATTTGTCAAATGAAATACTATTTTATAAACAAAATAGATTGATCTGGCTCAGTTTTTACTATAGGACAATTCTGATAAAAATCCATTTTTAAGTAAAACTTGTATTTGGGACCTATAAATGTAACTTTAAAAAAATGCTGTTGCCCCAAAATATTTTATTAAAAGGTTTTAATAAATGGCCTCTTTAATTTTTGCTATAGCTATTTATTTAGCAATACACAATATGAAACTGTTCCCCAGTCAAACTTATTGAATCTGCAAGTATCCAGTAATAAAACAAGTGATCAGTATTACGCCTTGTTGAAAGCAATTATAATATCCCCCAGCATTCTATAGAAATATATATTAATGAGTTTAAGTATGGTTTGGGATGGTAATTTTCCGATTTTTAGATAAAAGAAAACAGGTATCTTTTACACTTGCCCTTAGCAAAAAACAGTACAAAAGAAAACCCAACACTTCAGTAACAGCCGACGACAACACTGCAGCTGCTATACTGGTAAACCACAGCTATACTGGATACAAATAAGGGTTTAAAAAAAAAAGGCAACAAAGTTATTCAAACATGAAGTATATGTTATTGCTTCCAAAGTACCGACTTTGTTTTCAGATGTTACAAAACCATTTCCAGTATAAAAATATTCTTTTGATTCTGCCTTTCTAGCCAATGAAAGCATCAATCCAGGCTGGAATACACATTTTAGGTACTCTAGAGCAGGG
>JAOYMU010000002.1:42687094-42708540 GCA_025802295.1 Psammodynastes pulverulentus
TTCCCCACCCCCCCTCTCCCGGCCCCCACTTGTGACATTTCCCTGAGACTATAATGAGTTTAGTCTGTAGGATTTCCTATTTTGGTGACATTATCAGAAGAAATTACCCCATACCATTACCTGTAGTCAATGAAGTTTGACAGGTCTCCTTTCTCTTTCTTCCACTGGACCACACGTAATCCTCTGAGACAGGAAAGCATCGTCTAGACTTGGCCCTTTGAAGTTCATTTCACCTCCATCTCGCCAAAACATTGGCCCTACCCATTTGCATTCAGAGATTTCGGAATTTGTTTGGTGTGTGTTGAAGACCACGTAACTACTTAGTATATTTCTCTGCAAAAGAAATGCTGGGATGACTGAGGATTTACCTAGAATGTGTTCCTGTTTTAGACTTGGGTTGCTTAAGCTAAGAGCAGGCTAAACTTGTGTCAGGAATTCTGAGTGCTTGGAAAAAATGATGCTACGCTGGAATGCCTTCTCATTGCATATTAGAGTTCCTGAGCTTGCAAAAGAAAGAAAAACGTAGCAGGAAAAGGCAGCCCTTCAAGTGAAATAACAGCTAAGTAGTCAAATCAGCCACTTAGTAAGATTATGTTCCCCATTTACTCTCAACAACAGCAAGCACTGTCAGGAAGGAAGGGCCTTTGCTTTCATGTAGTCAGACCTCCCAGCATAAACTCACTTGTGATTAGAGTGTAACTTATCAAAAAAGGAAGACTATGAGAACTTGCAGGCCGATTATACTGTATTTAAAAATAATGAAAATTATTGCCAGAGGCCCTGAAGGGTCGATCTCCAAGACAGAGCTACCTTCAGAAGTTAAGGTTATAAACTGCTATTAAACCCAGATACGGTGCAAGTTCCCATTGACCTTCCTGTCATGACAGAAACCTGATAGATAATTTTGCAGGATTAGTAAAAGGATATGAAGCTGAAAATGTTTTGAGAGAGATTCAGAATTTACTCTTGAAATAAAAGGGAGGTGGGGATAAACTACTCGGCCTCAAGGATCATATGCAATCCTGGTTAATGGGGCTGGGCAGCATTCAGATCGTTTAGGAAATACACACACAAAATTTCTTCCCAGAAATTTTGATAAAGGTAACATTTGGGGAAGTTAACCCCTAGTCCCCCTCCGCATGTTGCTCCCTCTTCTATTACTAGGGCTGCAGCTGGTCTTCATTATTTGAAAAGCCCCGCTGCTCAGCACAAAAAGTCAGCCTGACATTTTGGTTCCTGCGCTTAAGAGGACTCAATGTTTATGAGGTTTTCCCAAAACAGAACCTCCCAAGAAACTTGTAGCCACAGCAGAAACTTTGGGAAGGTAGGAAACGTCAGGCAAGCAGGAGAAAAGAGAGTTATGGATATCCAGAACAGGCTGCATTGAAAGAGTGGAGGATTTGCTGATAGAGGGACCTCCCTCCCTTCATCCTATAAAGCAAAAGAAAAAGCACACCAAGCTCACATTATTGTTTCCAAAACGTATATATTTAAAGATTCCAAGATCTAAAATCCTGTGGCAGGACATGATAGCACATTAAAAAACCCTAAAATTTCTTTGCAACTGCCTTGAAGCCATCGTTGGTTATTTTAAAATTTTCCTATTCAACAAAGCAAAACACAAACTCTGGTGGCCTAGAGGTAGAGCTCTCGCCTCACAATCAGGAGGCTGTGAGTTCAATCCTAGGTAGAGGCTAATACTCTCCTGCTCGAGCAGGGGATTGGACTTGATGACCTCCAAGGTCCCTTCCAACTCTGTTGCTAAGGACATTTCCTAACACTTGCAAGTTGCCACCAAGTAAAACGACCAACTAATCAGATTGCAACGCATTGAAGAGTTGGATGACGTCATCCAAGCCCCGCCCACCCTGTTCGAACATTACAGCCCGAGGCTCCTCCTCCTCGTCGTCGTCATCGTTCCCCCGCCTCCTCCCTTCATCCTGCCTTCCCTCTTGCTCCTTCCCCTCGGGCTCTCATCCCCTCAACTATCATTTTGCGCGTGCGCGTCGGAGACGCGGCTCCCGGTCTAGCGCGCGGGAAGAAGGAAGGAGATTATTAATCCAGCGCGCGCGCAGGCGTGCTTCGCCTTTCGAAGCACGCATGCGCCCTTTACTTGCGCTTTTGGGCGGGAAGATTCCGGAGGTGAGAGAGCGGGCTTTGTAAACGCCTGAGGAGAATTTGCATGCTTAATGTAAACTAATTAAATCCTCTCTTTTTTTCCTTCACGCCCTGATCACCTCAGCAAATGTCTTTGCTTCCTTCATTTAATCTGATTTTTATGGCCGAGAGAGAGAGAAAAAAAACTGTTCCCATTTGGCAAATAAGGGAAGGATGGGGGGAAAAAAACATCCCTCAGGCTTCTTAATTTATTTTATTTTATTTTCTCGTGTTTCCTCACAAGTTGCCCCTTTTTAATGCCTCCATCACAGAGATTTGATTTTATAGCGTTGTGGGGGAATAATAAAACCACCCAAAGAGTTGCTGTCAGTGAGGGGTGACAAATTTATAATTATAAATTATACATTTATCAATTATAACATTATAAATTTAATAATCCTAGGGCTGGAAGGGACCTTGGAGGTCTTCTAGTCCACCCCCTGTCTCAAGCAGGTATCTTTATTCCATCTTAAAACAAATGGTGGTCCAATCTTTCCTTCAAAACATAACTATCTACCAGGTTATACATTAAGAATGTTCTTTAGTTAGAATCATGCAATCCCAGGGCTAGAAGGGAACCTGGAGGTCCTCTAGTCCAACCCCCCAGCTCAAGACAGGAGACCTTACACCAGGGATGTCCAAACTTGGCAACTTAAGACTTGTGGACTTCAACTCCCAGAATTCCCCAGCCAGCATGGCTGGCTGAGGAATTCTAGGAGTTGAAGTCCACAAGTCTTAAAGTTGTCAAGTTTGGACATCCCTGAAATAAGGTATTAGCGGGTTTTTCAAGTACTACATGCACAAAACTATGTCTGTTATATTCATTTGCCACCACCAACGCTTTAAATATTCTGTTCCAATTTTAACAATTAGTCATCAGTGAAACAAAAACTGGGGTGGGGGAGGGAACGACACTTTTAAAGAACCAGAAAGATTACACTGAAAAGCAGAATGAATAAAAAGCTTATGTGCAAGTATTTGTAAAAAGAAATCGATAATTTTAATTCCACTTTTCCAAACATAAATGGACTTTGATATAAATGTAATTTTCAATCTACTGGTATCAAAGAACAAAGTAATTAATATTAAAGTGATTACTCTGAATTAAGCATTATTCAGTTCAGTAGGACTTATACTAAAGTCAGCCTTTTCCAGAATAAACCCAATGCTTAAAAAAAATTATATCTCGAGGACTACCTGTATAATCTTTACCTTCAAAACCTAGTTCCATTTTCCAGTCCACTGCCACACATCAACACAACACTAAAATGATAAATTAGATAGACCATACCCAGGACAACCAAAACTGTGTCTAAGTTTTTCGGACAAATTCTTTCTTGCCCCTTCATACATACATATGGATAATATAGTGTACATGCTACCAAAGGTAATTTAAAAGATACCTTACAAAAATATATTGAAAAGTTAATACACACACTCCATTAAAGAAATTTAAAAAAAAAAATTCAGCTACATAGATAATGCATCAAAGCAACATTACTATCATTTATTTCCATGTAATAGAATAACAGAATACAGAGTTGGAAGGGACCTTGTAGGTCTTCTAGTTCAACCCCCTGGCTCAAGCCAGAGACCTTATACCATTTTAGACCAATGGCTGTCCAGTCTCTTTTTGAAAGCCTCCAGTAATGGAGTAACCACAACTTCTGATGGCACACTGTTCTGTTCCATTGATTTATTGTTTTCACACTCAGGAAATTTATCCTTAGTTCTAGTCTCCTTGCTTAGTTTTCAAGCATTGCTTCTTGTCTCGTCTTCTAGTGCTTTGGAGAATAGATTGACCCCCCTTTCTTTGTGGCAGCCTCTCAAATATTGAAACACTGCTATCATGTTGCCCATAGTCCTTTTTACTAGACTAGACAAACCCAATTCCTGCAACCATTCTTCGTATGTTCTAGCCTACAGCCCCCTAATTATCTTTGTTGCTCTTCTCTGCACTTTTTCCAGAATCTCAAAATCTTTTTTATACTGTGATGAGCAAAACTGGATTCAGTATTCCAAGTGTGGTCTTACCAAGACCTTATAAAGTGATAATAACAAGATAAAAGTACTTACCCAGTAAAGCATCACAAACGTATTGTATAACAAAAGAAGAAAAAAACCCACGAGTGGAGACCCCACTTGTTTAGAAAAATAATTGAAGGGAAAAAAAAATAAGAAATTGACCAAAACATTATTAATTTGCTCTTCTAAACGATCAACTTTATGAACAACAGTGGGCAAAACAAATCCTGCTAGCGTTATGTGCAAATACAATCAATGTGATAATGAATCAAAATTAGTGATTTAGGATGATACATCATATTTGATAGTACCCCGAAATGAATAACATACATTTTGAAGGCAACTTACCATCAGAACTTGTAAGTACAAAATTCTCAGCATGGGTTTGTCTCTTTCCACCTAAACTTTTAGGAAACCAGTGAAGATCTAAAGGATAGATATCATCAGGAAGCTTGACAACTTGTGCTGTTTCTCCATTTAACAAGTTCCATTTTATAATCTGGTGATCATCGCTGCACGAATATAGTTCATCTGCTGTTGTCCAGCCCACACAGCTAACTAATTCTTTATGTTTTAAAAGAATTAAGGAATAAAAATATTTCGGACTCATGCATTATTCAAAAAAAATTTAAATTTGTTTTAAAAATTGATATAATATTACAGTATATTTTATTTTAAAATCTCATCATCTGAATATTCCAGCACAAAAAATACATGGATTGATATGAGAACTGCCTTGCTCAAATGACAGTATTATAACATCTGCTCTTCACATAGTAAAAATTAGCACATTAGCACATAGTAAAAATGTTGCCTTAAATCCAAATCCAGCTGTAAATGCACTGAAATCATTATGACTCGATCATTATTGACCTGTTTAAACAGAACTTACACAATTTGAACTTTTCAATACAATATTGCAAACTATAGAAGTTTAACAGTTAAAAAGCTTGTTTATATCTCTCTATTTGAGAACAGGCTATTTATTCCTATTCATGTTTTTTAATTCATCACCAAGCAATAGAAAATTCCTTTTTTTTCTCCTTGTTGTTGAAGTGTTTAACAACGAACAGTTTAGATGAGGTTTCAAATTACCCCTATTCCACATACTTTCCATATTCTCAAAACCTTTAGATTAACATGATTATTTTTTTTTACAAGCCCTGTTTACTCAAAACCTTTGATTGTATTTTTGTATGTGGAGAAACTGTCTCCAACTCAGTCCTACCAAGATCAAGTAGTTATGGGTGTTTGGGGTTGTCCACATCTGGGGATACCTCATCTTTCTATTTGGCAAGGATTGTTTCACCCTATTCAAGGGTAGAGAGCCACATGGGGAGTCTTTCTGGACGCGTAGATCCTGCTCAAAGAAGAAGTGGCAGATATGGCCAGGAAGGCTTTTGCACAACTTCATCTGGTGTGACAATTGAACCCTTTCCTAGATCGGGGGCCCCTTCAGACTGTCACTTATGCCCTGGTCACCTCGCAGCCTATCTACTGCAACTCAGTCTACACTGAACTGCCTTTGAACAACATCAGGAAGCTTCAACTGGTCCAGAATGCAGCAGTATGGGCAGATGTAGGCATTTTATTGAATTTCTATGCCACCGATCTCACTGATATGAAAACTCTGGGCAGCTTACAATATAATAAAAAGTTTTAAAGTGCTAAAAACAATTACAAATGGAAAAAATTAAAGAAGTTAAAGAAGTTAAAAAAAGTTCAGAAGGTGATGGGTGTCCAGGGGGTGAGAACTTTTCCTATCCCGTCAGCCAGTTCCAATGTAGCAGGGCCCCTGCCGGAGCCCCAGGCCAAATGGCATAGTCAAGTTTTTAGGCTCTTCCTGAAGGCTAGGAATGTGGGAGCAGAACTCACCTATGACAGGAGAACATTCCAGAGGCGGGGGCTATAGCAGAAAAGGCTCTTTTCCTGTATCCCACCAGTTGAAATTCTTTGGCTAATGGGATCCGAAGTAGGACCTTTCCATTGGAATGAGTGGTATAGGTTAGTCCAATCAGGTGAGATGGTTCCTCCTATGTCCATGTAATACGTCTGCTTTTGATGCAGCACTGGTTATCACTTTGCTATTGGGTATGATTCAAGGTTTTAGTGGTTACCTATAAAGCCAACATGACATGCTTTTCCCCCAATAGCATCTAGCCTACTGATTCAATCTTATGGGGTTTGCACATTCTGAGTTCTTTGATTAAAAATGCATCTATTGGGACTCCAGAAGTGTATTTATCTGTAGCAATATCTATCCTCTAGAATGAAGTTGCTCCACAGATCCTGTGACCATTCCTTGCTGTTATTTAGAAGTATCTTGGAGATTTGGTTCTTTGGCTAAACCTTTGGTGAAGGAGAGCGAAGTCATTTCTTTCATTCTTAACTAATTTGCTGTTCTTGCCATCTTTATTTTCCTTTGTTATTAATAATATTTCTTATTTTACTTCTGAGTACTTGGGAGTTAATCAGCACACATATTTGATTAATAAATTGAAATTAATGCTTGTTTTTTTCTTTGCAGTGTTTACTCCAAATTGTTATTCTGAAGAAACAACAAAATAATTCTAAAACCACCTACAACAGCACTCCTGGATCCGGCCCACGAAATGCTAAGATCTGGCCTGTGGGGCCGCCCTAGAAATAGCGAAGGACCCTCCTGCGGTGCCTCTGCCAGTGAAAACAGAGCTCACGACGCCCGCCTGACCTCCGTTTTTGTTGGCAGAGGTTTGCAGAAGGCTGTTGCAGCCAAAAATGGAGTTCGGGGAGCCCATTTTTGCTGGCAGAGCACTCAGACCGCCACAGGCGCCATCCGACACAAGTGATATCATGCTGGCCACGCCCATCCCAGCTCCCCAAGGTCAAACACAATCCTGATGCAGTCCTCAATGAAATCAAGTTTGACACCCCTGATCTACAACAATCAAGATTTCCCTTATAATGAAGTAAATTATTCCAGAATACATGGGAAACAGATCCTGATGTTGGGAACTTTAACACACAATTGTATCTATTTTGTCTACAAACATAATACAGAGATGTTCTCCAAACTTTAGGCTGGCATGTTCAACCGAGATATGTTACATACTTGGATCATGCAGTTATTACTATATTATAAATGAAGTGCTTTTATTTTATTTTTTTCTTTATACCACTGTAGTATTTTACTGAAGATGGGTAAGAAATAATTCTTAAACGGCAGGGGAATTTTGATTTGCACAAAATGACTTTGCTTGTTTCACTGCAGGACACTACACATTTTATTGTCTTATACTTTTTAAAATATAAATTACTACACACATTGAGAAACATAATGTCCATTACATTGACAACATTATTTCAGACACAAACAAAGGATATGTTTTGGTTCTTTTAGCAGTGATATCTTTAACCTCATTTGGACTATATTTTCTGTGCTGATAAGCCAGCAGATTCATGGACAAAGAAATGTTGTCTTGATTGCATACGTTACAACTGTAAATATTTAAAAAATAATTAATACACGATCCTCCAAGACTACATAATAGACTAACACTTTAATAAATGCCAGTTTCAGGTCCATTTTTCGCCCTTCCCAGGATCGAGGGAAGCCTCTGAAGCCTGGGGAGGGCGAAAAACAGGCCTCCCGGAAGTACCGGAAGTCTGGAAATGGGCCTGTTGTATTGTAATATAACCATATTACATTTTACCTATTCTTGGGATTTTGTCCTGAAATGTAACAGTACACACATATGAAAATTAAATATTAATAAATTGTAAGCTAATATGTCCTCTGACCAAAGCTAATAAAAATACAATATAATTATATGCATAAGAATGGTAAAATATTGACCATATTGGTAATTTATTAAATATTAGTATTAAAAGCCTTGGGTCTATTTCCTGGTACAAACTGAAGAGTAAGAAACCTTAATCCTCAAAAAACAGAAAATAATACAAATTGCTCTGCAAAACAATAGATCTCATGTAACTTCAACAATGAAAGGTGCTTGTAATAAAATTAAGTAAGAGGCACTTGCTTATTCAGAAGAGCATATCTTATTAATTGGAACACATGCTTTCTAATCTCTTGGGAGTCCTATGATAAATGGACTACAGCCCACTGAAGAATTACTATGCAAAGGTTTTTACAAGGCCTAAAATAGATACAACTACAGGACACATCAGTTTGCCCCAGAGTAGTTAACAACTTAATTTGAAAAGAAAAAAAAATATTTTTTATAAATTTAATTTCTAAAAAGTTTGAGTGTTGAACTTTTTGAGAATGCTACAATTAGGCATAAATCCATATTTTAATAACACAGAACAAGCAAAATCAGGCTTAAAAGCTGGTTAACTGAAAAGGCAATCTTTATAAGTTCTTAAAATAATTTGTTTCATCCAGTTACTATATAGCTGAAACTTCTGTCATTTATTAATTAAATATGAGAATGATGTAATTAATCAGAGTACAGCATATAACCTTGTTACTGCATTTTAAAAATGAAGTTTTTCATGCAGTACTTTTAAAATGAAACAAGTTTCAATAGATCACATTCTGGCTCACAATCTCATATCTATGTGTGAATGAATATACATTTTAAGATTATGTTTCTGATTATGGCTCTCTTACTCTTTCAATTGCTGATTCAATCTTTTTCCTCTCACTAGAGAAGATGCAGAGAGCTTCCACTTTTCAATGCAATTGCTAACACATATTTATATAAGGCAGTTTACAAAAAAATCATGTTAACTTTCATCTTAGTCATATATAACCTTCCTCTACGGATATTTCACATCAAAATTTTAGTACATTTTATAATACTCTATAGTCTAGTGTTTTCAATAAATAAATAAATGAATCTAAGTTTTCACAACTTGTTTGGAATTTTTTACATTATCAGGATAAATCAAGGATTTAGACTATCTTTGATAGTCATTTTAGTATCAATGACACTGAAAGCAAACTTTTACTATTGTAACAATGTATTATTCCCCATTCTTTAGCTAAGATGAACTTCCAAAGAATGTTACAATTACTGTATTTTTCAGTGTAAAAGACACACTTCCTCCCCCCCAAAGTGGGTGGAAATGTCTGTGCATATTTACAGTGAATGTTGCCGAAGCCCCGCCCATCAGCTCCCACCCTTCGGCCTCTGCCTCCCAGGAATTTGCCTCCTTGAAGCAAACAGCCTGGTCAGCTTCAGCACAGTCTGATTAGCACAAGCACCGAAAATGGGGCGCACGCAGGCCAAAAATTTGATTAAATTTGATTAAATAAATAAAATAAATAAATAAAAATGGGGCGCATGGAGGCTGAAAATGGGATGCAGAGGCCGAAAATGGGGTGCGTGGAGGCGGCAATAGGCGATCCCTGCAGCCTGAAACAGCTGATCATCAGGAGGCCATCCAACTGACAATCAGCTGCTTGTGCTAATCAGGCTGTGCTGAAGCTGACCAGGTTGTTTACTGTTTGCTGCAAGGAGGTAAATCGCTGGGAAGCAGATTTTTTTTTTCTCCCCAAAAGCTAGATGCGTCTTATACTTCAGAGTGTCTTATAGTCCATAGAGCTGTTTAACAGGCTCTCTAGATATATGAAACATGATTATTTTCTTAGACACAAGATGTAAAGTTTTAGCTTGGACTTTCATGTAGATGTGCATAGTATTATAGCATCAAAATAATATATGGAAACAGTTTGCTCTGTAAAACAGAGTTAATTTGTCATTTTACTGAAATATGCATGTAGATTTCTTCTCTCTGGAAACAACAGAAAGCAGACATTTTCATGGCAGTAAAAACTTTAAGTAATATTCAGATAAAACATTAACTTAGTCACCCTTTGAGCACTGAAATAGGGTGAGCCTTGATTTTCTCTATTTAAGAATCTTAAAAAATGATTAAAGCAAGGACCACATTGGCCACAAATCAAATACAACCTACTTTCTACCTGTTTTGAAAAGTAATTAGCTGCGATCACCCATAATAAAATATTAATTTAATCTTAGTTTGATATAAATGGCTAGATTCCTTTGTTATACTAAATCATTCAGATGACACAATGACTATGTTTACCACAAGAAGCTAAACTGAAGCCAAATAAATTACACCATGGCTTAATATGACATTTATGCCCAGTTAACATGCTAGTCTTACCAGCAGAAATTCCCTTACGTGAAGTATGCCAGAATCTATGAAACATTAATAAAAGTTTTGGTTTTTAAGGCCCCTCAGAGTTGTATTTTCTACTGCAAGAGATTATCACAGGAACATACTAAGAGTGCAAAGTAAGGGAGAAATTGTACAGTACTGGAAATATTTATATTATTATTTAGTCAGTTCGCAACCTTTGGGAAAAGCTATCTGAATTTCAGAGGGAGCTCATTACACACTATGCTTTTCTTTGTAAACTTTGCCTGATTTATCATTAGATCCTCAATTTTGTTCTCTATTTTAACTACACTATAATTTTCTCTTTCAGTAAATTTATTACACATAACAAATTGAGAATGAAGTTTTACCTCTGAACCATAGTTGCTAACTCTAACAAACTTACATTTTTTGGAAATATTTTCTTTCAGGGTGGCCTGATGGCTTGGCTGTTAACATGCCGGGCTTTTAGGCTTGAAAGCCAACAGTCCGAATTCGAGACCCTAGCGTTGCACAATGGGGGTGAAAATCTCTCTTTCCACCCAACAGAGTTGGCGAACCTTTTTGACACTGAATGCCAAATGGGAGCACGTGCATGCACGTGGGGGAGCACCAGAAACCAGAAGAGCAGCTCCCCAGCATGTGCGCAGGTGCTAGAAGAGCAGTTTCCTGGCGCTTATGTATGTGCCAGGAAGCTGAACTTCTGGGTTCTGGTGTATGCATGCCACCTGGTTTTCCAGTTTCTGGCACGCATGCATGCTTGAAGACCAGCTGGCTGGCATGTCTGTGCACGCTGGAAACCAGAAGCTCAGCTTCCCGGCACACGCATGCATGTCCTTCCGGTTTCCACTATTCCCACATGTGCGAAGACCAGCTGGTCAGTATGTGCGATGGATGGCGTGCCTGGAGAGATGGCTCTGCATGCCATTTCCAGCACACGTGTCATAGGTTCGCAATCACAGACCTAGCAGTTCAAAAGCATGCAAATGGAAGAAGATAAATAGGTACTACTTTGGTGGGAGGAAACATGATGTCATGCTGGCCACATGACTGCAGAAATGTCTTTGGGCAGCACTGGCTCAATGGTCTTGAAACAGAGATGGCCGCCACCTCCTATATTCGGCAACGACTAGCAGACTAAAATCCGCAGGGACTCCTTCCTTTCCTTTCTTGTTGCAAATTTCCATAAATGTGAACTTTAATTCAAATTCCCAGGGAAAAATTTACTAAAATAACTGAAAATCTTCTGTCATATTATAACTGAAAACACACTGCTAACATGCAATGTAGTTTAATCTTTAATTGGCATTCTACATTGCAAGGCTCTGGTATTCAGTGAGATTATGGACTTCTGAATCCATCTTTTCATGCAGTTTAATTTGGCAAAAAAATGCAAGTAGAGTAAAATATGCAATTTGCCTCTGTTTAATAGTGAAGAATTAAAGCATCTCTCTCTCTCTCTCTCTCTCTCTCTCTCTCTCTCTCTCTCTCATAAGATGACGATAATGAGAAGTTCTCAAGTTTCTTTCCTAGTGTTTCAAAGCCTCGGAACATATACTAAACGATATAATGTAATACAATTGTTAGCATTTCAGTGAAGGTAGGCAGTAGCAAATCTTACTTCATTTCAAAATCTATTGAATTTTAACAGGAACCACTAGGTGATCAACTATCTTCCATACCTCTAGTTGTTTTAAATTTTAAAATATTTTCGGATATTTTTATATGACGGACTGAGTTTAAAGAAAAGGATCAAGAAGGGGAGTTGTCCCGTGAAATCGTATACAAGCAAAGGAACACAAAACAAAGCCTCAGAGTGTTCGCTTCCCAAATAATTCTTACCGTGAAAGTGACAGGCATCACTGGGGCTTCGCCATACTTATAGTTATCCAGTTTCTGGTACTGTAGATAGATCTGGCGGAGGGAAGGTCTGGTTGTGGTTAACCCCTTCCCTGACGAGCAATGACCAGGAATGGCAATAATCCTGTCTTTTGCCGTTCTCTAATAATGTCCGGAAAGGCCAAGGCAACTCAATGAGACCAATCCCACCGACCTGGGTTTGTCAATAAAGCGACCCCGCGTTGCACTCTCTCATCACTTGCCTCTGAGTCTCTTTACCGCCGGCTTACTTTTCCCCTCCGTATTACCTGTCTATATGGGGAGAACTTACCTGAGAGAACTCGGAGCCAGGAGAAACGAAGTAGGCCTCTCCCAAGACAGGTGTTCTGAACCTCGATGAAGCTAAAGGCACCAGTCTCCCAACCGCGCCCTCCCCAAAAAAACCTCCCCAAGAAAAGAGGAGCTTCTCTGTCCTTTTCCACCGTGAGAGGAAGCGGCTCCGTTTCTATAGCTACTTCCCGCGAGAGTTCCTATGCCTTAACCCTAGCAATCTTCACCCTCCCCCACGAGGTTTTGACTCTTTTTTTTCTCTCCCCAAACTCGGGTATCCCCGAGCGCATGACGCCAGCCCTGACGTCAGAAGCCCAACCTGTCAAGTTGAATCAATACACACAAAATTAAATATATGCTTCTTTTTTAAAAAAATAAAGGCTGCAGCCAGTCTTTTTTTTTAAAAAAAACTATTATTCCATTATCTCTAGGCTGTTGCTAAGTAACCCGCCTACACAATGGGGGAGGATCGTTCGGGTCCCTCCCTCTCCTTTGTTATCTGGGGATATTTTCAAACATATTCTTCTAAAAACTGGGAAGTATGCCTCTTGCCTCCTCCCCCGTAAGCTTAAAAAAAAAAACTGTTGAGAAAACATGACGTGAAAACAATCCGCCACCTTTTCGCTAAATAACGGAAAACAAGATGGCGGCGCGGGGGAGCTTTTCATTATTTTTTTTTCTCCTTTCAAACCTACGGGAAGCCTGCCCCTTTCTTCCCCCAGCATGCTTTGCGCTTTTCTAACGAATTTCGTTACGAGTTTGCCGTTTGGGCGCCATTTTCGAGTGTAGAAGCCGCCAAGGCTGCAGGCAGGAAACGAAGGTGGCTGGTACTGCAGGGGCTGCTAGTCGGAAACTTGCTGGCCCGCGCTTCTAGTTACCAACTCCGCTGGTGGGTGAGGACGGAATACTTAGTAGCTGCCTGGTAAGCTCATCCGTGGATATAATATTCCTGCGTTTTGCTTCAGGAGATAATATTTTGAGGAACTCGCTGGGATTAGACCGGAGGTTAAAGCTTCGATACGGTAAATAATTATTTGTTCTGTATGAGGAGTATTTGATTCCGCCTAATTGAGGGAACGGAAATTCCGCGCAAATTTGTCTCTTGTACGGAAAAAACACTTGCTTCATTTCCCCCCCTTCCCCCAATCGGCGGACACTTTTTTTTCTCCCCCGCTTTTCCCACTCCCCGCCACCGCGTGGGGGAAGGGGACAGAAGGCATTGGTTGGCTTTTTTTCCGTTGCCTGTAATAAACGCCAAGTTGACTCCCTAACTTTTATTCTCGCACAGCCATTTTTTTTATTTGAAGTAGGCTGTCATTGTGCCTATTCCGCTTAAGTCGTAATTATTTCTGTAAAAAGTGATCTTCGTGGGAGGCTTTTTTGGGGGGGGGGGTTAGAAAAATTAATTAGCCGTATAATTGATAACGCTCAGCCTGCTTTTTTTAAAAATGATTTTTCTAGCAACGAAGCGCTTTGAAAAAGCATGCAGTTGCCTTCGAAATGTAGAAGAGGGGAAGCTTCTTCCAATACATTCTTTCAGAAATTGGCAAGACACTAATTTTTAAAACTTGTACATTCAAATCGCAGCAGAGTTTTGATTTTGCGGCTGTGATCCGATGAGTGATATTTTGCATTAGGTTCGTAAGTCTATTAGGAAACACCGCTACTTCGACCCCTTACGGATGCAAGTTAAGGGGTGAGGAAGAGGTGATGGATTTATGAAAGTTAGAAATCTGATTTTTCCTTCCCCCTAAAGATACTTAATCTACATTTTTATGAAATGCTCTGCCTAAGATAGTTTTTTGGAACTTCTTTTAAAATAAACGTAAATTTTCATTCCTGTCAATTGGATTTCTTTGGATTCTGAAGTAATGAAATATGCAATTTACTTCAGTCTCAAGTTTCCTATTGCCTTAATACTATGTTTTTCCTGCTAAAAATCAAAAAGATAATTGCTCCAAAATGCTATGTACACTGAGTCAAACCAACACTTTAATCTAGATTAATGGTTTTTAGGCATTTCTTTAATACTAATATCTAAAAAAATTCACGAGGCATAAAACAACCATGCTTTTCATCTTGTTTATGATCGTGTATAATCCAAATTGTGAACCCATCTAAATTTTAAGATCTGCTCTTTATAAGAGTTAATTATTTCAATTTTGTAGCTTTTGATGTTAGAATAAAATCAATTATATTCATTTAAATTCATATTAATATACTGTTAATAATTTAAATGCTAGATGGTTCCTTTTTATAGAGTACTTATTAGGAATTCATTTTTGGTTCTTTACCAGCTTGACTTATTTGTTGGGATAGTATGTAAATTGTAATTTATAATATGCAATCTGCCTTAATGTGGAAGATATCTGCTGTGTAAAGATAGGAAAACACATGTCGCTGTCATAAATAGCTTGCCAATTTGAAATCTTTGCTCTGATCAATTAATATTTGGGACTGGATGCAGATTTTTATAGTCTAGATATAGGTTTTTTCTTTTCTCTTTTAGTACTTCAGCACAAAGGGAAATAGATCTCACAATTTTTATAGTATGATTATTTGGAATTGAAACAGCAGACAGAAATCATGCCAAGAAAAAGAACTAAAGTATCTACGGCAGCCCATCGAAAAAGCAATGATTCCTTGGAGGAGTCCTCTAATGATGGGAAACCTGAAAAAGAAGCGAGTATGCACCCCTCTGAAGTACCTCAGCAAGGTCAGTCTCTTATTGACCTGATGTTGCTTTATTAATTTAGTGTCCTAATTTAAATTACCCTTACTATAGTTTGATTTTGCTTATATGCTGGTTTGTGCAGTGATTACATTGCTCAAGTAAAAGTTGTGTTAAAAGCAAATTTGGAACTTCAGGAAAAGTTATTTGCCTTATTCCTGGTATCTTGTGATATCATGGCATCAATAATTGAAGTAGATAAAAATTTTGGAAACGTTTGGAGGGTAATATTTGTACTTTATGTACTGGTAGACAATTACTGATCATGTTTTAAGTTTGTGGTGTGTGTGTTCTCCATTAAAAGTAAATAACTGCCAGTGTAACCTATCAAATATTAGTAAGTGGATTGATACTGAAAATTGATACCAATTATTCAGAGAAAAGATTTTCTCAGGGAATTAGAAAAAGGTCTTAAGACTTGCTGAAACATAAATGGCCAGATTTTGTGTGTGTGTGTGTTTGTGTATTTGAGAAAGACAAACTTCCTGTCTTTGAGAAGTAGTGCTTTTGCTGTCATTCCAACTTACAAGGCAATGTATAGTTAGCAACCACAGTGTGCTGAAGCTTTGGGTGTATGCCTGAAAATGCAGGAATATGGGAAGATTCACTGTTTCCTTTCATTTATATGTATAAAAATATTTTCTTATATAGGAAGGTCCTACAAAGAAAAAAATAGTTGCTCTGGGAAAAGAATTGATTATTGAATTAGTCCTTCAGTATTTGAGAAAGATGTATTCTCAATCAGTTCTTAGTAATTCACTCTAACTGTACAACTATGTTGATTCTGTTAAAGTAGTATAACTTTAAAAGATGAAGCTTTTACTTCAATTGATAATATATATGTATGTGTGTGTCTACTGTAGTTATTAAGTATATCAATTTTCTTGTTTTTGGATATCTTTAGCAGTATCAAATGGAGTAGTTGATGATCAAAGTTTAGAAGAAATTTTGAGTAGCATCTCTCCTCCCCCACCTCCAGCTATGACCAATGAAGCTGGAGCTCCTCGTCTCATGATAACTCACATTGTAAACCAGAACTTCAAATCTTATGCTGGGGAGCAAATTCTAGGACCGTTTCATAAGGTATCTTTCTAGTTTATGTAACTTTTAAGCTGAAGTAAATATTTATTGTGACTTTTCTACTTAATAGTTAAATAAATTACATATTGGCAATTAACCCGAGGTGGGGGGGGGGGGAGAGCAGATGAAAGTCTCAATTACTATTGTTTGTACTTTTCAAAAAGTTCTTGTTGTAGAGTTCAAGAAGCTAAAAGTATACAAAGTATTTTCCTACTCCGTATTAATAACAATTGGTAATTAAATAAATAATCTTTTACAGTTTGAAGCATTTTATTGATGCTAATTATGAACATACTTGTTTGTAGCATTTTGTTTACTGTATTTTTTTTGGTAAAACTTTAGAAATGTGAATAAGGGGTGTAGTTTGTATGCTTTATCCTTGGCTATAAAAACTAAGCTTTCCAATACTGTACTACATATTTTTCTGCACCATGTTTAACTATATTTTAAATCATTGTAAAAGGCAGAGAGGTCAATTGCTAGTAACCATTAAGCTGCCATGTATTTTTTGTGTGTTATGCAGCGTTTTTCATGCATTATTGGACCAAATGGTAGTGGAAAATCTAATGTGATTGATTCCATGCTCTTTGTTTTTGGCTATCGAGCACAAAAAATAAGATCCAAAAAAATTTCAGTACTGATACACAATTCTGATGAACATAGTGACATCCAGAGCTGCACTGTAGAAGTTCATTTTCAAAAGATAATTGACAAGGTATGTTTTTTAAACTTGAAGCTAATCACCTCATGCCCTATGAATTTTAAATTATGCAGTTGATTGAATTTATGTAGAAAAAAGCACTGTAGAGGAATATTGTCAAATTATTGTCTATAAAACACTGACATATTTAACATTCATTTTCTTCTGTGTTAAATTGGGGAAAGTGTTTAATGTATACACAATTTGCAACATTCTAGACATTTGGTTTGTATAAAATATGTCTTAGATATGAATGTATAGTATAAATATTGCTAAGATTTTTTTAAAAAAATTCTAGGTAATTCAAGGGTGTGGTATATATGTGTATTTGGTTTTTGATCAAAATCCAAAATATATATGTATACACACACACACACACATAATTTAACTTTTTTAAAAAAGGATATAATTTACTTGAATTTACAAATTATACATTTAATATTTACTTTTGCAAGGATTAATTTGAAGTTAAATTTGGGACTTATTTCAATGTTTTACTGTTACCAAAAATACTAAAAAAATACCCACCTTGTCTAAACCTAAAAAAATCTCTCACATCATGCCAATAACAAATTACTGACTTAAAAATCTAAATTTTGTATAAAAGTGATATTAAAGTTGGTATTTTTCTGACAAGAATGGAATATATAAAATGCAATAATTTTTAATGTAATAATTTAAATATAAATTAAAATATTTTTCTTATAATTTAAATCGTGATAGATGGCTATTTACATATTAGACATAATTAGATCATAGCTAATTTCCCATTTATATTAATACTAGCTTTCTAAAATGCATTACCTACCATATTTTTATTAAAATTAATTCTTAAGAAATTAATCTGGGAAAGCAAACTGTTACCTAAAATTAGTAATACAAAAATGAAAAGAACAAAATAATTTTGGATTTTTATCAAAATCTCTGAAAATGCTTCTGAAACAGGAACATGGTAAATGTATAATTTTGATGTTTTTGAAATTATACATAATCCAATTTTTTTCAAGTTTCTTCATAATAATGATTATAAAGCAATCACAAGTGTTCAAGTACTAAGACTTTCATTATTACATATTACAAGTATTCTAAAGTGACAAGACTATGCAAGTGGTCCAGAATATAGAAGAGAAGCATCTTTTTCATAAGATGGCAATACATTCAGTATAAGGTGGAATCCTACATACAATTATTTTAGAATCTTCCACTGAACTCAATTAAAATTATAAGTTTACTCAGAAAGAAAGGTGTGTTATACATTATATTGTTCAAATCTTTTGATACTGTTTTGGCAATTGAAAGTGGATCTTTTGTTTTCTAAGACATTGTGATAACAAAAATAGTGGTATGACTAGTATAGTACATACATTGCAAAATTCTAGCTTCAGTTATACTTTGACCTGGAATATAAAAGATTTGTGGAAGAAAATAATTTTGAAATCTGAAGTAGAGAAATGACTTAATACTAAGATTTGTTTTTCTGGTTTTGTTTTCCTTCAAAACAGGAAGGGGATGATTATGAAGTCATTCCCAACAGCAGTTTCTGTGTTTCCAGAACAGCCTATAAAGATAATTCTTCAATATACCATATCAGTGGGAAGAAAGCAACTTTTAAAGATGTTGGGCTTTTGCTCCGAAGTCATGGTATTGACCTGGACCATAATAGGTTTCTGATTTTACAGGTACTTTCTAAAATAATTTATTACTTCATATAACTTGATACATTTTATTAGGGATTATGGCAGTTTTGTTCTGGATGCCTCAGAATACTATAGCAGCACATCATGATTTGTGTTTCATAATAAATATGCAAGTCATTATTTGCTGCTTTAGAATTTTAAGGAAGAAAACCAATTGAAAAAGTTTCTGATATTAGGTTGATTTCATGTATTAAATAGGCACCTGGGGAGAATAATTGTTATACTTGTTCCGCTGTAGCAGCACGTAAATATTGGTGTAGTATAGATAACGCCAATATTATTGTGCTGCTTAAGCGTGACAGGGATTAACCAACATTGTTTGGGTCCTATTACATGTCATGACAATGTCTAATTTATAGTACAGAATTATTACAAGTGAATGAAATACATTTTACTATTCTTTGTGTCTTTTTTGTATTAGTAGATTAGAAATAAAAAAATTTCATCCCATTCTCTAATCTTACACAAATAGTTAATCCTGTTTTTGGACAGAAGAGTGTAAGGCCTAAAATATTAATTGGGGACACAGGATTTAATAGCAAATGTAAACAGTCATATTGCTTAAATTTTCTTTCTTAGAAAAAAGTTAATGTAACTTGATATTTACTAATTTCTACTTTCTGTTTCATGACGATGGCTAAATCCCTGCAGTGTAATCACCCAGGAATGA
The DNA here is from genome assembly GCA_025802295.1 of Psammodynastes pulverulentus. Classification (NCBI taxonomy): domain Eukaryota; kingdom Metazoa; phylum Chordata; class Lepidosauria; order Squamata; family Psammodynastidae; genus Psammodynastes; species Psammodynastes pulverulentus. The sequence continues at coordinate 42,706,456 of JAOYMU010000002.1, forward strand.
ATTGTGTCAAACCTAGTTTTTTCTACATTATAAATTTTAAAGTAATAAGCAGGGATTAAATTAACTGAATAAACGATGACAAAGAGCATTTCCTTAAAACTACAAATTGTATTTTATTAAAAGCTTATGGAATAATTTTAAAATAACTTAAATTCTATTTAGAAGATTCTGAGTTTTTTATACAGAAGCAAATTGAGAAATATTGTAAAGTTTGTAGTACAGAGAAACTTGTATGCTCAAATCAAGTCTGTCCCTATACTCAGAACTTTGAGCAGTTCTAACATTAGGAGTTAGTAAGGATTAGCTAAAAAGTCTTTGTCCATGTACAGAGGCGCTTATATGCATTGGTGATACAGGTGATGCCATATTTGTTTTAAAGCTACTTTAAGTTATATTACTTAGTTGTACAATACCATCCCTTAATTCTTAAGGATCCTGCAGGTATGCATACAATATTTGGTTTAAGTTTTCCTTTTTTATTAATGCTTTCTCTTTTTACCAAATGCAAGCATAGCATCTAAATTAAATTCTAAATCAAATAAATGTAAATCACTGCATTTATTATTAAAAAGGAGTAATTATATCAATAGTTGTGTATCATTTACACAGGCCTACTCATTCAGACAAATAAACACACAATTCTCTACAATTTTACTTTATAAAATATGTTTTGTAATATGTAAAATATATTGCTAAATAGCATATTTTCTGTATTATGAGTTAATAATAGCTGGTTCCTAATTTATTCTGAAATAAAAAAGGTATAACTTAATATCCATAATTTAAAGGATTAATGTTGAAAGAAGATATTTTATTCTTGATTGAGAACATAACATTTTCCTATGAGAAAAATTGTAAAGCACAATTTTAAAAATGAAGTAACTTCAAGTTGTATGCAGCTTTTATTTGAATACAATGTGTAGAGTTGGAGTACAGCCAACCTTTGTGATTCTTGATAACAGGAACAATTTCTAATAAGCAATATCCTTGGAAGAAATTATTTTTGATGATTATGCATGATTTGAAAGTCAAACAATATAATTTACAGTTTTAGATTTTAAAGTCTTTTAGCAACATCTAAGCATCAGACTCTAAGATTGAATTTGGTTGATTCTCTGAAACACTGTATCCTAATCAGAACATTTAAAGGCAGGTGGCTTTATTTTAAATCAAAGATTTAAGACTGTAGTCCTCTTGCAGTGTTCTTTGGGATTACTTTTAATAGAAAATGGGTTAATATTGATAAAAATGGGGAAAAAATAGAAATAGCATCTAGGACTACGGTATAAACCAATAAGGAAAATGGACAAAAATGTAAGAAATTTCTATTTGTACTAATAATGCTATATAAGAAATCTGCATTTAAACTAACTTATGTTATAAAAGTTGGTATTGTATATTTACACTGTTGCTGCATACTTGATAAATCCATATTTTTTTAAAAATGATAGGGATAAATTGCTTGTTACAACTTTATTGCAATCTTGTTGTAAGCTTAATATTGTAATTTAAAGTGCCCTCAGAACCATGCTTCAAGTTTTGGGAGATGCAGAGGAGATTGGAATAATAGTGAGAAATGGAGTGAAGTACCATGTAATATTTTTGCTTAGGGATTGGCCTAAGGAGTTTCTGAAATAGAATTATCAACTGCTTAAGTCCTCCTGACTGATAAGGGATGTTGGGAACTGCTTTGGTTGACTATAATTGCACTGTAATAAATCAAGCATGGCAATTTAAAATCACATTCTCAGGTGGGATTCATAACATTTATAGAAAGCCATGTTGGTAGATTTGCTGGATTATCTAGGGTGAAGCATAGGATGTATTTTGGAGCTGGAATTGATTATGATTTGGTGGCCTTTGGCTAATAGATCATAACAGGTTTTACTAGAATCCAAAATATCCCATACATAAAAGGTTTCTCCAAGGGAAGGATGTCCAGAATTATTTAGGTTGCAATTTACATGGTTGACTATCCACTTAGTGGTGACTGAGGAACAACAGGAAAAGGCCAAAAAATTATCTAATATCTAAAACCTCTTGGATCCCAACCAAAATGTACTATAGTAAATGTGCTATAGTATG
>JAOYMU010000002.1:42740009-42756517 GCA_025802295.1 Psammodynastes pulverulentus
TACAATGGTGCCGCGGCTCCCCAGGGAGCCGCGGCGCACAGATTGGGAACCACTGGTTTAACTGATTTTGTCACATAAGCAGACAAAACGTGTATGGCTTTTCCAATGACTTTTCTTTAAAACATAATTTTGATGCTTTGCAAATATTTTAATTTATTTTATAAAATTTATTTTAATTTTGCATGGTAACTGTGTACATATATGAATTAAAGATACATTAAAAGGTATTTTGAAATAGATAATTAGCAATGCAAATGTTATAATAACCTAATAATAAAGATTTGACTTTTAACTTGTTTAGGAATCCTTACCAGAGATTCAAGAACAACGTCGTTTGGTGCTTCAGAAAATTAAAGCTATACAAGAAGAAGAACATTTGCTACAAAAAGAGGCACTCAATATTAGGCTTAAAATTGAACAATTAGACAGTCACATTACGGAGCATCAATTAAAGATTAAGTATTGGCAAAAGGAGGTAATAAATACCGTTAATATTTTTTTAAAAATAAGACAAGTTGCACATTTACAAAAAGATCGTAGATGGTTGTTTATTTCATATAACAGGCATTAAATTATCACATGTATCGTATGCTGAAGCAATCAATGGTTTTTGTGCTGGACTTGGTATCATGGGTGGAGAAGTGGTAAAGCATGTGCATTTATAGCCTGCATGGGTTAAATAAGGAAGAGATCTCTGTAGGCACGAATGAAATGCTTCATTCACTACAACCTCCAGAAGCCCATTTGGATAAATTAATTTTCTTGAAAGTTATGGGGTCTGACTTAAGTGGATTAATATTGCAGTCCAGTGGAAACCACTGGAACGTAGAGTGGCTTAGAGTTAAGAAGTGTTTATATAATTTTGTCTTAATGCTATTTATACTTTAATTGTATAATTGTTTATATAAAACATCTGTAAGGCTTGCCTAAGAAAAAATTGATTTTCAATTTTCTAAAACTTAGTATAACGTCTTTGCCTGGGTCGGGCATTTTTGAAATTCAGGAACAAAATGAAAAATTATTTGGAAAAGTACACTATTTTTATTAGAATTTCTTTTGTATTACTGAAGTTCCTATTTGTTACAATTAAACTCTAATTTGTTACATTCTTCTGAAATATATTTGTTTTTGTTACATTTTCTTGAAATATAATTCAGTAATTAGTTTTTATAGTCACATTTTCTAGGTGATCTTTTTAACAGTAAGACTTTCAAAATGACATACAGCACTTTAAAAAACCCATTAATTAGTTTGAGAATCGGGGCAAAAATAAACACAATATGGTAAATATCTAATCAATATCTGTCTGAAAAGATGAGTAGTAAAACTTATTCAACGGGTGTGCAGCTCTACTATAATGCCCTCTAAAATAATTTCTACTGGTATGGATGGTAATTGCTCATTCACTGAATAAAATATATTTTAGATATCAAAGATATCACTGCATTCTGTGGAAGCTGAACAAACAGAAAACCTTCCAGTGCTAACTCAAGATGAACTAGAAAATATTAAAGATCCAGATATTATAACAAATCAAATAGCTATTTTGGAAGCTCAGTGTCATGGAATGAAACCAAACTTGGGTGCCATTGCTGAGTATAATAAAAAGGTAAGAATTCTTGTAAGATAATATAGATTAGTCCCAAAGTTATAGCCCATGTTGATCAAAATTCAGGCATTTGACAACCCAACCAAACTTCATTTATCCACTAGCTCTTCCCCATCTCTTCCCTTTTGACTGCCTTGAATAGCAGCTTCATGGCAGCAGCAGCAGCCCTGGCCATAAAGCAAACCCCAGTCATCTCCTATGGTCCATGGTCCTTGCTGTGCCCAGTTGATTTTCGCCATCTTTCTCCTACTGCTGCTGAGGCGTGCCTGGCCACATTAGGCCTTGTTCCAAGGGCCATTGAGACAATTCTCCAAATTGCATGTGCACAATTTTTTGGAAGAGAAGCTTTCCAAAGCATCACAAGAATGGCCCATATAATTTCCCAAGTCTCTCCAAAGCATTATGAGAATGTCACATGTGATTTTGGAAATGACGGGTACAGCCTTAAAAAATCTTAGGAGCCTGTACTTTAGTCCCAGTATTATAATCAAGGTGTGCCACTGTGCAGGGAGACTAAAATTGCAGAAAGGTTGAGAACTAGGCGGCTGGGGAAAGTTAAAAAGGAGGCAGTGTCTTACCATACTGAAGCCTGGGGCTGGGAGGGACCAAGCTGGGAATGGCTTGGATTGGGCTAGGTTAACAACAGCTATTTGGATTGCCAGAATTGCAGTCATTAAATGATGCAATAATGTAACTTAAAAACAGAAAATCCAGTCTCAGTTATTCTTATAATACCAGAACTACCTGTGCAGTTTTTGTATTCACTATATTCACTTTTGCTATTCATTGAAATTAAGAGCCATTTATGAAATGTTATATTCTATTTAAAAACTATTTACCTTTTTTGGATAGATTACAATGATTAATGCCTTCTGTTGTGTAAAATAAACATTGAGTAGGGGTTGGAATCTAGGAAGAAGGAAATGACAGGTGAGGTAATAAGAGTGTCTTAGGAAAAACAAGATCAGTATGAAGTCATCTGACATATCCATTATCTAAGAGATAATGGAAGTGATAAGTTCAATTTTCAGATTGTGGAATTTAATAAGGGTACAATTCTAAATTACTTAATGGGATTTAAATTAATAAATAGTACAGATAATCCTTAGGTTAAGACAGCAATTTGGACTGGAACTTGTAAAGCAAGACATCACATGACCACATTGCTTAGTAATGGCAATCCGGGTAGTCCCAATTGCTGTTGTAACCCCAAGGCATAAAGGTCATTAAGTAGGAAGTGGTGGGAGTCCCAGGTAAAGAGTGTGGGTTCTGTATGGTGGCAGGAGAACCCGGCCAAGTTGGGAGGAGGTTGCATTGGGATAGTTGCTAAGGGAAAGAGAATGTGGGTGTGTGACATTGAAACAATCTAAGTGCAAGTTGGTTGCCAAATGGTTGAATCGCAATCATATGACCCTAGACATCGTTAAGGCCCATTTGTTCAGCACCGTGGCGATTTCTATTGCTGAGCAGGTGATCGGTAAGCAAAGACAATCAGTAGTGAAGGATGACGCCACTGTTGTTCCAGTATTTCAGCACTATTACGATAAGCTTCATTGAATTGTTAAATACATCGCTTAATTTCATTTAGTTGATTTTTAACATTTGTTTTAGGAAGAGCTGTATCTAAAACGTGTGGCAGAGTTGGATGAAATTACCAATGAGAGAGACAAATTCAGAGAAGCTTTTGAAGGCCTTCGAAAAAAACGGCTTAATGAATTTATGGCAGGATTTAATGTCATAACAAATAAGCTAAAGGAAAACTATCAGATGCTTACGCTAGGAGGGGATGCAGAACTTGAGCTTGTTGACAGTCTGGATCCTTTCTCTGAAGGAGTTATGTTCAGGTTGGTATTACATGTAATTTTCTTAATTTAAATTAAGCCATTTTAAAAGTAAGATTCACCTGTTACAAGATCAATTAGCACTACATGTTGGGCCAGGATAAAATCAGGGCTAAGAATATGGACCACAGAAGCTTGGTTTTACAGCTCACCAAATTTGTGTAGCCACAGAGTAAAAGTGTTTAAATGTAAACCCCTAATTTGCACTACAAAAATAATGATGGTTCTAATGTGTCTGAAGGATTAATGGAAACTTATGGAGATGATAGATATAATGTGCTTTTGGTTTGCTTAAAGCATCTTGGTGTTGAAGTGAAATTAAGTAAAGCATACATTTGTGAATATCATCTTTCAGTGTTCGACCACCAAAGAAAAGTTGGAAGAAGATATTTAATTTGTCAGGTGGAGAGAAGACATTGAGCTCATTAGCTCTGGTTTTTGCTTTGCATCACTACAAGCCAACCCCTCTCTATTTCATGGATGAAATTGATGCAGCCCTTGATTTTAAAAACGTTTCCATTGTAGCATTTTACATATATGTAAGTATTACAGAAGTTAACATCATTCAAACTTTATATGTGTTAATATCAAGGTAACAGTAGCTGTACATAGTATTGGGAGAAGCTTTTGAACTTTTTGGAAATGTACACTCCCACAAATTAAGGAAATGAAATCTGAAAATGATTTTTCAAAATGTTTGATTAATTCACAACAGCCAAAACTGTGTGCACCAATACTGTAGAAAATGCACATGACCAGTATTTTAGCGCATGCATACTCATCATATTGTTTCTTTTCAAAGTAAGCAATATTTTGCATAGTTAAGGTACCAGATTAGAAAGAAGTGGACTGAGTTCAAGTTCCACCATGAAAACTAGCTGGGTGACCTTGGGCCAGTCATTATCTAAGACTAAATCACCTCACAGAGTTTTTGTTGGGGGGGGAAAGGGAGGAAGGTATGTGTCAGAGTTCCAAATAACAGACCCAAGGCAATAAAAATTCTTGCCTGGAGTTTCTTCAAAGTATGAATTTATTAGGAATATCATATTGGAGCATCTGAAGAAAACCCTACTCTGAAGGACTTGAGGTTTCCTCACCTAATTCAAATCCCCAAAGTTCTTTCCCCCAGGTTACATGTCCATCACATGGTCGAATCAGGTCATAGTTCCAATTCTGGCTAGCTTTTGTCAATGCCTCCAATACCTGGTATAGCGTCCTTGGCTCCCACAGGAAAGAATGTTATTTTGGCTACACATCCCCAGCTATCTCTATCTCCACCCTCGGGTTCCCACAGTTTCAACCAGCCTTGCTGTGGCAGCTCTGAAGATGCTCCCAAAATGGCTTCAGGGCTGAAAGGGTGTTGAATAAGTCTCTTGCCTTGAGTTATTTGTAAAAATCAAGGCGGGATACTAATGAATAAAAATAACGTAAACAAATAAATGAGGCAAACATTAAGGTATGAGATAAGAAAAGGAAATAGTTAAAACTAGTTTATACCAACACTCTTCAGTATATATCTCATATTTCTCTCCTTGCAAACTATCATTGATTTTACTACGTCTTCTTACTCTTCTTGAGGATTTCACCTATTCCAGCCAACTATAACTTTTTCATTCTTCCCTTTCTTTTGATACATTAACACTTTCTTCAGAATTACTTATTGAAGCAAATGACCATATAAATTGAATAAGTTGATCCTTATTCTGTATTATTGCATGCCTTAGTTTAAAAATTCAATAGCCTTTTTTTCAACTTATCTGCAGGAAATGAAGTGTTCTAATTTTAGAGATTCAGGACAGCCTGCCACCTAATTAATAACCTGAAATTTCTTTTCTCTAAGACAGTTGAAGAGGGTTATTAATGTTGATGTTCAGGCCAATACTGAGAAGTATTGGTTCTATTGTAATTGGGAAGGATTATAAAAACATTTTCTAAAAAAACCACTGTACTGTGAATATTAACACAAAATTTTATTCCAATTTTCAGGAGCAAACAAAAAATGCACAGTTCATTATTATTTCTCTGCGAAACAACATGTTTGAAATAGCAGACAGACTCATTGGTATTTACAAGACTTATAATACAACAAAAAGTGTGGCAACAAATCCAAAAATTATTGCATCAAAGGGACTTGCTGAACCTGGTTCCACAGAATGCTTCTGAATATGGACGTTTCTTTCAAAATTCTTTTTCCTAATGAAGATTTGCCAGTAATATCTATTTTCTATAAGTGGTTTTTGAATTTAACTTGTTACTGAGTGTCCATTATCTTAAACAATATAGATAGATCTCTTGAACTCTGACTGCTTAAAACAGACAAATAATTCATATGTGACTTTTGGTAGAAGCACCAAGTGATTAAAACAGTGGATTTTAAAAAAAATTATCTACAGCCTATTTTTAGTTAAATTTAAAAATAAAATGTTGACAACTTTCTCTGTATATTACAAAAATATTCTTGTAAATAAATAAGTTGATAAACCATAATGAAAAAAAAAGAATAGCGAGCGAAGTCTGATATTGTACTAGCTGCAATATGGTTCTTTAATTTGATTTGGCGTTCTGGGTTTGGGATTGATTTGACAATTAAAACCCAGCTACAATAAACAATGGTTAAACGGACCCTGGCTCAAACATTTTGCAAGTCCATAATCTAAAAATTACTTCATCAATAATATAAAAATTGCTGCTAAAATATGTTCACATACATGTATTGCAGAACAAGACACTCTAATAATGGAAAAATGGCTGATGCCAGAAAAATCCCATGGTTCTTAACCAGACTTAATATCCATCAAGCAGATGATGCTTAAATAAGTTGCTTCCCTTAAAATAGCTGTGGTAGAAAACTTTTTCTCTAAATATCTAGAGTTTGGCAGTTCCTCAAAAAGTTTTTTACTCACCCTGGCCTGATTCAGTGTAAGACTGCTCCTTATGTTCCACCAGACAAAATGTATGTGTGTGTTTGTATGATTTCTAGGGCTTCATCCTGTGCTTGCTCAGATTGTCTATAATTTCTGTGGCACCAATCCCAAGAATTAGGGCAGGGACTATGTCCATAATTCATTCTATGCCACTGGCTAGCTGAAGAACAATAGCTGATTTGCAGCATTGCTGAGCTCTGCTGCCTACTCACCAAGGAGCCTCTGCAATGGACTCATCTGATGCAGTCCAACTTGGCAACCATATAGGGAAGCACTGCGCCAGCCTCCAGTCACTTCATTTACCCATTGGGCCAGTTGTCTCTGCTGTGATTGCTGTTGCCACCGTTGCTGGTCCTATTCCTCCCACCAGCTCAAGAAATTAGTTGTGACAGCTCTGAACAAGTTGGTCTTTAGATCAGTCTTCAAAATTCCAGCTGTTGCAACATCTCTATAGTCATGTGATTGTGATCCAGTTGCTTGGCACCAGGATCACATGACAGCCATTTATGACCTTTGCTGGCTTGTCCCAAGTGAGGTCAATGCGGAAACGAGCAGGGAAGGTTGCAAATTGTTTTTGTTAAATCACTCCCACTGCTCCCTCTGAGGAGCCCTATTGTAAGATCTCAGGGATCTTGTGGTCTATAGTGCATGTTAGTGCCATAGCATCTTTTCCATCCATATATACTGGTACTGCAACATCCCCAGACTCAGTCTAGCACTCACCCACTGGCTGGCTTTTAAACCTCTTGGGACTTTGCTTGTGGGAAGCTGGCAAGTAGTTGCTAGTTGGGAGGTCTTCACTTACAGAAAGAAAGCAACAGAAAATAACTGGATTGCTATTGCTAAGCAATGTATTCATGATGTGCTTAGTGATGGAAATTCCAATCCCATTTCCCATCATTAAATTACTTCTATGGATTATACTGAAGCTTTTACAAAATAGTTTTATTTCTGGAGTTCATTCCTTCTGTGAGGCAGGAAGCCCTAGTTTGATTTTATCTGGGTTCTGAGGAAGAGAATGTCCTGGAACAACCTCTTTGATTTGGCTTTATCTTTAACAGCAAGAAAGCATTGTCCATAGAAAAGGAGGATAAAGAATATGGTTTTTGCACCTCTTTAATTCCATGTTTTTTAACTGAAATAAAATGTTCATCCAGTCATCTTAAAATTGCTTAGTCATATTCCATGTTTCCCAACAAATAAGGGGTGTTCCCAAAATGAAAAACTGGCTTTATTTCAAACCTGAAACAAACATTACCATCTCAAAATTTCAAAAACCATTTCAGCTGCAATTTGATAGAAATAAAAACATGGATTGTGGGTGGTGGTCTGGGTTTTTCCTGAAATAAGTCACGGGAATCACCGAGTACTTCTAAACATTGAATGTGAAGAAGGTATTCAATTTTCCCTTTTCTATTTTCTTCCATGTTGATACTGCTTTACTCAATATATGTGTTTTTATGCTGCAGAAAGCTACCAATTTTAATCATTTGGGGTGCTGATCATCCACCCCTTATTTACATATATGCCATTTGGGAGGAACAAAAGGTTTTAGATACTGAAAAGTGGGAGATGTTACAAACAGGCTGTCAAGCCTATTTCTTTTATAGATTTCCCAGCTAACATGACTGTTTCTATTAAAAAAATTTAAAAGGTTCTTTTGTTCACAATTTCTATTTATTATTCCAATAGTTGCGGTTATTGCTACCAGTACTTCATAGTACTTCATAGTTCAGAGCAGAGTAGTATCATTTACTTAGATATTCACACTTGCTATTTCCTCAACAATTATGCTTCTCTACTATGAGGACATGCATAGCACACTATTCCCCTTGCTATCCAAGTCCACAGAGTCAGGATTACTCCTAGCCTGTAAGGGGTTGAGGAGGGAAGGGGCTGGAACAGTTTGGTCTAGTGGTTAAGGCACCAAATTAGAAACTGTTCTAGTGCTGCTTTAGGCATGAAAACTGGTTAGATGACTTTGGGTCAGTCTCTCAGTACAACTCATAATGTGGGAAAAAGAAGAAGGAAGGAATATAAGGTATGTTCATTGCCTCAAATTATTTATAAAAATAATAAAGACAGGATTAAAAAAAACTAAAAACATTAGTCGTGCTCTACAGTGAATGCAGAAACAACTTCTAAGCAACAGATAGCTAACAAAATTTAAATAGAGCCCTACCCTGACAGAATACCTCATACACAGACCTATTTCAATAAGTGGGAATGGGAACCATCAGGTCTGAACATCAAATTAAGCACTGGACACGGAGTAGAGTATGATTGGCAGATGGATGAGTTACTTGCTCTTTCCACACTGAACCCATGGCCCTTTCAGAGTTCTGAATATAAACAGTAGTCTTGCTGGGGCAGACTTCTGTTGGCTCACAGCCAGGGTTCCTAGGATAAAATTGTTTTGACAACCGTGGCGCTCACAAGAAATTAAGCCTTTTCTGAATGTTTTCCTGGCAGTGTAGATGAAACCCTTCTTCCCCACCTTTGGGCTTGTACCAGTTTTATACTTCTATCACAGAAGACAACTTTTAAATCTGTCTTTTGCAGTTAAGTTTGATTTGCAATTGGACAAAGTGTGCAAGCTAAGATTTAGAGGCTCCTTTATTGTGAAGTAGCAACTTCTTTACTATATAAATTTTGGTTTGGCAATAATTGATCTCTTCTATAGGATTAAAGGACCTATTGCATCAATTCCCTTCTTGAAACTTTTAAGACATTCTAGGCTAGGGAGTCCTGTATGCTGGAAAGATTTTTTTTTTTTGCTGGCAGGGTTTGTGATCCTCATGGCCGCGTCATGCTGTGGAACTATAAGATAGAAAATGGGCACCTTAAATGCCTACTCAGGATGTAGAAGCTGAAAAGTTGTTTTGACCTTCAAAGAAAATGAAAGCAGCAGCTGGATGGCTAGAAAGTGGGTTATGAAAATGTAAAAATCTATGAATGTGAGTAAATATGTATTATTTTACATTTATTAAATTTGTTTTCTGCCCATCTCGCCACAAGGCAACTATTATTTTGTCTGCTCTTTAACAACCAAAGAAAAAGAACAGCCCAAACGCACTTACTTTCCTATCACTAGTACATCCCTAAAAAACTATTCTGCAAATTTAACCTAGATGAAACCTTGTTCATTTTAAAAGGTTTGCTAAGGAGGGCATTAAAATTTTATAAATGTCCAAAGCACCATTCATTAGTTTCTGAATCTTAGGTACAAGCATTATGCTTGCATCTATCCAGTCCTTATACTTGATTCCTGCCCAATTTGTCCATTAAGGATGTTAATGATTTGGAAAGGATAACTATATCAGGTAGTGCTCCCCTCCTTTCCAAGGGTTACAATCCCTTTTAAAGACATACTAGTTGTAGAAATATTTGAGAACCACCATCGTGCCACAATTATCATGATTTGTGGCCAATTGCTTAATAGGGAAAGGAAAATCAGCTTCACTTTCTTGCAGGGTAACAATTCTCTGCAACTACTTCAATCAGGTTGTAAACCAGCGGCAGAAGTGGCAGCCGCGACCCAAGGACAAGGTCGTGGCAACCGGCAGAGCATAGCCTCTGCAGCAATAAGGCGGCCACCAAAGCAACGGTTGTAAAATCTGGCTGGGGCCGCTTGCGCTGGTCAAACTAGCCGCAGCAACAACGGAGGTGGCAGCAGGAAGGCGAAGGGACTACCCGCTCAGCCACAGGGCCTCAGCAGGGAATACCCTGCGAGGCAGGCTCAAGGAGCCTTCAACGGTGGCGGCCGTGGCGGCAATTTGATGAAGGCCAGTACACCAAGCTGCAGAAATAAGCCAAGCCAATAAACAAAGGTAATAAAAATAAGAAAATAAAAATTGTTCAGATTGCCTATTGAAGAACCAAGAGAGACCTGACAGAAGTCCCAAGTTGTGTCTTTATAGGGCAAGACCGAGTCTAAAACTGAGAGCCTAACGGTCACAGCAAGGGGTGTGGCCAAAAATCTGGTGACTTGGTCTCTGGGCAGAAGACAACTGTCAACCCTCTCTTGGATCCTCTAATCACCAAGCTGGAGAATGAGGTGCTCTATTTCTAAGGCTTTGATATTATCTTAAGCAATTTAATTTTATGTACATTGAAATTAATACGTCCTCTCATTATACTTACATTTCAGCATTGAAAGCAGATTACCAAAATAGTTTAGCTCCATTTCAGTAATGATTGGACTACTTACTAAGGTCAACAGTTTTAAATATATATTTTTTAAAAAGAACATTTCTGATTTCTATGACATACACTGTAAAGACAAAACATAGAGTAACGACTTAGAGGTTCATACTGAGCTATGGGATATATGAAACACTGGGGTTTTCTTCTAGATCACTAAACTTTTCTCTCATTTGTAGTATCTGCAACTGCCAAAGTGTAATAGTAAGCCCATTTTTAGGTTCCTCGTGCCTCTGCTACAAAGTACGCTTTAGACTAGATTTGTTGTTTAAAATTTAATAAGTTATATTTATTTTTCTTTGAAAAGGATCCATTTCCCTGAGGTTGGGCAGCATCCACATTCAGTAAAATAAATAAAATACATCTGTCCCCAAACGTCATGAATTGTGATCCCCCCCCATATTAAAGCAAATCACAAGTGATATTTGCACTTAAATTTAACATGTGGAGGAACAAGCATACATATTGAAAAGATACCATGGTGCTTCTCATCAGCTACAATCTCAGTCTTTTCCAACAAGTTTATTTTTCTATACTTATTTAATATAGCTTCAGAAACTATTAATAGTTATAGCTAATGGTTTATTAATTAAAAGTACAAATTCTGAAACCTGAAAAACCAATTACAAATTTTAAAATTGAAAAGAGTGAATGAATCAACACTGAGGATGGAGATAACAAATTCAAACAAAAACAAAAACTACTCCGATCATGCAGCTGCTATACATCATATATGGTATGACTAACAGAAAAGAGGCTACTACTGTACATTATTTAAAATATATTTTCTACCAGGCTCTTCTGCTGTATGTTTATGTTGAACCAACTAGTTAAGGATGATGACAATATTTATTCTGAAACCACATTTATAGTTAATATGTATTCCTTTTTAGTAATCTCATTTTATGTGGTAACGGCTAAACATATTTTTTCGCAACATGAAAGCATGTTAAACAAGTCCATTAATCTTTATAGCAAACTCGTTAAACTCTATTCTGAAGCTGATAGGCCCTGCTGCTTTTGGTCATTTAATAATTTTCACTGCTATTTGCATGAACTAAAAACTACCAGGATCAGTTCATTATCAAGCATAATTTCATTTTAAAACTCTTCTGGCAATTTATGATAATCTTGTCAGATAATACCAGATTATTTACTGGAAAGTTCTCTCTCTCACTGCTATTTAATACCATTATGTCTTCCAAGAAAAATGAAGGCCTCAGTGAAATATGAATGTAAAATAGCAACCAGTTATAACATTATTGTTGAGGAACTATAATGCTCTTGTTTAAAATGACAGGCTCAAAATCTTTGTGGAACTAAAACTACCGTAGAACCCCTGGGAGATTTATTGCAAATGCTGATTGTTAAAAAATTATTAAGCTTTATGAAAACTGAGATGTAATATAAATTTTAAATGTTAAGACTAGAAATATATGCTTCCCTATCGGTCAACGTAATATCTCTAATTAATGGAGTTAATAAAAGTATTTTTTATCTTTTCTAGTCACCCTATTTGAAATATTAGAACTGACTAGAAATTGTTACATGTTTCATCTAACTTCCTTTTTCATAAAGAAACACTTAAAAACATTTAGTCTTCAATATTTGTTCCTAATGGGAAAAGCAATTTAAAATAAAGTTTTAGGATAATTAGCATTGTAGTAATCAATAGTGTATAAAAATTATGGATGTGAAGATAACAAAGATGTGACCAGATTAAACCATCAAGTCAAGCCAAATTCAACCTTGATCCCAAAAGAAGAGAATACTTGTAGTTTAGGGTTGAACTGTAGGGTCCCTGGTGCCATCTAAACTTGTTTTCTTGCAGACATTTCATTACCCAACTAGGTAACACCATTACTGCTAGAAGTGAGTGAGGTTTTTTCTGTTTATGTACAAGTGTCTTGCCCTATCAGTGTAGGTGGAAGTGTTCTTAGTGGTTGATGTTACCTAGGGTTCATTACCTTGGGTAATGAAACATCTGCAAAAAAAATACAAGCTCAGACAGCCCTAAGGATCCCACAATTCACCTCAATTGTCACACAATCTTTACATGATCTTCTGTTGGCAAGAGATTACCCGTGCATGCACATTGAGAAGAGAATTGAACATTTGTCCAAATAGTACAGGCTGTTACTGTCCTATTTGCAATGCTAGGTAAATTCATCATTTGATTCTTTTGACAAAAGATGTTCAATTAAACCTTAATTTAACATCAAGCTAAAATTAAATCCATTAGAATTCAGATATTTTTCTTAACAGGGCAAAAAGTTGCTATCAAAAGCAAAAATATTATTCAATTAAATCAGGGGTATATCATAGTATTTTCCACTGCTATGTGTAATTTTTTACTTAAGTCTTGATAAATTATCTGCAAGGTATCAAAAATATACGGAAAAACTATTTTATTTATGAAGGTTAATATATGTTGGCTAAAGGCAACAGTAAGAAAAATAAAAAAAACTAATATAATTACCAAAGGACTTAAGAACCAGAAGGATTTTTTAGCTGGTCTAATCTCATTGATACAATCCTGGGTACATACTTTTTGCTTTGAAATTAGCTTTATTTTGGGAATGAGAATTTTGTTAATCTGATTAATTTCACTTTTGCTCCACACATCTTTTAACACCTGTCCTATTCGAGGATGGATTTCAACAGGCTTAATCATTGGTAACGGTTTTTCCCTTAAAATTTGAACACGCTGACGTATTTCCTCAACTTTCTCCAGAAAATGAAGAGGAGACTCGTCCTCCTGAAACGATGTATTCAGTGACATTAGTTCAAGTTGCTCTTCTCGTATTCCTTTCAACATTTCTATGAGAGGTTCATATTCTGTTTCAATTTGCATATTTACATCATCCAGAGCTGCAAGTAAAGCTTGTTTTTTCTGATCAAGGGCATCTCCGAGTCTCTTAAAATATTGCAAAACTGTTTTTTTATCCTCCTGAACAGTGCTCCCACACTGAGCTTTCTGCTCCTCCAGATTCTGAATAAGCAAACAAACTTCACTCCAATGTTTATCTGTCAACTGCTCAAGGAGTCTTCCAGGAGTTTCTTTTTCTTTCATGTAGGCACTTTGTAGGTCATCTATAGGATGGCCATGATGTTTTCCTATTGTAAGACAATGGCCACACACAAGTTTTCTGTCTAGTAGACAGTAAATATTTAGTGGCTGTCTATAATGCTCACTGCAGGTAGCAACTTCAGGATGATCCTCTTGTTGATACTTTTCAATAATAGCCTTTAATGCAAAGTTTACAGGCAAAGAGTCAGTACCAGATGGAGGAATTTCAACAATACTTCTACAGTTGGGACACTTCAGAGGTAGCCTTAAAGGGCGCCATATGGAAAAATTGCTTGATATCTGAAGAATACTTTCCAAACAATTTCTACAAAATGTATGCGAACATGGCAGTACACGAGGATCATCAAATATACTGTAGCAAATAGAACAAGTTAATTCCTCTTCAAAATAATGCATTTCCTAAAATTAAAAAAAAAGAATAAAAGTGAGATAGAGATGCACAAAAAATAGCTAGGAAATGTTAAAATACTGATAGTTCAAGGAATTTAGTAATTACATGATTTAAATGCAAATAAATCTTTTAAAAAATAAAGCAGAATTAGCCAAAACAATAAATACATGCTTAATTCCCACTTCATCTATTTAGTGTAAGGTATTATCCTAATTACTCTATCTCTAATATCAATGTTTGTAGCAACTAGACAAGCAAAAAATAATCCAAAAATTAACAAGCAATAAGATATTAACAGCTTTGCAACTTACACACATTTCATCATTCCATTGTTTTTAAAAAAGTTAAAATACTAAGCTTTTATTAAGTTTACAGACAGAATAAAATCATGGAATAATAATTCAAGAACATAAAGTAGCAATCTAACATAATTCTGTTTTAGTTACTATGTTTTAAGCCAACCTTAATATTTATGGGTTCAGAGGCTTCAGACTAGAAAAACAATAGATAAAACTGTGACTATAAAAACAGATAAAAATATACAAAGCCAGAGTTATTAAAATCACAAAAACAAGGGCTGTTTTTTAACTTCCCCCAATAGAGATGAATGCCTGAAATCCAGTTCAAGTAATTAAGCAGGAGCAGTCAAGATCCAACTTGAGGTTGCTTTTTTGGCAGCAGTGGGAGGAGAATGCTGGACAAAATTGATCTAACTACTATTCTTGTAATTAAGCATTGTTCCATTTATCCATGAAGTAAAAACTTGATTGTTTCAAGAACTGTACCATATTTTACAGAAAGGCAGCTATATTGGGTCAATTGTAGTAGTGGTTTCAAGTGTCATATAACTTTGTAGTGGAAAAGTTATTCTGTCCACATCTCCACACTACAGGTAAAACTATACACCGTACTCTTAAGCAAGACAACAAGGGTTTTCAAATAGAAGAAAACAAGTTTCACAAGAGTTCTCAACCCTGCAGCCATAGCTCAAGTGTCTTCCGGGATATTCCCACAAGCCAGCACTGGAACTGATAGTGGCTTTCCCTACAATTTTTCTTTAATTTACTTTTAAAAAAACCAGAAAAATCAAAATAAATCTTGCTATCCCATTCTTCCTCCTACTTCTGGCTCTAAGTTCCATTTGCTTCCATAGAACATAGTGGTATTAAGAACCTTATCCATGTGATGTCTAACATATCTATAATAACGAAGTCAAATGGTGCCCAAGAAGAGGGGGGGGGACACCGCCCACATATGCAACTGGCTGGCAAACCAACAGAGGACTGAGATATGTGCATGTGCTTACAACATCAGCCATAGCTAAGATGTCATTATTAGTGGCATACTTATTTCTTGAAGAGGCAACAGATGCAAAACATTTGATAGAAGGTCTAAAGAAACTGGGGTGGAATGGATGTTCTGACTTAATGGTTAACTCACACAGACACCATTCCATATGCCTGGTCTATAGCATAGATAGAGCCTTCCCAGAAAACATACTTTAGTCTTTGCTGATCTCTCTCCTAACCCTGTGAGGTGGATTTAGCTGGCTGAGTGAGTGACTAACCCAGTCAACCAGCCAACTTTCATGCTTAAAGTGTGACTAGAACTCAATCTCAAGGTTTCTAGACCAGCACCTTTATCAGTAGTCCTCAATCCCCAAGCATCCAAATGTTTGACTACAACTCCCAAAATTCCACAATGACGAAATGAACTTATAAACAATCACTTGTTGTAAAGAACAGAAGACTTAAGAAAAACTGTTTTTATATTCTTAACTAAGCTTTATCTGATTTATTAACAATTTTATCAGTGTATGATCACTGTTTATTAGTGATGGCCAACAGTACAAATTAATGGAAGTTCCAATCGGGACAGTTATACATTTTGAAGGCTCACAGATAGAAAACTACCAATGGTAGAAAAGAACTATAGGCAGTCCTCAACTTACAACCATTTGTAAATTGACAAATAAAAGTCATAAAACGGGGCAAACTCACTTAAATGCTTTCCCCAGCAATGGAAATTTGGGGGTCAGTTGTGATCATAAGGATGCTTGAAAATGTTCCGAATACATCTTGGCCATGACCAGCCAGAGAAAGCAAACCTCTACTAATCCCAAATTAAAACAAGAGGAGAAAAGCAAATGGACTAAGGAAAAATATTCTTACAAGTTACACCTGCTGGAATCGCCTCTTCTCCACTCAGTTAGGTGCCAGGCACAGCCTCTGGCCGCAAGAGCATCTTGTCTAAAGATGATAGTCACCAGAAGGAAAACTCAGAAAGGACCATCCCTGACCTTTAAGTAACCTGTCAGCTCCAGAAAACTGCAATTGAATACATATAGAGACGAACCATCCCAACGGTGCTTTTTCCAAGAAGCAACTGGACTTTGTTTTTCTTTGAAGACGTTTCGCTTCTCATCCAACAAGCTTCTTCAGCTCTGATA
>JAOYMU010000002.1:42761630-42773323 GCA_025802295.1 Psammodynastes pulverulentus
TAAACTTAAGGCAATATGATATGCTTAGAATCTTTCTGACTAGAAGATATAACAATGCAGAATATTTCCACTTTTGATTCTGTAGGAAAATAGATGTCAGTAACACCAGCGGATAATATGTGGCATTGACTGTGATCTCCCATCTATTATATACATAATCCACAAGATTTCATAAATAAAATATTTTATATTTATTTTATCTATTTAACATATTTTGAGATGTCCTAAAGCACAAACTCGGACATAATAAATGTTTGTTATTGTAAGTTTGAAAAGTAAATAATATATTTTTGCCACTGTGACATAAATAATGTTTATCTTTTCAGAATATATGAGCATCTGCCTTTACTGATAATATCAAATGTATATTTTATAGTTTTCCATAAAAATATCTGAGAAATGTCTGGAAATATGTCTGGAAAGTTAAAGTTAAAATCCTTTTTTATACTCCCTTAGTTTCACAATGAATGTTATGACAATACAAATCTATTTTTTCTCAATATATTATCTGATGTGTTTCTTTTCGTGTTCTAATAAAAAACAAGGTGCCATTTTAAGCATATTGTGAACACAAGCCAATCTTTTGCACAACTCCATTAAATATTCAAACTTTCCTTTTCCTGAACTAAAGGAATTTTAATATTTTATAAAGATTTTTAAAACAATTGTTTGGAAGGCCAAAAGCAAAAACTAAACAAACTGTTGGTATAATTCAAGGATCCAAATATTACTGAGAATAAAATTAAGTCAAAAATGGGAATCAGATTGTATACATCTGTTTAATATACAGGGTGCCAAATATTGTAAAATATTTTTGTGGTGGTACACTGGTTAGGATGCAGTATGACTCTGCACACTGTGTGGAATGTGATCCTGACCGGCTCAAGGTTGACTCAAGTCTTCCATCCTTCCGAAGTCTGGTAAAATGAGGACCCAGATTGTTGGGGGAAATATGCTGACTCTGTAAACCACTTAGAAAGGACTGTAAAGCACTATGAAGCAGTATATAACTCTAAATGCTATTGATATATCAAGCACTTAAATTTAGTTAGAAGCTGATAGCGTGCAAGTTTTCACAAACTCAGAAAATTGGGAAAATTATATTTAATACCAGACACATGAGCAACCCTACACATGGGTGAGCCTCTTGGATACTCTCCAAGTGGACTTTCATCTCCCAGAAACCTCAGCAATTTCATGAGTTATTCCATATTATGTTGAGATGCCCAGATTGAGGAAGGCTGCCATAGGCTGTATTTGCACATTAATTGATTTTGTGGCAAGGTAAACCTGGTTAAATTGCAATAATGAAATTAATTATACCACAAACCTCTAGGGCTATCATAAATTCAGAAAACATATATTAACATTAGTTCAGGGAAATTAAATTCAGAAGAATCCAGATTATATCTAAAGAAAATGTTTCAAATAACATCTCCCATTATCATTTTATTTTAATGTTATAATGGACATATTTCATCATTTAAACATACATTTTTACACATTTGCAACAGCTGATGGCAAGAATGAAAATAAAAATTGTGCTGTAAAATGGCTAAACAAATGGCTTACGTTCTAAAAATTTAGAAAGTTTACTCAATATGGAAATTTTTACCATTA
Organism: Psammodynastes pulverulentus; assembly: GCA_025802295.1. Classification (NCBI taxonomy): domain Eukaryota; kingdom Metazoa; phylum Chordata; class Lepidosauria; order Squamata; family Psammodynastidae; genus Psammodynastes; species Psammodynastes pulverulentus. The sequence continues at coordinate 42,763,251 of JAOYMU010000002.1, forward strand.
TGAAATATTGCATGATCTGGCCACAAGCACTGAAAAGACCTTTTGGATAAGGAAACTAAAAGAAATAATGTAATAATGCATGTTCAAGTAAATATGGAATGAAGTGGTTCTTCAAGTACCTGCTCACCAACTGTTTATGGCTTTAGGGAATACCATCATTGGCCAGGATAGAAAAAAAGTAATTAAACAGTGTCCCTTTTTGTTGGAAAGCAATTGATTGAAATTATATTTGAAACTTTGAGACTTGAGGCAGTTTATTACTTGATCCCAAAATACACTTCTGGCTGGAACAAACTAGTCATAAATCATAGCTCTAGGAAACAAAGTTACACCACTAAGATTTTATATTATCTTTTTTATTTCTGTTTTTTATAGAAAAAGAACCACAACTGCAAAATTTAACATTTTTCTCCAATTTGCAAAGGACTCCCAAGCTATTGAACTTGTCAATATGTGTAATAAATTTGTATTTAGTCTATCTGCTTTTGACAATCTCAATGCAATGCTTGGTTCCCCCCCCCAATCCCAAAATAAAGGATACACCCTATCTTTTTACAGTGATCCATTCCTTCGCCCTTGTTTGTAATTTATCACAACACTCTGGGTTTAACGGTTTTTAAAATAGTAATTTGTTTTCAAGGGTTCAGAATCCCGCCTCCTCGAGAAAAAATTCTGTTTGTAGTCCCAAACACAACGGGCATTAGTCAATGAGCGATGGCATTCTACACGATTTTGCCGACATTATTCTTGAAATGTTCCTAAGTAACGAAAGGTTGGCAAACAACTCCCGTCTGAATTTAAATTTAGTAAGAATGTGGCCTATCTGCAGCTTCCATTCGTCACCTTTTAAAGCCAACAGTTAATTTTAGCAGGTAATTGGTAACCATCAATCGGGAAGATCTGTCTCCATCACTTCGCAAAACCAAAGCCAACTCGCCTGGCGGGAAAAGTGGGACTTTCTTCCACACCTCCCCCCTCCTCCCCGCCGCGAAGTCGGGCTTTAACTGTCCCTGTCAGGTTCTGATCAAGCCGCCGGGCGAGCCGGCGCCCTCGGGGTTCACGGCCGATCATGTTGGAGATGGGCAGGAGAACCGAGGACGCCGGCAACCTCCCGTCGTCCAGAAGACTCCGCGTGATTCTGCGGAGGAGAAGGAGACGGCAGCGGGAGGGAAACTTGGCAGCGGCGCTGACGCAAAGCATGGCTCTGGCCGTGATAGGCACGGCGGGGGCTTATCCCAGCTGGGTGCTGGTGAGCGGCGGAGACCTACAGATTGTGCTGGGAGCGTCTTGGGTCGTTAACAAGGCCGGCCCCGCTTCCGGGTCGCTGCTGTTGGGCCCGAACGGGGCTCCCCTCATGTTGGCCATTGCTTTCTGCTGCATCTTCAGCGTGTACTTTGGCTCGTTGGCCCTGACGCTGGACTTCTTGGGATGGCGGCGGTGGCGCTCGTGGGCGCCGTTCTTCCACGGCTTCGCCACGCTGCTGATCGTAGGCGCGACGGTGCTCGGCTTCTGCCTCTTGGAGGTAGTCGCCAGACGGATCCGCACCAAGAAGGAGTTTCAAGGGTACGATTTATCCATCGGCCCCGGGCAGAGCCTTTTCTTGGCCTTCCTGGCCTGCATCTTGGCAGGCGCCGCCACTTTTATAAGTTTCAAAACTCCGGCTCTGATGGAACCGCCACGCGCGACCCGGGATTTGGAAAAGCTCGAGGAGTTAAGATTCTACCCGAGCCGCGTTGAGCCGAGAGAATTTGCCGACACCTCCGCAACGTCGTTCCCTTTGAGGAATAAGTTTAGACTCGGGAGCGACTCGATAGACGACAGGGCGTCAGAGAGAGAGGAGCTGTACGAGTGCGAAAACTGCAGAAAACTGCGGACGTCGTCTTCCCACGAATGTCCTCTAGAAAAACGAAGGCGACACCAGGAGGCAAAAGAAGAGTCTGACCGAGACTGGCCGCGGCGGCTATTCCAGGGGCCAGGTAGACATTTAGCTAAATCGGTGGAGAGCGAAAACGAAGAGAAAGTTTGCAGTTCCTAAACCTGTTTCTGATCGGCAATCTGGAGCCCAAAAGAGCACATTTTGGACAAACCGCAACAATGTGAACGTGTTAGGAAAGCAAGACTATGCCCCTTTCCCGTATTTGTTTAGGGATATTTTACTTTGGATTGGAGAAATAATTTCACTGGGCATTATTAATGGAAAATGAAAGATAAACATCCTATGAAACTGACAGGGGAAAACTAAATGCAGGCATTTTATAATATATTAACCAGCAATTACTAATTACTTCAGTTAAGCAAACCCAAATATATACAATTTCAGCGTTAAGTGTTCAGATTTGCACAATTTTTCACCTTTAAGAATGTATTTCTACCACTATAAGCATTTTTTTTCAAATCAGACCAGCAACTTTTTCAAAGGTTATTTCAGTACTCCTGTGTGAATTAATATTAAAATTCAGATTAGAACAGGAACTACAATTCTACAATACAGAACTATCATTTCCAGAGATCACAGTACCATATTTGAACCATTTGTTAAGAAATATCCTGAGGCAAGCCAGCTCTCAGGCATGCCTAAACACTGGATAAGCTACCTCCAGGTTTAGATTTGTATCACATTTTATTCAGCAATTTACCTTTATTAGACATATTTTCTGGATGTTGTATGTTCTGAAGCTTATCTGATTCTTCAGTCCTGTTTCCTCCCCTCCCCCATTTGTTGATATTTGTTCTTAGATCACCTTGTATCGGTGAGAGATTTATTGCAGTTTGTTGTTTTGAAGTACTATCTCTAAGGTGAAAAGGAAGAACCAATTGCATACATAGTTGCCTTTGACAGATGCTTGGCTATGAGATGCTTAAGATCCAAAAGTTTTATTAGTGGATTCAAAATGCAGTAATAAGCTAATTTTGAATCTTGGATTTAAATATGCACTGTGCAAACACTAATAGGCAAGATCACTTTAAAAATATTTAAAATGGGCATCAGTAAGGTATTTTTCTTGTAAAAAACCATTTTCAATTCAATTTGTCATCTTCTACAGCGCATTGGAAAGGAAAAATGAGCTTTTGTAACCTCAAATGGTGTTTCCCCATTTTTTAAAATATTATTGTAAACATTCTATTTGGGGATAAAATCAGTGGACAGAGTTCAGTCATGTATTAAGAATGTTCAGTTTTAAACAATAAATTATTTAGTTTGAATATAAATATGCAGTCACACTCTTGAGCTACAATTTTACCTATCCCGTTTTAACCCCTTTTCTCCCCAGTTCAATCATATTGGATTCTAAGAGACTGCCTGGACATGTCTTGTTTTCCTGGCAAGATTTTTCAGATATATTTTTTTTTTTTGCTACTGCTTCCTTTCTAGGAATAAGAAAATTGACTAGTTCAAGGTCACCCAGCAGGCTTTGTGAGAAGATGAAACTAAAACTCAAGATCTCCAGATTTCTAACCTGATGCTTTAACCCCTATACCTGGCTGATCTGGTTGAATGTATATCTACCTTCCCCACTGGCAATATATGATTTATCTCTAGTCAGAAAAAAAGGAGCAACTAACTTGCCATGCGCAAGCTTGAAGTTGGGTTTGTGATTTGGCAAGAACAACCCCAAATGTTTCCAAAATGTATTTTGTGCATATTGATTATAGTAATTAGTGATTTGGAGAAAGTTTTGATATGACAATGTGTTCATTCCAGTTGGTGAATGCAGAAATGTAATACTGAAATATTTTACCCTTGCTTAAAATGGTATAAATAGAACATGGAAAGTGAAGTTCAGGATTAGAAGAGGAAATAAGAAATTACTACACCATTTCTTTAGACAAAAATACATATACCAACATAATCTTGTTTTAAGTTTTAATGTTTATTTTCCCCAAGACAGCCTAGCCTGCATTCTACTTGGATAAATTTCACAAGCTAGTTTTCTGCTGCATCTAGTTAAACTTTAACCATGTTTCTGATGACAAGGAATGCTGCAAAAATACTCTAGTCCAACAAAGAGTTATGATCACAAAATAATTTGTATCCATTCTACTGCATTTCAGAATTACCAGCTGATTTAAAAAAAACACAAGGTAGAGATATAGATGCTAATGGTGGCTAACCTGGTACGTTTTCTTACAGCAAACTGTTGATCATGCAACACTTGTGCTCAAAGGGGAAGGCACAGCATTTCCTACAATGAGCCACCTTATAAAGAGTTTTCTTTTTGTACATATTTGTAATGTTATCTTTAATTTAGTGTGCAGAACCTCAAATTGAGGTATTATTCCAATTACAAAAACCACTTGCATTTTCATGCAAGTTAAGAATACAAAGTTCTCTCTAAAGTGGCTCAAAATAGATTGTTCATGGCTGCCTACATCTAAAGATAAAAGTCTAGAACAATTGGACAGATTAGGTGGTATCAACGGTGTTCAAACCATGACTTGATTTGTACATCTATTCACATCTCCAATCTTTTCAGCAGTACATATGCACCAAATTTTATTTTGAGGTTTCCATATCATTTTCATAGAAAACAAAGTTGAAAACAATTAACATTGAAACACAGCACGGTATTCTACCACAACAGAAACAGCTGGTTACAGGACTCAACAAAATCTAAAAATGAGCTATGCTGTAGATTACCGCATGCAAAAATAGCTTTGTGTCATCTCTGAAAATGAAAATATGATAAACATTGTTTTCTAGTATGATAATTTTGTGTACTGCAACACAATAGTTAGAAGAGAGAAATGTATGGATTCCATGCAAAAATCTACACAAAATAGTTTTGATGATATGGAAAACTTTTTTTTTTTGTAATAATGAACAATCATCTGGTGCAAATGCAGGGAAGCCTTCCTCAATGTTTTCTGACTTTACAAGCAACTAGTAATAAGCCATACAGGAAATAAAATAACTAAAATTAAAAGGGATAAAATAAAATAAAAACACAGGCTGCAGGAGTAAAACCATAGTCTGCTGCTAAACCGGTCTCTCTTTTTGTGTGTCCAGTGTTACAACACTTATGCACTCCTTTTGATGATTGACTAGGGTTATTATCAGCCCCCTGAAGGCAAATCAAGCTTGCATGCATTCACATACAGCATCACAACCATACTCTCGTACACACCCCACTCCAAGACTAGGAGTCTGCTTTATGAGCAAAAGAGCCCTAGATTTGAAAAACACACGTGGCCCCACAGCACTGAGTCCAGACATTCACTCAATGTTGTCCATTCACACGGTGCTTCATTAGCAAGGCCTGGGCTCATTCTCCTTGGACTTATATGGGCATCCTATTCTCCTTTATGCTTACATGGCTTGATGATAGAATAGTACTGCATTTTCCCCACAATTGCGCTAATTAAATCAATGTCCCTCCTCAGGCACTGAATTTCTTTGACCTGTAGCCCTTTTCCTTTGAACAACCTATATAAGCATTCAGTGTGAAGTTTTTCATTACATTTTGCCACTCACTCTCACTCGCACCCACTCGCCATCTTGACTTCATTCGGGCTTTTCTGTGATTCCAAATGAAATCTTCACATTTTCTTTCCCGATTTAATGCAGCAGCGGATCCCATGAGCCAAGCTTGATGGATCAAACCTTTTTTTATTCAATGCTGCATTGTACCTAAATTCTAAAATACCACTCTAGAACTGGAACCCTTCTGCAGGTACATTGGCAGATGAATTGAAACCGAATGTTCCACCTTGTATTGTTTCAGGAACAAGGCTTGGATCTTCATCTATCTGTTAAAAAACAACAACAGAAAGATCTGGAATTAGATACTGTATAGTTATGAGGCACTATGCTGCATTTGCAGCAGGAACAAAGACTTGGTCCTGTGAGCATTTCTTTTGGCTTGTGGGTGTAGATTTATTGCTGGCAATATTACAGGTAAGTTTTTGTTTAATGCCTGCCTTGGACAGCAAAAATGAGCAGTTACAATAGTAATGAAAAAATAACTTTGTGACCAATGTCTGTGATTACAATCTTCACAATGTCTCTATCTGTCATATTTGCCTTTACAGTCAGTATATGTCAAGGGTGGATAATTAATTTTCCCAAGGGGGCCCTTGAGAAATAGACTGTGCTGGAGGACCGAACCTATCTAACCCAATTTGATGTCCTCAAAGTCCATCACCCCAGGCTGCTCCAGGTGAGAGACAAGTGCTGCGCAAGTGCAGAAAAGTGCTTTCTCTCCTCGCCCTTCTGTGGCTGCCAGCCGACTGAAGAAACAAAAGGTGAACCAGACTCGACTTCTTCTCCAGCCTCCTGTGGCGCACTCATCAACATTTGATTTCTAATTTCCAATTGACCTCATACTGGTGGGACAGGGACAGCCAAAGGGTCAGATGTGGCCTGGATGTAGTAAAATGTCCAGATCCAGTATATGTTGTCCTGCCCCTGACATATCCTGCCCCCGCCCACCTGCAGAGCAGAGAGATTGCCTGAACAAGTGATCTCTTTCTGAGTTGCTTTTATCCATAGCTCAGCTTATCCCTAAAGTGTGCTAACTATAAATTAACAAACTCAGCACTGTGACCTTAGTTGAGCCTACCACTGGTCTTGCTGATAAGACCTTAATCAATTTCACCCTAGAGTCTGTTGGCTTGCAGTGGGGGCTAACACATTCCTTTCAATGTGTATTCCCAACTATATGGCTGCTGACTTTCTTGTAATCTCTTCCTCTCTAATGAATGTAAAACATCAATTTTTCTTCCTGCTAATTATGCCAGCACTGGGATGAACATCCCAAAGAATGGCTAAATGGGAAAAAGGGCTACTATAAGATTTGCTCTTTTATCCGACTTCGTCATGAGTTGTTCCAGAAACATTCTCTGTCATTTGGGCCCATATCATGCAAAGCAAACAAAAGCCAAAGTAAAATTGTAAGCATAGTGATGTGATTTTTCACTTAGCAACTGCTTTGCTTAACAACTGGCTTGCCAATTCCAACTGCCATTGCTAAATGAGGACTACCTGTAGTTTGAAAGAGCATTCTGTGAATTTTTCAGGATTAGTTTTGATCAAGGGAACCTCTCTTCCCTTTCTCTGTAACAGCTGCATAACTTTTCATGCATTGAATTGGAGAAACAAAAAATAAAAATAAAATGGTTAAAAAATAAAGCACTTCCAATTACAACCCCTCAAACATAACGGAGAGCTTGGTTCACATATTCAATATTTATAAACAGAATTTACTTACATCATCTGAAGAGAAGAATTGATCAATGATCTCATAAGCCAGTTTGTAGATGTCTTCATTTTCATGATTTTGTAGTTGTTCAATTTTCTCCAATCCTATAGGCAAAGCAAAGAAAAAGTTCATAATCAACTATAAATAAAATATTTTCAGGACATAATTATTTCTGTAACCATTTTTCAAGAAATAAATATGCATATTTTTAGAATATCAATATATCCGGATCTGTGACAAAATATGAAATAATTTAAATTGATAGAAAGGTAATGAATTCAAATCTTTTATAATTTAAACAATTAAATTATACCTCCACATTCTTCAATAAGGTTGGCTATGGTTTCTGCCTCATCATCAGCCATTTTTAATATATTACTTAGTCCATCCAGCACTACTTGCACGACCTGAGCATCTTTTACTGTTAACAAGTTGCAAAACGGAGGAATTACGTTTTGTTGAATTAAGTATGCCACCTAAAAAACAAAAATAAATGATATCAGGACCATAAATTAAGATAATGTTAAAAACAGAAAACTGTTGTGTATATTTAAAACAATAAATGAATTGATATTTCTTAATCTGAAAGGTATTATCTACAGACTAGGGATTACATAGATCTTAATAATATATCTGCCTTGATTTTTTAAAAAGTCAAGTATTGTTGTTTATCAGACTAAACATACATTTGATGAATTTAGAAATTTACAATTTCTAAGATACTGCATGTTTGTACTGATTTAAAGTTTAAGGATGGTAATTTAATTTAATGTAAAATAATCCATTTTTTTTAAATCTAAAGTTCTTTGCATAAATAGAAAGTAAGTACAAGTGTATCTAAACCATTTCCACTATAGGTAGTCCCTGCTTAATGACCACAATTGGCACCAGCAATTCTGCTAGTGACACAGTTGATAAATGAGACACTACATGATCACATGTGATTTTACTGCTGGTTTCTACCTTGCTTGTCAGAAGCTAGCCGTGAGGCACATAAAAAGTGATCTTGTGATCACTGGATGCTACAATGGTCATAAGTGTAAGGACTGAACATTTGCTAAACAAGACAGTAATTAAGCAAGATCTACCAGTAATTCTATTATGCCTCATCACAACCTATATACTAATTTATGAATGAAGGCCACTGCAGTAAGAAGAGAACATACGAAAATATTCTGTGCATCAATAAATTATAAATAAATATTCTGTGCACTGAATACTGTTTATAATCTTTTGGTTTAAATAATTGAAAATACACATGATTTTAATTACTTTACAGAAAACTGAGATATTACAAATTGAACTGTAATGAGACAATTTACCTTAAGATCTGACAGTACCCTTAAAGTACTATTACCTATTTCTCTACCAGACTGTAATTGTGATATAAACTTAAGGAATGTGAGACTGGAAACTGTTCTGAAACATTTTGCTATTCTAAAGACTTTCTTGAATATAAACTTTAAAAGTCTCCAAAACAAATCTAATAAGAATTATGTAATTCAGTTCTCAAACAGGCTTGCATTGGAAAACAATAATGAAGGATTTGTATACTCCAATCTGAGATACCTGAAGAAAACACAAACTGGACCTTCTAAATACCTTCTTCTAATTGGACCGTGCATCCTATTTGTATTTGCATTTTAATTCCATCATATTCCCTTATCTCAAATATGTATGAGGTATTACTTACTTGATCTTTTCTTCCACTGATTGTCAGGTTACTTATAGCCCAAGCAGCTTCCTTTTGTGTACCAAAGTCACCCTAAAACATGAAAAAGTTGACACATTATTTTCAGCCCAGGATTTCCTTAAGGTAAATGGAAGATTTTAAAGGGACAAACTTAAAAATGAATTTAACATTCATTTAATTTGTTAAAGCCAATTTTCCTGTCCCTCAAAGCTTGATTTTCCCTCAGCATTAGGGCCAAAATGGATATAGATAATACTTGAATTATGAACTGTAACTGAGCGTACAATTTTGGTGGTAGTAAATATCTCATACATCACATGACTGTGGCCAATTTTATAACATTTTTTGCACTGGAAAAGCACACTTTGCAGTCATTAAGCAAATCCATTGTTTTCTATGGGAATTTTTACCCAGAAACTGAAAGTAAATGCCAGGTTCTGGAAAAGCATTGTATATTGCAAAGTGTCAAAAATGTGGTCATGTGACTAGGGGGTGGGGCGCACCAAAACTGGAACTTCAAATCCAGGTCGTTCCTTTTTTGGGATTTGTAGTAACTTTGAACTATTGCTAAGTGAACTTACGGTACTAAGTCAAGGACTAGTGTACCTTAACTATTAACTGTAAGAAAGAGATGATCAGGCTTAGCCCAACGGAAGGGTCAAACATGCTATCAGCTTTGAGTCCCTTCACACCCACATGAGATCTAAGTCCAGCCTGAGCTATTTAGTTAGGCTACTGCTTACAGCAGAATTTCTGAACATGAAAAGAAAGAGATCCTCACTCTCTCTCCAAAAGAAACACTGCATTTAGTCCAGACTTTCCTACAGCATTTTGTTGACATATGACTGCCTTTGAAAGCATCTGGTGATTAATACCTGATTTGCATTGTAAAATTTGGTACTTGTAATATTTCATTGTTGTGCAAGGCATATAGCAGTAGTAGACAACAACTGAAAAATATATTAAAAAGAGAAAGGCTATTTATGGTACTGATAGATTGTTCATTACATAATTTACCATGGATTTAAAATATCTTAATCTCCTTAATGAACTTTGTCCTTTACACAATTTCATTCTCTAAGTCTTGAATTATACCGTATTTTTCGGACCATAAGACGCACCTGGTTTTTGGAGGAGAAAAATAGGGAAAAAAATATTCTGAACCAGAGCAAGCAAGGGAG
>JAOYMU010000002.1:42806765-42818095 GCA_025802295.1 Psammodynastes pulverulentus
GGCTGCCAAGCCACACCCACCAAATAAGCCATGCCCACAGAACCGGTAGTAACAAATTTTGAATTCCACCACTGGTTGGAAATATTCAGAAGAGGCCTTCATCCTACAATGGATAGACAACAACTGAAATTATGATGAAATAGTTAAAAAAAATAGTTAAAGTGCAGCAGTGAAGACCTGATTAATTCTTATCTCAGCTTTTGCTCTAAGGATTTCTTTCCTTTTTGAACCGTGATTTGGAGAGGAACCTTGCGCAATCAATAGGAAGGAAAATGGTAGAAAATAAAATGAGAGTTTGGTGCTGTGTGGGTTTTTTGTTGTTGTTAAAATACCTTATTCATCTAAAAGGAAGATGATCTTGGATTCATAGAAGAAACAGGAGAGAGAAAGGGAGGGAACTGAGGCAAGATAAGAGGAAAAAACACAGCAGAAAAAATGCCAGAAGTTACATTGCAAAATGAAGAGATAAATACAGAGCAACGTCTATTAAATTATTGTTCTATTGTAGAAATGTATTAAAATCTGTGGAGGATGAAATCACCGCTGTTTTGTGTATTTAAGATTTCTACGGATATACAGTTAACATCATACTAGTAATGGATTTTTTTTAATTTATTTATTTTGCAGGTGCTCCTTGGATTTATATATGACATTCCCATCTTTTTGAATTCCTTTTTCTCTCTAGTTCTGATGGGACCTACCTACTCTTAACCAATACTGATTGATCCATTCAGAACATTTTTCTTTTTTCTTCCAGGATTGTGGAAACGCATACAGTTTATTATACAGGGTATCCCAAAAGTCTCAGTTAGTTTATGTGTCTAATGTGAGTACACAGATGTATAGAAAAAAACAACTTTGAGGTTATATATTTTGAGTTCAGTTTTAAAAATACAGCACAGATAAATTCATGTCACTTAGAAATTTGGAACCAAAACTAGCATGTGAACCAGATGCAGTGAAATCCTTCAGCCATGTTTTATTATACTGCTTTTTCTATAGATACATTAATACATTGCTCCCTTTTAGTGGATTTTCCAGGACATATGGAGTTTTAAATATATATATTCAACTCTTACATCTTACATCTCTGGCACTGGCCAAATTCTGCTTTGTTGCCTTTAAGAGCTGAAGCCAAATTTTGATTCAGAAACAGCCCCTGGGTAAAATATTTGCTTCTTATTTTTTCTTTTAAACAATAATGCAAAACCATGTTCTTTCCTTTTGTGTCTCTTTCTTTATTTTATTTATTCATTCATTAGTTCTTTTATACATCAATTCAACTTATATCTCACATGTGTGACTCTGTGATCTATGTACATAATGTAAATGTATAGTATCTCTTTTGCACTATGGCATGAAAAGGAGCATAAGCAATAAAAGTTTTGTTTTCAGAAAGATGTTGCTTTGTAATACACAAGTTAATGCTTTGTGAAAGGCCGAAGATGTCTGACAATATTATTATCACACACACAGTTGGGGCCGAGAAGGGTGACAGAGTCAGAGAGATTGTTGTGAAGTTCCTTTTAATATGTTTTGGGAAAGGAGAGGTGATATTTGTTCCCTGGAAGTTGTCAGATGACCTTTCTTAAATCTTGAAAATGGGACAAAACCAGTTCTCCTTGCCTTTCTTCCAAGATGCTTTGATCTGGGGATCTGAATATGGAAAGGATGAAAGATGCCTCTTTTAACCTAGTCTGTGGGGCAGAAGTAACTGACTTTCAGCTCGATATAGTAGAAAAGGTTACAGGTGCCTTTCTCAGGAGATGAGAGGGAAACAGTAGTCTCTTTGATTTTTTTGATCTGTGACCCTCCAAATATTGCGTTTCAATGGCTGTTATGATGGCAACAGCATTTGCAGTGCTATAGCATCATGCCATAAGCTCCCCATTCCTGTGATGTCACAATGCACATGGAAAAGGCTGGGGGTCCTGTTGCTGGGCAGTGGTAGAATGTGCTGAAAGTTGAAGTTCTACAACCTTTGGAGATCCATTGTTTTCCACTCCTGGGGTGGGGGAACAAAAAAAGATTCATCACCTCTTGTCAAAGCTTATACAATGGGTTAAGGTTTCCATTATGAGTATGGATACATTGACATTTCTCTTTTTAATGTTGCCATAGCATTGCTTCATCACCATAGCAATCGCTTTTTGGGTATCGTACATGTCCTTTAATCATACTTAACTCTTCCCCATCATAATATCATCTGATATAATTTTCTGATATAATTTCCTGCTTGGGCATATTGGCATGATGATTAGCATTGTTAGTCAGAATTTTGAACTCTTTTTCAAATCTGATGTTACTTGTGCAGTAACCTTATGGGGTGCAATAACCTGTAAGTGATATACATGCACCAAACAATTCTCACTCTGAAGTATTTTAAATGCATGCTGTAGCACAGTTACTTTCAGTATTATAGGTATGCCTCAACTTATCGCTAGTCGAGCAAACTCATTTCAGTTGTAAGTTGTGTTGGTTGTACAGTGGATCATCATATGAACAACCAAATTTTATGTCCTTTTTGCAGTGGTTGTTAAGTGAATCACCTTGGCCATTAAGTAAATTTGAATCATTAAGCAAAACCATTGCTTGCTATGGGACACTTTTGCTGAAACTGAGAAGTAAGTACCATTTTATAGAAAAAATGTCTCAAATTGTGACCACCTGACTGTGGGATTCTGCAAATGGGAGCTGGTGGCCGAACACTCAAAACAAGGTCACATGACCACAGGAGGGGGCAGCTGTCAGAACTTTAGAACCAGATCATGAGTACTTTATTGGGGTCCATTGTAACTTTGAATGGTCACTAAGCAATCAGTGGTAAGGCAAGGACCACCTCTATGTTATCTGATTTAGTGCATATTGAAATTGCTACCAAACATGCCTTTCCCCCAAGTCCTACTGTGTTGTGTCATTATGGCAGGAGGTGTTCCTGGGAGAGATGAATGAAAAACATTGGAATTGCATGCCCAAAGTATACTGTATACTCCCAGCAGAGTTACCCAAAATGTGATGGTCACTCAGTTGCCCAGCTAAAGTAAGCATGCCCTTACAGATACTGGAGATAGATGATTGATTTAATGACTTTAGTGACCATGGCAAAGGCATCCATTCATGCTATGTGGGAGAAGACCATGATAAACCTCAATTTGTACCATGAAAACATCATGGATAAAAAAATATAACAATGTAAAATGATATAGTGTGAGATAATGGGGCTCTTAGACTGATGGCACTTAACCTACTATTGAAGAAAAACAGAATCTTTCAAACTCTAATGGCACTTAGGATGTGACTAGATTAAAGCCTTTGGGATGTCTAGTTGCTGATACTGCCATTCAGAAAAAGAAAATCTGAAGTTATACAAATTATAGTGGGAACATAGAGTGTAAGAAGCATGAAATGAGAAAGTTCAAGACAATAAAAGATAAAATGAAATGACTATGCACTGACATCTTAGGCATCAAAGAATTGAGATGGACAGGGGTTGTCTCAGATCACACTGTTATTACTCAGGGTTGAAAAACAAAGAAGATATGAAGTTGCTTTTATATTTAGGAAAGACATGGCAAGAATATTAATTGGTTACCATGTAATCATTGCAGTCCTTTGACTGGAATGAGAAAAATTCAACTAAGGCAGCCTTTTTACATTTGAACACACTAAATATGCAGACATACTGGTTTATTCCTCTTTATAGGTGTTAATGCTATATTACCATGATATTCTATGACAGAAGCCAAGTGAAAGTGGGAATTTCATATCACTAATGCAAATGATTATTATACCTGTTATGACTTATGAAAAGCATTTTGCAACAAAACAATGCATCAAATACTCATCGCATTCTTCCAGTATAAAAGATGTTTCAAAATTACCAATGTATTTCCCTGGCTAAGAAAAACCCAGGTTCTGATTCTGTACATTTTATACACGTATCACAAAAAATGAAATAAATGGAATATATATTTGTGAGTGTGTCCTCTTGTGAAGACTTTACACTGTTAAAAGGCTCCTTTTAACTAATGCTATGGTTTGTGATCTTTGTGAACCTACCTTGTAGGATAATTTCTTGTCCAAGGAAACAAACAGGCAAAATATCTCTGATATCAATTAGTATTAAATGTTTTACACTAGATGAATTCTTAAAGGGGATTTGGATACCATTGAGTTATGAAAATTAAAGAAGCAATATATTAAAGATTTTCTATGAAAAGTCTTTTCTGTTTTGTTTTGGGATATGATATAATTACTTTAGGCAGCTGTAAAACAAATAAGTAAATGAAAAAGTAAATACTTTGCCCTTTTGTGCACTTTACCTGGTTTAATTAAAATAAAACGTATTTTTACAATTTATATATCATAGTGAACATTTTATCTTTGTGTGGAAGATATGCTAGCATAAACTTTAGGACAGAACTGCAAATCTGTATTTTATTTGATTTGATTTTATATTAATAGCGTACTAATGGAAAGTAGGGTTTTGTCTAATCATTTCCAATTACTTATTGCAGCAGCTTCAAAACTGTTACATTAATTATTGCATAACTGTTGGATACAAAATGGATGACATGTACAGAAACATACACACACTTCCATAACCGTTTATAGAGTGGCTGATTTTATTCTTGTTGCAGTTTCAAACTTCAGGGTTTAATTATATTTCTTTCCTTAGAGGCCAATAGACATGAGCGATTGACCCAAACTCTTGTCACAAATATTTCACTTTCATGAAAAATTAGGAAAACATATTATAAAATCAGACGGTTAATGAACAGGCTAATGTTCTATTCCGGCAATGAATTAATTATCCAGGTCATGAAATTATAGCTTAAAGTTGTTTGAAAATTGCAAAGCCCTCTTGTTTAGATTTTATGCAAGATTTTGCAAATTTTGTCACTTTTTGGAATGCTTCTGAGAGTCCATCTCCCGTAAGTGCACAACAAGGCTGTACATACCAGTTCCGGTTTTGGCAGTGCTTCTTCATGTTGAATCTCCGAGTTATTTCTTCAGCACTCAGAGCTCCAGGAAGATCCTGCTTGTTTGCCAGTACGACCACAGGTACATTTTTAATATTGTCATGTCTTAAAATAAGCTCCAGCTCTTTCTTGGATTCTTCCAAGTGCCGCTTGTCAGAACTATCAACAACATAGACCAAGCAATCTGTGTCTTCCAAATAGTTGTCCCAAGCAGTCCTCATTTTCTGTTGACCTCCAACATCCCATATTGTTAAGGTCATATCTTTTGATGTTTTAATCATCTCCACATTAAAACCAATCGTTGGCTCTGTTAGGAAGACTTCATTACATTTTAGCTTGTATAGAAGAGTGGATTTTCCAGATGAATCCAGTCCAAGCATTATAATCTGGGCTTCTTTGAGTTTCAGTTGTGTAGAATTTATAATTCCCATTTTTTAAGCTGTTGGTTTTGTTTGCTGTTCTCCTTATGGGTTTGGTGTCTGTCTCAGAGAAGAATGGCTGGTAAAAAAGGTAGCAACAGAATATCAGGTTTCTGCTTTGTAATAAGAATAAGATTGGTCATGTATTTGTTTTATGACTTTACCTGCAAACAGGATTTTACAGGCTATCTAAGGGCGGACTTATATTGACATTAAAAACAGAAGTTGATTAATGCCAAGGTAAAATACATACAAAGGTTTTATTGTTTGCTCTTGTGGCATTTCTCTTTAGACATATTACTCTTAATATAAGGGCAAGTATAGTTTTCACAATATTATAGTCCACGTAGTCCTCAACTTACAACCACAATCAATCCCAAAATTTCTGTTGCTAAGTGAGACAGTTGTAAGTAAACTTTGTCCTATTTAACAAACTTTCTTGCCATGGTTGTTAAGAAATCACTGCAGTTGTTAAGTTAGTAACACAGTTGTTAAGTGAATCTATCTTCTTCATTGACTTTGCTTATTAGAAGATCGGATAAGGTGATCGCAAGACCCCAGAATGTTGCAACTGTCATAAATGTCAGTCAGTTGCCAAGCATGTGAATTTTGATCGTGTGACCATACCCATGCTGCAACAGTCATAAGTCACTTTTTTCAGTGCCGTTGTAACTTTGACGGTCACTAAAATGAACTGTTGTAAGTCAAGGACTAGTTGTACAGTATTCTTATTAAAGCACCCATTCTGAGACATTCTCTGCCCAGACTCCCATCATTGTCAGGCTCTATTTTTCAAGCTTTCTAAATTTATTTTTTTACAGCCTCCAAATCATAACTGCTCATGCTGTTTTTCTCGTGGATGTTCGGTAACTGGACTGCATATGAATGAAATAACTTATCATACCCATTTAGTAAAGCAAAGATGTTCATCAGAGACTGACTTTCTCTCTGAGGCTGAGGGATGTGTGGGGGCAGTGGGAAAAAAATCAAGATGGTGTCTCAATCATACAATTGAAATCCCGTCATTGAATACTTTAACAGAAATAGGCATACAGATACCCTTCTGCCTCTGGTAAGTTATAAAGTTGTTAACTGTTTCTATTAGCTACTTGTTAAGCTATTTTTAATTTTTCAAAGGATCAGGGATTCTTTATTAAAATGTGCCACTTTGAGCTGATTGCGCAAAACAGTGGGTTAGATAAAATTTGAAGAATGCTGTAGAGAAATTGTAAACTTCTGGCTGACGTCTATAGAACTTAACTGAGGGACTTGCTGTGGAAATGGAGTCATCCTGCAGGGTTTAAATGTTTCATTTTCTCTTTGGATTAATCTTAAGAGGAACTGAAGCTGAAGGTGATTGCAAGTCCTGATTGCTAGAAACAGGCTTCTCCTTGAGATCAGCTATTTTAGAATTATATTTATTATATTTTGCTATTTAAGAAACTAGGTACATTTGCATTCAATTGAATAAATATATATTTAACATTTTAGTACACACATTGAGAGGGGATGTTGACCCTTTAAACAATCTTGCATTAAAAGGCAATTCTGTAGTTGAATTTCCATATCATGCTAAACTCATCATAGTTTAAATCATAGTTTACTAAACATAATACTTATGGCAAGATAGTCAAATAACATACAGGATTTGTATTAAGATGCATAAGAAAGGTAATTCTAAAAAGGTAGAAGAATTAAGACTTACGTGGATGATTTCAAGAGCACCTCACTCTAGTTATGAAGAAGGTAGGGCAAAGGAGGTTCCAGTGGAGAATGTAGATATCAAGCACAGTTGAGACTCAGCTTTAAAACTGACTGAATAGAAAATCAAGGTAAACAATGCAAACCAGAAGTACGGGCAAAATGGGATAAGTCAACTAATATAGTCCAAAAGGAGTGTGCAGGAAAAGTTGAACAAGTTAATAAACAACTAACAATTGCATTATCAGATTTCAGAGATTGCAGTGACTACTAGCATATTTCTGATACTGTGATGCAAAATGAGCATGCTTTTGGTGATAAAATATGTTGCAGACTTTGGACCTGAGCTAGCTGATGTACAGGATCAGAACAGAAAAAATAATTAGCTAATTAGAATCGGATAAAATGTGGAAAAGTCTTCTTCTGTTGAATAGCTCGTCTCAAAAGTTAATGACAAGCTACCTGATTTAAAGCTTTTAGATTAAAGATGTGGAACATGGCCATAGGTTCAATCAGATCTAGGTTTAATCAGATGCAAACAGCAAGGGATATAATAAAGAAAATACCTGAATGAGAGACAAAATTTTGCAAAATGTCAATGGGCTCAAACATATAAATTAGAAAGGAGATAAAGTAAATTCCCCCCCCCCCAAATATTAGTCTAGCTATGCTTCAAAAAGGAAAAGCATTTAAGCCTTTAAAGAAAGAATTACTTAAAAACAAAATATGTTATGAAATGAAAATTGTTTTTCAAGCCATATTATTTTAATGATAAGGAAGAGAAACTATGAAGAATATGAACCAATAGAGAATAATTTGGTATTTGAAGAATGGGTATATTTCGATAAGGAGACAATATAATGAAAAGATCTCTTGGTGTTTGGATGTAGAAATTGGTTGATTGTTATAAAATAAATGTTTCATGTTGTTTCATGCTAGTTGAGAAATGAACAAAGTACCCCTCCCAAAATAGGAAAACTATACAGAAGGTAATATAAGTACAAAATGATCTGAGAAAGGACAAACCAGAGCTCAATGAAGCACTTCCTTAAACCAATTAGAGGTTTTTCATTAATCCTCTGTTAATTATTGTTTATATGTGGCTTAAGTTGGATGGGGGATATGAATGAAGAGAGGATTGGTTGCAGAAAGGATAAGGGGGAGAAAGTTAAGTTTTAAAGGGGGAAAGACAAAGTTTTAATGAGGGGGAAGAAAAAAATAAGTTTTAAAGAGTTTGCAAATTTAATTTCAAAGATTTTGACATCTTCCCAGTTATTTCTCCTCTGGCCATTTTAGAAATCTTAGCTGCAGACAGGTCATGAAAGCTTATTGTCTAATTCTGTTTGAATGCAAGTGAATGGTAAATTTGCCTTTTAAGAAGGGCAACTATAAGTTGAGAGGATTTGGGGAGTAAGAGCTGAAGTTATCAGATGGCAGAAGGAGGTAGCTGGTCTTGTAGTGAAGTGAAGGAATTCAGCCAAGAAGAGTCAAATTTGGTTAGAACTTGGATGTACAATCACCGGAAAAATCCCGGGGCTTTACCTTAAACCACAGGTGTCAAACTCAAGGCCCGGGGGCCAAATGTGGCCTGTGACAGCTGCAAAATTCCGATTGACTTTAAATAAATAAAGCAAAACATTTAGGAATTTGGTTACATTTATACTCTCTTAAAGTTACATGTGGCCCTTTGAGGGCAACCATTACGCTGATGTGGCCCTCATGAAAATGAGTTTGACACCCCTGCTATAGGGGGGGGGGGAAACTGAGCATAAAGGTTTGCTTTTCCATTATGTTGTGAGTGTTATTGTGCCAAAGACCTTGGCTGAGGGGAAGAAGGTGCAGTTAATAGTGGTCAACACTAGCTGGCAGACAATCAGCAGTACAAGCTGTTCTTGTTCAGATAGGCAGCAATGAATGCCTGACATACCATTAAGGTTGTCCGCTAGGATAAATTCCATTTTGCCCTGTTAGAAAGCCTTTTATGTCCTGACTGAAGCCAACACAGTCAAAACCATTTTCCTATGCTGACTGTTCTCAATACAAGCAGAGTTTAACCTTTTAAACAGAGCAGACAAAAGCTTCCTGTTGCACTGGAAGGGAACAAACACTATAAATAGGATATAGACACAGTAATTCATAACACGACATTTTAAACAGCAGGAAAACGTTAACAAAGCTTGGAGAAATGGAAAGCTGGGTCGCTCATATACTAGAAGCATATGGGGAATTCTGGGAGTTGAAGTCCGCAAGTCTTAAAGTTACAAAGGTTGAACATCCCAATAGCATATTTAGGTTTTCACCTGTCAAGGGATATGCGTGATATGCTACATCATAAAATATAACAGCTGGATTCACTCAATGCAGAAAAATTAATGTGATCTGGCTAATTTTGACAATGCATAAGATTTCTTGCCCATGGCTTAGAGTTGTATGAACTGAATTATTTAGTTTGTAACTGTGCTTTACTACTTAATATATTATATGAACATATCTTTGGTGCTTTATTCACTAAATTCTGGTTGCACTCGTACAATCCATTCACCAGCATTCATACAACACACTGATTTGGAAATTAAATAGTGTAAGCTTGCACAAGAAGCTATCTCCTCCCCCAACCAAGAAAAAAACAACGGATCAAGTTTAGCATGTTTTGAGAATGTAGTTGTTAGTCTTGAACTAATGAATTCAATCCATGGACAAATGAATCGTGATTTATAAAAATCCCTCCCTTTGAAATATCATCCCTTCAGAACTTAGACTGGCCCCCACTTGACACTCTTTCATAACACCCTGAAGACATGATTTTGCCAGCATGCCTGAGGAACTCAGAGTGGGATGCAGCTCATCAAATGGCTCATTTGACTGTGTTGTCATCGGGAGTGGGAGGGTTACTGTATTTTATTTTATTATTTTATTTTATAATATTTTATTCTATGCGGTGTTTTTATTGCTTGCAAGCTGCCAAGAGTTGCTGTGAACAAGTAGGCAGCCATATAAATTTCCTAAACAAACAAATAACACAATTGTCAAGATTCTCACAATATGCCAAGCCAGACATGCAAAACCTCTGTAAATTTGAGGGTCAGATCAGATTGTGCATTGCATGCTGAGAACTGCAATTCAGCAGTGAGTAGATACCGAGTACATTTGGAGATAGTCCTTTCACTCTTGAAACTCTATCTTAAACATTTAGAAATATTCTGGATTCTAGTTTGTTTTTTGACTTGGGCTATCAGTTCTTGCTGCAAAACTCTAGGCAACCACATGAGGTCTACAAACATTTTCTATGTTACTTTGCTGCCATTGAACTTTTGCTACCCAGATTTGGGTGCCCTATCTTAACAACCTTATTTAAACTTTCCCAAACTGTAAAATGCAGCTTAAACTGTGGCTCCACCCACTGTGGCTGGCATTAAAAGTATGTTTGGAGGGGCTCCACTTTTTGTAGCCCTGCTCTTAAGCCAGACTAAAACACCACATTGCATCTAGCACCAGGTCATGTATTTAATATTATGACTGCTTTTCAGTAGCTACCAACCCAATAGCTGTACAAACCGTTAGTAATGCTTTACCTCTTACATAGTTGTCACACAAATAATATAATAACATTTGTGGCCTGGACATTATCAGTTCGGCAAGCATATATTCATTATTTCCCATTAGTTTTATGAAAGGGTGTTGACATGCATTCTTACTTGATTTTCCTTGTCGAAGAAGTATGTCTTTATCATATTTTATTAAAACAGTGCCCTATGTTCTGAAGTTATGTCTAGTAATCTTTGTGCATCTATCTGGAGCAATATCTAAAGTGACTAACATGTCATGGACGCGATGTTTCAGTTCTTCAGAAGTACAGGATCAGTATATCTGCCTTGACAATATTCATTCATCTGCCCTCAGGCACTTTCTTAAAAGTCAATATTAAACAGGCAATTTTATGTATTAATGTTTTGATGAAGTAATGAAATTTTTCTCCCAAATGGAAAAGTGTTATCTGAGCAAAGGCACTACACTTTCCCTGAATAATTTTGATAGGGAGAGGAGGGGTGGCATATAAATTTAAAAAAACAAACGAAGCATTTTCTCAGCTCAGCTGTTAACCTCCCACCCCCAGTTCTCCACTTGGGGTTTTCATATGCATACCGTGGGGGAAAAAAGTATTTAGTCAGCCACCAATTGTGCAAGTTCTCCCACTTAAAAAGATGAGAGAGGCCTGTAATTGGCATCA
>JAOYMU010000002.1:42965387-42977510 GCA_025802295.1 Psammodynastes pulverulentus
AATAGATGAACACAAAAAGAGGGTTTTTTTTAAGATATATTGATTAGATTCTTTTTTTTTTTCAGATAAAGAGATAAACATTGACAAAAACTAACAATTAAAGTAAAAGAAAATAAAAGGTAAAGAATGAAAAAGAAAACAAAGCCAAAAGTGGAGAAAGAAAAAGAAATACAAAGAAATGACTTCCAATTTTCCTTCACAGTGAGTATAAATTTACATTAAACTCTGCTTCTGAGTGTACAACATAGAATTCATTTATTCTATTATCTACTGCTTTTCCAATCATCAAATTCATAAGTCATAATTTCATTTTTTTTCCTGATTGATGCAAAAAATCCACAAGGAGTTTCTAATCACCCTTAAAATTAATCAATGTCTTTTATCTAATCAAGGCTGTCAGTTTCCTCAATTTAACCAGCCACATCAACTTCACCATTCACGGTGAATCTTTCCACCATCATGCATTTAAATATCTCACTGCTTTTGTCATATATGTAAAAAAAGTTCCATGGATATTTTTCCAATTATTTGTCCATCAGTCCCAGAAGGAATATCTCTGGTTTCAATTATACATTGATTAGTCTTTAAGATCGTCTAAATTAATGTACATATTTGAATCCACTTTTTTAAAGCTTTATTTACATGTCTACCAAGCATGATTAAGAGCTTCTTCCTGTTGTTAACATTTCCAACATACATTTGAGATACCTTTATACATTTTAGACTATTTTTCTGGTGACAATGACACATCATTTTATAAAAATTCTCCTTATGATTACAAATACGGTAGTCCTCAATTTACAACTATTCATTTAGTGATCATTCAAAGTTATAGTGGCACAGTGGCACAGGAAAAAAGGGAATTTAAGATTGGTTCTCACACTTATGACCATTGCAGGGCCCCCATGGTTAGGTGATCAAAAATTTGGGCACTTGGCAACCGGGATATATTTATGACAATTGTCATATGGGATCATGTGATAGCAACAGCAACAGCACTTAGACTTATAGTGCTTTACAGCTCTCTCTAAACGGTTTACAGAGTCCTCAATCTGGGTCCTCATTTTACCAACCTCGGGAGGATGAGAGGCTGAGTCAACCTTGAGCCTGGAGAGATTCGATCTGCCAAATTGCAGGCAGCTGGCAGTCAGCAGAAATAGCCTGCAATTACTGCACTCTAACCTCTGCGTCACCTCAGTCACAAATGTGATCACTATTTGTAAGCTTCTTAGCCAGCTTCTGACAAGCAAAGTCTGGAGGAAGCCAGATTTATTTAACAACCTTGTGATTCACTTAACAATTGGTGGCCTTCCCCACCATTCAGTCAGAATTGAAGAAGCTCCTTGGATGAGAAGTGAAAAGTCTTCAAGGAAAAAAAAACAAGGAAGTCCAATTGCCTTTTGAAAAACATTTTTTGGGACGATGTTAATCCTTTGTTCATAATTCTTTTTTTAAATTCCATCTAACCATATTTTAAACCAAAAGTTATTTTATCTCCTTTGAATCTTTCTAATAATTTTATATAGCAAAATAATTGACATATAAACCCATCTGATATCATTTCTTGATTTTATTTTAAAGAAATAATGAAAGAATTCTTATATATCACCATAGGCTAAGCATTTGTGCTTAATTATTGTTTCTCTTCTATGATAAGTAACAGATAACAGTGTCAGCTCTGAAGCCATTTTGAGCTGAAACCATTTTGGGAGCATCTTCAGGGCTGACACAGCCAGATCAGTTGGAGCTGTGAGAACATAAGGGGGAAGATAGAGATAGCTGGGGATGTGGATCAGAGGTGGGATTCAGCAGGTTCTGACCAGTTCTGGAGAACCAGTAGCAGAAATTTTGAGTAGTTTGGAGAACCGGCAAATCCCACCTCTGACTGGCCCTGCCCCCATCTATTCTCTGCCTCCCCAGTCCCAGTTGATCGGCTGGGTCTTCTTTTGTTGCCCTGCACAGGAGAACGGAGCTGGAAAGCAGGTCAATGGGGTGGGGAAGAATGGAGATTTTGCAGTAACCTTCTCCTGGAGCGGGGTGGGAATGGAGATTTTACAGTATCTTTCCCCTGCCACACCCACCAAGCCACGATCACCAAGCCACACCATGCCACCAAGCCACGCCCACAGAACCAGTAGTAAAAAATTTTGAATTCCACCATTGGTCTGAATGCTTTAAACTAGATCCCTGCATTGTGCAAAGATTAGATTTGAAGACTGGAACGGCCCTGTGATAGGTCTGCAATGGCCATGGCTTTGCAGATCACTTGTCAGATATAATCATACCTACGCAGATTCTGGTGGAAAACACTGGGAAAATGAATGAAGAATAGCTTCAAAAATAGTTTTGACCCTCTACTATCTTTGCTGATGATCTACTAGGAACCAGCGGTGGTTTCCTACCAGCGCTGCCATCGGTTCGATGACAGCACGTGCGTGTGCGCAGCTCAGACAAGCCCCAGCCAAAGTGCCTCCCAGCTGTTTTAACAGGGAAATCCGCTCAGACGCGTCATTTAGCTGAGTGGATAAATGTAAAGGAAGAGCGTGGGTGGGTGGGAGGGCTCAAAAAAACATACAAACGCCGATCGTCGGAGCTACCGCTCACCAGCGCTGTCGGCTCGCGCGATTAGCCGCAAACCGGCAGAATACCACCACTGCTAGGAACCCTAACCTAACCCACTCCTATGTTTTCTTACGCATATTATTGCTGAATTTAGACATTTTGGTATACATTGTGGGAAGATATATCCATTTGGTTCAGTTCCAAACTAAGAGAAAGACCTTGGAAACATGGACGCAGATTGGAAAGATGGTTTATTGATGAAGCAGAACCCCATGGGTTTGTGGTTCTGGGCAGCTGACAAACTGGAGCGGAGAGTGAGTGGTTTTTATACCTTCTTTGAGCTTTTTATTTGAGCTTTCTGTTCTTGTGCAAGAACATGCCTTCTATTGGCTGTTGTTAGATTCCTATGGGATCATGTAGGGGTGATAGCTGGCTCTATAGGCAAAAGAGGAGATGCAAATCCTAGGTGCTTGTCTGACCTAGGTTTGGTTGAAATTTTGACTGATCTGGGGGTGGTACAATGTCTGAAATACCCTTAGAAGATTGTGCAATATAGTGAGTGACCTCTGTGCTTCTGCTAAATGGTAGTGGCTTAATCCTATTATGTCCCAAAGGGTCATGTCCTGTTTATAATCCCAACACCCTGAAGCTGAAGGTCTCTTGTTTTGTAGATAGGCTGGCCCAGTCTTTCTTAATGGACACAAAATATCTGCTGGGGGGAGGGGGCTAATAAGAAAGAGTTAGTCTACTTCCTGCCTCTTAAAAAAACATGTTTCTCCATTTCTCATTTAGGGAAATATAATATTCTGCCTTTTTTAACATTCCTCAAAATATTTCATTCTTCTAGGAGGAATATTAAGTCATATATCTAACATTTACCTATGGATGTCACCTTTGCAACAATATTAGTTCTCTGAAACAATTTTATTTAAGATTTTTCTGCATGATTCTTTCTCCCTATTGTTCTATGAAAAATTATCTCTGATTAATATATAAGAAAGAATCTGGACACATTATACTTTTGGTGATAATGAATTTCTACACTTCCCAAAAATTGATTTTTCAATGTTGCATCTGATATATTTAAGCATCTCCTGGAGCAGTTTCATTAATTTCAGAAACATAAAAAAAGAAAAATGTCTCTTAATTACCTTTAGGATTGCAGTATTTATTGCTTAAAGCAGATCCTAGCTCTCCCTTAGAGCCTCAAGTAGGATAAAGAACTGAATTACAGGAAAAGCAAAACCCAGCTTCTTTTAGCTTTCAGATCAGAACAATGATAATTAGGAAACCAAACATACCTAATTAAAAGGAAATTAAAAAAAGTTGAAGTAAGATTCTAGTATGACTCCATTCTCCCTGGAGAAACGTATTGATTGTGGTTTCAGGTTTATGCAGAATTTTCTGGATGAAGATTCCATTAAACCAAGTAGCAATAGCACTTAGCAATAGCACTTAGACTTATATACTGCTTTATAGTGCTTTACAGCCCTCTCTAAGCCATTTTACAGAGTCAGCATATTGCCCCCAACAATCTGGGTCTTCATTTTATCCACTCGGAAGGATGGAAGGCTGAGTCTACCTTGAGCCTGGTGAGATTTGAACTGCCAATTTGCAGGAAGCCGATAGTCAGCAGAAGTGGCCTGCAGTATTCACTCCAATCACTGCGCCACCAAGTAGCAGTTCCTTTCATGAAAACAGGTATGTGATTTTGTTGAAAATTATTCATAATCTGTTTCTTTAAGAACTACCTACTAGGTTTGGGCTTCAAAAATGCAGAAACCACTAGATGGTGAGAAAGAGTTAAAAGTTTTCTGTATCTTCTTTCCATGTGAGGGTTAAGTGGAACCTTAGAATTCTGGTTTGTCTACTTTTATGATTTTGTTATAAGATATCAAAGATTTGCAGCATAAAAAGAAAGTGTTGTTTTCCTTCTACCTTTTGAATTACAAAATTAGGAAAAGGCAAAACAAAACAAAACACCCCATCTGGAAGGAATTTAAGACAGGAAGCAATTATGAACTGTGTTTATTATCTCAAAAGATGTCAGTATCTACCAGAACTTGTCTGGGCTTGGAAGATGAGATGGATCAAGCTTAATAAGATGAGAAACCACTGGGTAATGTAAAGGTGGAAACAGAGGGCAAGGGCAAATTACTTCCATTGGAAACAAAAAACCACAATAGCTTTGTGCTTTTAAAAATATTTTTCATAGCACATAGCATAAGGTCCAGAAGCACAGCGCAAAGGGGAATTTTGGTATGCTGCAGCTCTTTTAAATTCCATTCTGCATTTCCCCCTCCTTTTTGTTATATGAAACCAGCTTCTCTCAGCAGGCAGAGCAAGTAGATGCTGGAGAAGGTTAGCTGGGGTGACAGAACATAGGGCAGTAAAGGGTCAGAAGGGCTTATATGGGAGAGAGGAGGTAAGTGGGTAGGCTACCAAGTGCCCAAATTTTCATTATATGACCTCAGGTAATCTGCAACAGAGGTAACTGTGGGCATGGGGTGTAAGTCCCTTCATTCAGCACTATCATAACTTCACACAGTTGCTGAACAAATATTTATTTACATTATTCCTTATGGGAAAAATTTGTACTTGTCGTTTGTCAGGTCTGCCATGCCTGTTTTGCTGGCATCCTACTGTAAAATGTGGGAGGGGGGAGAGAATGGGAATGTAGGGGGGACGGATGACAGGAATATAGGAACCAGAAGTGTCCATCTGGAACAGACCAGCAATCCAAGGACATGAGCGTGAGAACGGAATGCCAAACTTTGAGGTGCTAAACCTCAAATCTCTTACCCAAACACTACATTTAAATATTATTGGACACTCATGAACTGGTCAAGGGGGAGGGCCCAGGAAATGAGGAAAAGGCAGGTTTTGAGCAGGAATATTCAGATCCAGCTTTGCTTATACTGTAACCACGTGGCTTTAGAAAAAGTATACCTTTCGCAACAAATGGAGTCAAAGGTCTTTCTTTCTTAAATACTCAAGCTGGGACAAGCCTGACATCATTTTTTGTACTCTTTGCGCCTCCCAGGACCAATTAATGAGTATTGATACTACTGTATCTGTGAAATGATGTCCCAAATCTGGCATAGGTTATATAGTATGTTTCAAATTGGCTTATTATTTATTTATTATTTTTATAAGTAACTCCAGTACTTATTTTTATATGGAATTTAGGGCGGTGAGCATAACTATGGTAATACTCCTTCCTCCATCTATTTTCCTCACAAGAACAGGTGAGTTGGGCTGAGAGAGCCACTGGCCCAAAATCATCCAGGTGGTTTTCATGGCTAAGGCAGGACTAGAACTTTTCCACTGCTTCCTCAAATACTGTGAATAGAACAATCTGCTCATAATAATTTACCGCAGAAAGGCAGATTCTAGTGGAATGTCAGGGGAACATCTTAATGGAAAAAGCTGTTCAATGGAAAAGGCTGTAGAAGGTTCCTATTGACTTTATCTATTCAAGAAGAGGGTGTGTAGAAGCTTTAACGTGGATTACTGTACCAAGAAGAAGGCTAAATGCCATAATGTGTGTGTTTCCTTCTAATTCTACAATTCTTAGAAATTTCTACTTGGTATCACTTCTATTCCATGCAAGCTCCTGAATGATAATAGGTCCAAATTTTAAACTTAGATTTAGATGTTTCACGGAGCAAATAACAGATTTGTTTTCTCTCAACAATTTGGATTATAAATTCTTTCTTTTTTTTGAGAACTGTATTATTGTCAGAAACAGACTACTGTAACTTGTCATAGAGAGAAAGATCTAAAAGAAACACAAGCAATCTAGGTTTAGTCCTTCCGTGTTATATTGTATAATAAATGGTTCAGAAATATTATTGGTAGTGGAAAATTTGTAATTATTACTTCAGTTACGGTTACAATAATAAAAGAAGACTCTTCTGTGGAAAAAATAATTGTAGTTATTTATAGTGATTAATTTAATCACCCATTCCTGGTAATAGAAATGGTGGCAATGTCAGTTCAGAATAATAAATTATATTTTTTAACAATGTAGTGATGGTGACTATTATTCACTGGATAATAGGTAATGGTTAATGGAGGAGAAACATTTTTCTTAAGAAAGCTGTGATTCTTTTTATTGTCAGCTGCATTTCCAAAAGCTGAGCATAATACCCCGGTCTGAAAACGGTTTCCATTTTCCATGTTAAAGTCTGGAAGACATTGCAAATCACTCTACTTACTTCCTTATCTTCAGAACATCAGAACTTCTTTTCCAAAGCATATAATTTTCAATATTGGAAATCAGTTGGGAGAAAAGGATTTCACAAAATGAACTATGGATGTGAGAGAAGAATATGACTGAAGGATTTAACCCACCATGCATGCAGATAATTACAATTCAGATTCAAAGTTTCAACAGTTAGACACCTCCAAGTCATGTGACTGCACTTCAAGTGCTCCCAATGGGGCTGCCCTTGCTAAATATTTATTTAGTGAGCCATGGGTTCCTTTATGACAGGGCACAAAAAAGGTCGTAAAATCAAGCCAGTCACGTGACCAACCCGCTTTACAACTGTCATGACTTATAACTTTTAATGGGCAACCTTCATTATGGTCATAAGTCAAGAACTAGTTGTAATATGCCCAAATCATAACTGCAGCTCTTACATTTAGGATAAGCTTCTGTTTGCAGACATAGGCTAGTGGTCCAGCAAACTAATTTTTATGCCAAACACAACTTGTTTCAAAACTTGACTCTGACATTACCAAGGAAACTCTGCACTTCTGAAGGATATAATGCTCCACTGGCTTTCAAGAAGTTTAAGCCTTATGTGATCTCTGAAAGTATTGCTTGATCAAAGCTAACTGAAGTGAGATCTGTAAAACAGAAGGCTGACTGGAAACACCACGCTCTGTTCCACAAAAATAGCCCAACACAAGGATCATAGTTGCATAGTTTACTAAAGGATTTATGTAACTAACTCATATCAGGTCAGAGTATTTATCATGTAGCCAAGAGTTGCTTACACTGGGCTGGCAAGAGTTCCCAGAAATAATATTTCTACATTAACTATTAACTGGCCCTTTACTAGAAAAATATGATAGTTCCCAAGTGCTAGCTTTAAAGATGCTACTTTGATCCTCCTCTAAAAAAATGAAGACACCTAAAAAGACTTTTATGCAAATAGCACCAAGAGCAGTGAGCCTGATGAGACCTGAACTTCCAAACTGCTGGCAGCTGGTGATCAGCAGAAGTAGCCTGCAGTACTACATTCTAACCACTGCGCCGCCACAGATCTTAGCTGAGTGAACGACAATGATTCTGAGATCGTACTGCGCTCAGACCTTGTAGGAAATTTAATTAAACAGCCCCAGGTTCTGTTGACCAGCTCAACCCAAACATTGTTAGGTTATCCTGCTAAGATGCATGTACTGATATCTGTCAAAAGAGACTTTGCCTAAAGATTCCTCAAATCTGGAACAAGATTGGACACACATAATTCACAGTTCCCAAATACTATCCTAGCCCGTTGTAGAGCAACTTGGAAACATTAATATTGTAGAGTCATCAATTTACTCTTGGATGAAAATTCTACAGAAGATCAACATGCAGACTAATTCAAGAAAAAAAAAAGATTTGTTTTGGGCAATTATTAGCGTGATGGAAGGAGGATCAGTATGGATTGGTGGCAGAATTGTCAGAATTTAGATCAAAGCTGAGTAAATATTTTGAGGAGGAAAGCAGGTTCATATCATAATGGCAGAGACAGCTAATTATGCAGCATAGTAATTCTAATTCTCTATGTGTATAACTTGAACTGTAAAATGTATGCTTGAATACATTCCCATTAATTATTTCTGCACCATTACTGAAAAGGTGAACCAGTCCTATAGATGAGAGTTTTTATCAGCTTTCTTCAAAGCTCAATATTTCTGCCATTAAGCAAGAAACTGAAGGGCCAGTTCATGAGAGATGAACTGTTGGATGTTTTTAAACAGATGCAAAGAGGGGGAAAAAACAGGACCATAACCATAATTTCATCATTTTGAGGATAATGACAGACTACTAGCTACTTTCATTTTGTTCATTTCCAGTTCTTGAACGCCAGTCCCATACTAATTTGCCAACTT
This sequence comes from Psammodynastes pulverulentus, assembly GCA_025802295.1. Classification (NCBI taxonomy): domain Eukaryota; kingdom Metazoa; phylum Chordata; class Lepidosauria; order Squamata; family Psammodynastidae; genus Psammodynastes; species Psammodynastes pulverulentus. Next base: position 42,974,061 of record JAOYMU010000002.1, read on the forward strand.
TTGTTAGGTAAATAATGCTTATCAGTCAGAGCAAATTAAAACAAGAGGATATTTTAGTTGTGTTTTTACAAAGATGAAAAGTAGCTTGTATGTAAGCAAGTTGTCATTATCCACTCATGAATAGTGACTCAAATCTTTCCCTCAACTTCCCCTGTGTTATTTGATACTATTGTTTGTAGAATATGATTTAGTAAATCTTTAATTCAGAGCTCCTAGTCATTCATCGATCATTAATCTAATCATCTTTGTTGCTCTTTTCTCTACCCTGGAAGGAGTGCAGAAAAGAGCAACAAATAGTAATAGCAATAGCAGTTAGACTTATATACTGCTTCATAGAGCTTTATAGCCCTCTCTAAGCGGTTTACAGAGTTAGCCTATTGCCCTCAACACTGTGGGCCCTTATTTTACCAACCTCAGAAGGATGGAAAGCTGAGTCAACCTTGAGCCTGGTGAGATTTGAACTGCCAAATTGCAGGCAGCTGGTAGTCAGCAGAAGAAGCCTGCAGTACTGGACTCTAACCACTGCACCACTGTGGGTCATAATGATTAGAGGAGGCTAAAACATATGAAGAATGGTTGCATGAATTGAGTTTATCTAGTCTAGTGAAAAGAAGGACTAGGGCTAACATGATAGCAGTGTTCCAATATTTGAGGAGCTGCTACAAAGGCGAGGGGCTGAACCTATTTTCCAAAGCACCAGAAGGCAAAACAAGAATCAATGAATGGAAACTAATCAAGGAGAGAAGCAACCTAGAACTAAGGAGAAACTATCTAACAGTGACAACAATTAACCAGTGGAATGGATTGTCTTCAGAAGTTGTGGGTGCCCCATCACTGGAGGTTTTTAAGAAGAGACTGGACAACCATTTGTATGGAATGATATAGGGTCTCCTGCTTGAGCAAGGAGTTGAACTAGAAGACTTCCAAGGTCCCTTTCATCTCTGTTATTCTGTTAAAGCCCACTATATTTTCACAGCTCTTTTCCTTTCATGTATTTCAATGCCTACATCATGTGTTCTGAAAAAAACATGGTTATGTGACTTCTGTTGGGGTTTTTTTGCAAACAAAAACTAAATTATTGCTGCACGTGGCCCAGGTTTAATTAATCCCAATCCTATAAACTATTTGAAAATTAAGCCATTAAATTCATCAAGGGCACTTTAACTTCATACAGGTTGTCCATGAATTACAACCACAATTGGGACCCAATTTTTCATTGCTAATCGAGGGGGTTAAGAGGACCTCAATTTCACGATCTATTTTGCCACCATTGTTAAGCAATTTAGTGCAGCTGTTAAGTGCATAATGCCCTCACTGCCTTTGTTGGAAGCCAGCTGGGAAGGTTGCAAATGGTGTTCATATGACTCTGGGATGTTGCAACCATCATAAATACATGCTGGTTGCGCCCAAATTTTGACCATGTGATTGTGGGGATGTTGTAATGTTTATAATTGTTAGACCAGCTGTAAGTAACTTTTTTCAGTGCTGTTATCATTTTGAATAGTTGCTGAACGAACTTTGTTGAGGACTACTTATATTGTTTCCATTTCTCTATACAGCCAATCTATCACTTCAGTCCTGCTCACCTTGAAATACTGGATATACTTAGGGAACATCATACACAAATCAAACTTCCAGATGGCTAATATGAGCTTCCAAAAAGATCACTCAATCAATGTACTTGTCCTACAGTAATAGCAATAGCACTTAGACTTATATACAGCTTCACAGTGCTTTTACAGGCCTCTTTAAACAGTTTACAGAGTCAGCCTATTGCCCCAACAATCTGGGTCCTCATTTTACCCAGCTCGGAAGGATGGAAGGCTGAGTCAATCTTCAGCCTGGTGAGATTTGAACTGCCAAATTGCAGGCAGCCATCAGTCAGCAGAAGTAGCCTGCAGTACCGCACTTTAACCACTGTACCACCGTAATAAGAAATAGAATTTTCTTATTCTTATTCTTAATTTTCTAGTAATAGTAAATTTGATCGGACTTCTGGCTGTGGGCAGAGTTAGCCTGCAATACTGCATCTGCGCCAGAGGGCTAATCACAGTTCTAGTGGCAACAATCTCTCAATCTCACTCCCCCCCCCCCAAAAGTTCAATATAATAGATCAATAAAATAATACAGGAACAATAAAATATTACAACATAACAGAAATATGTCCTTTTTGGAATTTCTAGGCACAATTATAACTGAGTTGAAAATAAAAGTGGCTCAACTGCCAACACAATTGATGGAATGAGATAGGTGGTTTTGGACTTTTGGAGACTCTGCGAGAAAGCACTCTGAGATTTAATTAACATTCAAGATTATAACCTGCAGCTCCACAAGAACAAGTATGTTAAATGCTTGAAAAGCGGAGAGGAAAATATTCTTAGTTTTTGTCACAACTGGGATAGAACAGATGGCACTTTTCTCCTTGGAACAGCAGAACTTTTAAGAGTCATCTCTTAGCTCTAATTCAGTTAGTTTGTACAGAAGGAGGTTATGCTACATTTGGTGCTAGCAACTGTAACAATTTTTCTCTTAGGACAGAAATTGTTCTAGCCGAGGGAAATGTCAATGCGGTGTTACCACATCCGCTGCTGTTTCTTACTTCTTAATGTTATGAAGAAGAAACACAGTCTTGAGATGGACTTGCATATCACACATTGTCACAATGCCATTCATCTGGTTTTGACTTAGCAGAGATACTGTATGTGCATATGACTGTTGTAGTTTATAAGCTATCTTAGTGGCCACTGTATTATTATTATTTTTTCAACTAACTATTGTTAAACTCCAGACTTTAGCATACGACAAGCATACCATACTAAGTATTATTTTATTTTATTTTATTTATTTCTTCTGTTTAATTGTGTCCAATTCTTAGACACTACTTGGACATGTCCATGTAATTTGCTTGGCAACTTTTTTCATAAGTGCTTAGCCATTGCCTCCTTCTTAGGGCTAGGAAGAGTGACTGGTCCAAGATCACTAAGGTGGGATTAGAACTCATGGTCTCCTGGTTTCTAACTTGATGCCTTAACCACCAAATTGGCTCTTAAGCTTTTATTAGTAAATTACAATTGGTTGCTACTGCTTAATCTATTAAGCCAGAATCCAACCACAGAATGGCTTAACAGGATGTGCAGACACAATCTTAAAATCTTGAAACTCATGTCTGAGATCAGAACTCGTCTAAAGAGTCGAAGGTTGAATAAATCAACTGCAGTCATTATCATCACTATGTAAAATAGAATAACGCTAAGAAAAAAATAAAAGTAAGAAAATCCAGGTAATAATTCTACGTAACCTACATAACTGATCTGTGGGCACTTCCTCTCAGCCTTCAAGCAATGATGGGATTCAACAGGTTCGCACCTATTTACGAGAACCGGTTGTTAACTTTCTAAGCAGTTTGGAGAACCGGTTGTTGGAAGAAATCTCCTTTTGTTTTTTTCCACT
>JAOYMU010000002.1:43013287-43031867 GCA_025802295.1 Psammodynastes pulverulentus
GTGAGTTCGATCCTAGGGAGAGGGGCTAGAAATTCTGCTCTAGCAGGGGGTTGGACCAGATGACCTCCAAGGTCCCTTCCAATTCTATTATTCTATATTAGCCTCTACCTAGGATCGAACTCACAGCCTTCTGATTGTCAGGCGAGAGCTCCACCTCTAGGCCACTATTAACTTGAGTGGATTTTAGGCTTGCACTTTCGTTTGTGGCTGGAAAAAACCCCCCAATCCTTCTCTCCCAGCATGCAGCTTTGAAGGGGTTTTTCAAATACGTTGAAATGTTGAAATACGAGCATCATTTGAAGAAGTCCTTGACGCAGTTGAATGCCGTGGGCGATCTGGAGAATGAAGGTCTGGAATCCCGGAGGCACAAATACCTGGATGACGATGGACCCATTTCTCCCATTGCAGAGACCAGGTAGGTATAATGAGACTTTCTGAATTGGGTTTTGCAATCCAGAGCCTGCAGCCACAGTTGTGTGAACATTGAAATTGGCCCTTCAGTATCAACATATAATCCTGATAGGCCATATTATTTTATCTAACACTTTTTGAGTAATGCTTCTGATGAAATTTTACTCGAAGGCCATTTTTTTTCTCCAATTGATAAAAGTATCCAGATATTTTCAGGAATTAAGAATTTAGCAGCCCAAAGCAAAATCGTAATCAGCTTTGTCCCTATTCTTTCCATTGAACATAAAATATGGATAGCCCTTCACTTAAAACCATTTATTTAATGACCACGGATGTCACTTTTAAACCCCTTCATAGCTTGGGACCGGTTATTGTTTCATTTTTAATTTTTATACAGTGTTTTATTGTTTGTAAGCCGCCTAGAATGGCTTTGAGCAAGTAGGCAGGTATGTATGTATGTATGTATGTATGTATGTATGTATATATATATGTATTTTAAATAAATAAGTCTAATAGGATAATTGTTCTGTTTCAGCAACGAGGATTCTGGTAATGAAGCCATTGGTGCCAAAATAGTGGTAAGTTGCCATTAACCAAAGCTTGCCTTATCAATTCTATTGTCACACTCTGGGTTTTACTTCTCCTTCCTTAGCTTGAGAAATGCATTAGAAGTGAGGTAGCACAATTAGTCGTGTACAAAATTGTCAAAAATGAGCCTTCCTATTTTCCATATTCCTACAGGCATCCCTCTATTTGTCCCAAAGGTGCTTTTTCAAGAGGCAACTGGACTTCCTGGTTTTTCTTTGAAGACGTTTCGCTTCCCAGCTCTTCAGAAGGAAAAAGTTTCTTGGATGAGAAGTGAAATGTCTTCAAAGAAAAAGTTGCCTCTTGAAAAGCACCTTTGGGACACCTATGAACTGGATTACTTGAGAATTTCCATAGACAGTCCTCTACTTACAAAAAAATGCCAGTGAGCCTCCTTCCACCTCCGCGCCCTCTTTCCAACAGAATGGCAGGATGGTGGACCTGACATTAACCCAGGTTTCCAGAATGCAGCAGATTTGCCTGCCTGTTTCCAAAATACATTTTAGAAATGAATTTCAAGATTTTGCTTCATTGCTCTGTGATTCTTTTTTCTTTTTCTTTTTTGAATGCCCTACTGCTTTCTCTTTTCCAGGACAACAGCTGTTTCATATTGAGTTGCAAAATTCCCAAGAAAAAGAAGAAATTGAACTCCAGGAGAAAATGAGCAGCAACTTCGTTAGAATTCAAGACTTTTAAATGGAATGCCTAGAAGGCAAGGCAAATAAAATTTTTAATGTTCTAAAGATCCAAACTACCTGAAATAAAGCCTCGTAAAAGCAAGCAAAATACAAGCCAGGTATTTAGCGGCAATTTTTCTTTCTTTCCTCTCTCGGCACTTAGCTGCGTAATTCTTTCCGAACGATCAAGACAGTGGCTTTTTATACCTGTATAACTGCTTTTCAGAACACAAATTTTGCATGACAAAGAGTTAATCGCTGTTTTGCCACAATGAGTGTGCGTACTTTTCATTCACCCTTTTATCCTAATAAAAAGCTGTTACATCATTCAAAATTTGTATGTATGAGGTGTGGTGAGTTCTGAATTCTTGGTAGTGCTCGCTAAATCCGGTAATCCAGATTACTAGGATATATATAATTGGATTTAAAATCTGTACTGCTGTTCCCGTGATGACTGTCTTTAGTTCAACTGCTAAATGATTCACAAATGAACTAAAACTTAACACTCTGATTGGAACTGAGTGCAGAGGAAATTGTTAGCCTGAGGCGGCCTGAACAAATTGGCTACCTGAGGAAACGTTGATAAGGGGAAAAAAATGATGCAGAACCTGAGAGAATGCTGCAAATTGATACACATCTGATGGTGTTTTTTTCTGCCTTTGAACTAGCAAAACCACTGAATGTCCTCCATGATGCGCATGTATTTCAAATGACGGTTTAAGGACGACTCAATGGAGGCAAAAAAAACATTGGCAAGAAGCTTTTGTGATTTCGCCATTCCTGAATTACCTCAGCTTAGAAAATGGATGCCTTCAGCCTCACGTCTACTGTAGTACTTTAGTTTTGCTCAATTTCTCCTCACTCAGATCAATTCAATGTCCTTTTTTTGGCCTCCTAAAAGTTTCAAAAAAAAAGGGCAACAACAGCCACAAGGCCTCCCTTTGATGGATTACATTTAGAAATCTCTTAATATGGTAGATTAAGAAAGTTTATGAGGAAAAGTGGTGTCATTAAGCTAAAAACCACATGGGCCTTGATCTCTGCAGCCAAATGAAGCCATCGAGACTCAGCTGCAATTTTTTAATTGGAGCCTCTCCTCTATCTACTTGATGGGGGAGTACTTTGCTCAGAGCTCCCCCTCCCCAGTTTAAACATGGTGTCCATTTCTGCTGATAGTTGTCTTTCAGGTACTTGATCTGCATCACGTAGTGACTTAAGCACTGAGTTAAATTGCTTCCTTAATAGTTTTCAAGAGTGAATGGCTTGATTGGCACCTGAGCTTTGGCTCAAAGCTGACTGAGTTGAAGTCCACAAGCCTTAAAGTTGCCATGGTTGGAGACCCCTGATCTAGCACATAGTGCAATGCAATCCAGTTGCAGCTACACTAAAAAGAAGCTGGTTTTCTTGCTTTGCTTTGTAATTGGCCATCAATACTATCTGGTAAAGAAAAGGTGTGCAATTCAGCTTAGTCACAGTGGCGCAGCAGTTAGAGTGCAGTACTGCAGGCTACTTCTGAGTGCTGACTTCATGCAATTTGGCAGTTCGAATCCCACCAGGCTCAAGGTTGACTCAGCCTTCTGTCCTTCCAAGGTGGGTAAAATGAGGACCCAAATTGTTGGCGGTAATAGAAAATAGAGTTTGGATTTTTCTGCTACTGTTCAATTAAGATACAGGCCCAGGAGTAAGCAACTCTGGCCCCTTTACATCCTGTGGACTTCAATTCCCAGAAGTACTAGGGGTTTGAAGTTCACAGGTCGCAAAGGGACCAGAATTGCCAACCCCCGAATATAGACTGTTTGGTAGTTTTGTGAGGTAATTCTGATATTTATAATTGTTTCCATTTTTATTTGGCAGCACAACTCCACAACAGCCACCTACTATTTACCACAGAACACAACATCCTACAGAAAGGCCTAAACTTATCACCCGGAGGAATTCAACTATAAACTATAACCCAGGGGATGCCAATCAACTAGAATTCTTTGCCAGCCTTAGAAGGAGCATTTAAAACCCCGGGATTCCCCACAGAGACCTAAGAAAGCATCGGACAAGAATAGCACCAACGCAGAGCAGAAGTCGGAGCAGCCCTCCAAAACCTAAAGAGGTACCAAATCACCAACGTCCTCCCAGCAGATAAAAAGGTTGAGCCCAGGGTTATCATGGATACATCAGAATACGTACAAAAAGCAAAAGAGTTATTAGAAGGCGCCAACCCTCTGGAACGAACTACCCCAAATGCTACGGATTCTCCCTGATTTAAGAGCATTTTGCAGGGAGCTAAAGACCTGGCTCTTCTGGCAGGCCGGCCTGGGGAAACCAAGGAGATTTTAGTTAGGGTTTTAAAATAAGGGATTTAGATTAGGATTTTAGTGGCTTAGTATTTTAAAATGAAACTGATTAAACTGTTTTATTGTTTTTACCCTGCTGTGAACCGCCCTGAGTCTTCGGAGATGGGGCGGCATATAAATTTAATAAATAAATAAAATAAATAAATAAATAAATAAATAAATACATTTCATGGAAATCAGGTTTTGTTTTTTACAAACTCCAAAGCAACATTTCTCAACAACCTGGCATGCAACACCAGCAGATGGAGAACAAAACAATAAAGCTCAGTCCCAACTCAAATTGAACAGAGGTCCATGCCAGCAGTAGGCAGGAATAACTGTGAAAACCTTCAAATCCTCCAGTTTAAAAAAAAACTAGAAAAGGTACATCCTGGGTCCAATATGGGAAAAGCTGTGAAAAGATCCTGCCATTTGGCACAGCATGACTGTGAATGGGGAGGCAGCTTCTTAATGCATCTGTTATGCAAATCTAATTCTCTGTACCTCCACCATAATATTATTCTGCTTTTTTTACAAGGAAGAATCCGTGTACATTTTACAATATGTTTTGAAAAGCCAAAAAGGCAGCAAGAAATTAAATGTTTATTTTTAAACATGTGTTTTAAAGAAAAGATCAGAGCACAATGGTAAAGCACAAGGTTTGCATATCAAATGTCTGGAGTTTAATCCTCAGTCTCTCCAGCTACAATTGGAAAACACTGGCCTAAAATTTTGAAGAAGCACTTGAATATCAACAATATTAGGCTTGACAATTTCAGGCAGTGCCTGGACTTCTATAACATATTTACCTAGGTCACTGAAAAACTTAGCAGCTAGATCAGGGATGTCAAACTTAAGGCCCGAGGGCTGGATCTGCCCCACAGGGTGCTTAGATCTGGCTTGCGGGGCTGTCCTGGAAACAGCGAAGGACTGGCCCACAGTCCTCTGCCAATGAAAACGGAGTTCAGGAGGGCTGCATGCGGCCCTCTCAAGCTCTGTTTTTGCTAGCAGAGGGTTGCAAAAGGCAGTCACAGCTGAAAACAGAGCTCGAGAGCCCCTTTTCTCTAGCAGAGCGCTTGGGCCATCACAGGCGCCCCCGACACAAGGGATATCGAGCTGGCCATGCCCACCCTGGCCATGCCCACTCTGGCCCCCCAATGTCAAACACAACCCTGATGTGGCCCTCAATGAAATTGAGTTTGACATCCCTGAGCTTGATCATACATACTAACCTTGGTTAATGTTGTTGTTGGTGCTTAAGATGTTGGGCAAATTCAATCCTTTAGCCTAATTTATAATTGAATATATTGTGCAAATCTAAAAAAAAAATGGGTACTTTAGTAATCAAGTTAAGTGTGTTGTCAAAATTCAGCTATTACATTATAGCTTCTTATCTGCCTATATTAGAATATAGGTTAAGGTTGCTTAACTCTTGACTTCATACAAGATGAAACTCAGCTTAACTGAACAGCTTAACCAATTAATGCTAACTTCCAAGAGAATTCATTTTCTCAAACACTAGAAACTAAAAACATGAGATTGGATATCTTGTGGTTGACTGTCATGCATGACGCCTTAAACATCAGCATGGAAAAAGGCAAACAAGCTGAAGAAGCAAGCAAACCAAAGTCACCTAATGACTCCTTCCTGCAGAGAGAGGAGAAAGATTACAGAAACTAGATCTTTCCTTTTGAGGGAAAGGGAAATGATAGATGAACACAAATACCAATATTAATGGTACTCGGTGTTATTATTTGCAATTAGGATGGATTAAAGTCCGTTAATAGAAAAGAATTTGGAATGTTGAGTATCAAGTACTATCAGATATTATATTCTCGCTGTAAACGTGATAGTATGATTTTTACTTGTTTTATCATTTTCATGTAAAACTTCTGAGAGGATATAACCGATAACCACCTTAGAGAAAGGCTTTTTTGCATTATTTTGGCCCAGAGCCCAGCCATAAGTGTACTTGTGCATGCCAATAAAATATATTATCTCCCAACTTTTTGTTTCCTTATTTTAAGTAGGTATATTTCACACAACAATCTACTGTTGATAGGATTCCAGGCCGTTCAAATGAATATAGATTTATTGTATGCTAGTGCTCTCTACACGAATCTGAACTACCAACAACCAAAGCAAATTCCTGGTAGAGAAGAAACAACAAAATTCAAGGTGGGCTGAACTTAGATCCTTGTGGGCATGAAGGGACTTGAAACTGCTCAGTCTAGTCATTTCCTATAGATAATACAGAAATCCACTTTAAACGTTTTGCTAAAAAAGACCATTTTGAATAATCTTGTGTTAACTCATCTTGTGTTAACAGAGAAAACATCTCTGTAGGAAGAGATAGGGAACATACTAGGATTGTCATGACGTACTTGTCATTCTCATAACAAGATTGAAGGACAGAAGCTTGTTGTCCATATTGCAAAACAAGCTAAGATTTCACAACAGAGAATTAGAAGGCAAAAATTCCAGACCATCTTAGCAAAAGTTATAAATTCTAAGAGTTGTAGTCCCAAGTTGTCTGGAGACCCCAATTTTAGAAGTCTCATTCTTGGAATTTAAATCTTCAGTATCAGGATTATGTGTACCCAGCCAAATACTCGTTTAAAATGCAAGGTATTTTCCCCTTCCTTTAATGAGAGTGCTACTGCAGATCAAAGAAATACATTATAGGGCATGTACCTCTCCTTATCTGAAAAAAATTCTAAGTGCCCTCCAGCAGTTTTATAACTACTAGAAATGGAAAAGCTTTACTGGACAAAATATTATTGGTAGAAAGAATCCAGCTTTGCACATGAGTCTCTGCTATTAAAAATGGATGCATAATATAATTAATGTTTCTTCCTAAGGCAATTACAAAAGAGAAGGAGAGTGAGAGAAGGGAGAAAGTATTTGGCCACGTTATAACTACTCAGAAATGTGCAAAGCATAGCAAGAAACATAGACATAAATGGCCCTTGAAATTTCCCTCTGTGATGAGATAGTACAATGGAGTGATTAAAACACATCCTTGCTTTGTCTCACTGAAGACAGTCAGCTGTTAACCCAACTGTGAATCAGACAGGTTCAGGGATGATGAACCATGCTTCAGTCATGCTTCAATATTGTAATCAATTTGTATCATCAATGGCACGATGGGTGCTCCACGCTGCCTCCTCTTTACTACCTACTCTATTTTATTCCATTTAAAAATAATCTTGAGACTTTCCACTCCATGTTAGCAGTTTTGCCCTATCTGGCTCTACTTTCTATTCTTCAAATGCCTATGAAACAATGCATTCTAAATCAACCTTTTATGGCTTATACAGAATGCCAAAACCTACAGTCCTGTAACTAAATCTACTCTCCAATCCCAGACAGGCAAATGAAGAGATGTACCTTTATTTAAATAATGCACCTTTAAAAATAATGAAATACAGCAACAATGCTTGACATCATCCAAATATATGAACTTTTAATATCAGGTCTAGATTAACCCATCTAGAAATAAAAATCAGGAACCTGTGGCTTGCCAGATGCTATTGAAAAATAATTTGCATCCTTTTCAGGAAGCAAAGCTAATGTTGAAGGGTATTGCAAGCCACTTCTCAGCAACATCTGGGATATTCTGTGTAATGAAATCACTTATTTGAGGAAGAAGGCACTCCAGTGTTCTGTGGTAGTAGAATATTCCACTTTTTCAAAGTGAAGAAGGCAAAAAACCCACAATTTGTATTCGAGTGTTACCTCTAGAACACGGGTGTTAAACTTGTGGCGTCACATTGCTGTCATGTGATGTTTTGCGATGTTTTTTCCCTTCGCAGAGCTGGGGTGGGTGGCCTGCGCATGACGCATCTGGCCCCCAAACTGCCAGTTTGCCCCCGTTCTCTAAAGATCGCTAGTCAAGGCAGTCAAATACCTATTAAGACCACAATTCTATTTCTGCTAATCGTCAACAAGAATATCTATAAGTAGAGCATGATAAGAATGATTGTCTTCTGTAGTTGTTCAGCAATTAGAACCGCTTCCAAATCCTAGCTATGAAATGACAGCAAGCAAAAAAAAATTCCTGATAAGACTGTTTATTTCCTTTAATTGTTTAATTTCCTTTAGACCTTTCCTGACTGCTGTGCTGAAATGTAGCCTAACTATATTTCAGGTGGCAGAAAACTGCATTGACCTGAAATAATGAAATCTTCTATCTCCATTGCTAATCTCTATCCTCTGCAGGCACCTGATTTTCTCCCAAGGGAATACGTGGCAAAACTGAACAGATTGGATATAACTTATAGCCACTATTGGCTGCTGCTAGAATAAGAACTTTAACACTGGAACAGCTAAAGACACTTCAAGCTGTCTCACTGGTAGGATACAGTAGAGTTGAGGTGAGATGAGAGGAAGACAACTGTATGAGGAGATGCCAAGAAAAAAAGGAAATGAGAGCAACATGTCTTGCTGAGGCAAAAGTGAGGAAGCCCTGCATTAAAGTAAACGTGATGTAAATCCCCTAATTGATCCATACTTACAAATTTGTATAATCTTTCCTTTTACCTTAGCTGCATTTTCTGCCATTTAATTTCCCCAAAAATCAATTGATTTTAAAAAGCGAAGGCATCTGTCTTAAATCTTAGAATAAAATGTGGCCCAGTTTCAACTACTAAAGAAAATAATTATTTTGAGCCTAGTTTATAATGCAGCATCTAATTATTTGATTTCATTGATTCATGTGATGGCTTGGTGACCGCCAGTGACCAAGTTTTATATATAAGCAAGATACCACCATTGTAAATATTTATGTTAGTGTAATGCAAACATATTTCATTATCAACAACTAGAGAACATTTCTACAAATGGAAAAAGACCGCTAGCACTCAAAAAATCGTGTGTATTTGAGATTTCATGAAGGGGCTATTAGCCAATGGAGCAAAATTCAAAGCCAATGTGTCAGATTTTCAGCACAAGAGACATATAGCTTCCCTCCCACTGCAGACTCCCTCATTAAAAAATAAGGAGCACAATACAAAAGGAAGAAATTCAAGTGGTGCAGTCTTCAATAAGACTATACATATGAATCTATTTTAGTTTGCATCAATTTCATGACTTCAGTGAGCATTCTGTCAAATATTTTCATCATACTGCATTTCTTAAAAAGTAAGATCTACATCTTTCTCTAGTATACACATTTGTGCTTGTCTCGTTTACCCACAATAATCACTCGTCTTGGAGAAGTGCATTTTGCAAAAGATAATCATGTCCCAAACTGGATATTATTCTGAAAAGTATGAGCTTGATCGCCTCACTTAAAATGATTAATTGCTCAATATTGGTCTCAGTGCTGAATTGTGAGTACATTTGCCTACATGGTTTTAACAGAGATGAAAAAAATATCTAGACAGAGACCAAGTTTTCTCTAAAGGTATGTCAGGTATCAGAATTCTTACATGTCCAAGCTAAGATTTGTTAAGTAAGAGAGCAATAGCTATAAATCTTTCCCAACTAGGATTGTCAGAGGTGCAAGTACCCATTTTTGATCACTGGTGAGAAACTTCACTGACTTTCTCTGCTGAAAATGCTTCTGTAAATTCTTCATAATAATGAATGGAAACAAACTGCACATTCAATTTGAAGAAAAGCTGGTAGCATCAAAGCTTCATTAATTTTTTTTTCCAAATGATTACCCCTAGCAATTATGTAAGAGAAATATAAATGTGTGTTTGTATATACTCACAGAGTTACATAGAAAATGTTTTAATGACATGTAGAAATTTTCCAGTATAAACTGAACATAATCTACTTTTAGTGTTCTGGAGGACGCTATTTTTCTATAAATGAAAATTACAGTCAATGTAGGCCAAGCATAATCTTGATAACATCTTCGGTGGAAAGTAATTAGTCTTTCTGTGTTACATAACAGTTAAAAGATACAGTAAGCTTTTTTCAGTTCTGGCTCGAACAGAACCGAAAGGAACATTCTCCATTCTTACACACGTCCCATGCAGTTTGAGATTTTCAGTCATGGTTGAAGGATCCAAGATGAGGAAAGCTAAGAAAACATGTTTTGAAAAATAGGAAGATTGATACAATTACAAAACCTGCAGCTGAAATTTAGATGGGAGAACATTTAACACTTTTGATTTGCACCCATTTTTCTTCTTGTTTTCTTCAATAGCTGAAGACCATAGAAGCCTTACTGGTGATAATCCCAGAAGTTGGGGATGCAATTTCAAACTCTTTTTTTATTGCTTTAGTATAGGGGTGTCAAACTCAATTTTATTGAGGGCAACATCAGGGTTGTGTTTGACTTTGAGGTGGGAGATGGGAGGTCAGAGGGCGTGGCCAGCTAGATGTCACTTGTGTCGGGGTGCTTGTGGTGGTCTGGGCAGGGCTGCCACAGCCTCCTCCAGCATGCTGCCAGTCGCCACCCCGGGCTGAGGCACCACGGGCCATCCCTTGAATTTGAACACTCTTACTTTAGTACCAAGTACTAAAAGTGTAATTCTACAACTTGTGTTCTCAAAAGGCAAAAAATAATAATAATACTGTAATAACATGACACCTGGCTGCCAAAAATGTCACAGTAGCAATGGGGCAGGACAGTTAGGTAACCATCCCAAAAGATAAGGTCTGATAGGCCACACATTCACCATTTTATCAAAGTGGAAAAAGAAGACATCAACAGATGCAACTTTTGCTACCATACAACTCACGGTAACCTATATGTATATAAAAAGACCTTTGCTTTGCAAATTATATCTTTACAACTCAGCATTTCTAAGTGTTCTTCATGACTTGGTACTTTTTTGATCTTTGGACTTAAAACTGAATAAACAAAGCCAAACACACACACAAAAACCCATCCTAAAACAACTTTCTACCAATAACAAGGTATTTCTAGCTTAAAAATATTTCTGCCCAAAAGCAAGTATCTCTTCCAAACAAATCTTTATATAAAACATAGTGAAAAATACTTATTCAATTGCTCTTTGAAGTCCCTAAAAGCTAATAGGGAATAACCACTTAAATAGCAAACATTCATCCAAGTCTTGCAACACATTCTTCCACCTAATACCTAGCTCTCATTTTAAAAATATTTCTTCCTATGAAAACAGTCAAAAGATATATAGAAATTCACTGAATGCTGGCCAAGTAAAAATATTTTTCTTTCTACAGAAGAATTTGCAGTGTTGTTTCTCCCACGGCTAGTTAAAAAACAGAAACTAATCATATTCAAATTGAAGGACATAAAGTAATAATCATCCTACCAAATATGGTAATCTCTGATCACTTATCTATGTAAGCCTGCTTTATCTGTAAGTAGGAACCCAAATCAAGAATTTACTATTTATATATCCAGCTTCCTGAAAATCAAGCAAACACTTTATACTTAAGACAAGAAAAATCAACTACAGGTAGTCCTTGACTTACAATAGTTAGTTTAGTGACCGTACAAAAACAGCACTGAAAAAAAGTGATTTATGACCAATGCAGCATCCCCATGGTCATGTGATCAAAATTCAGACACCTGGCAACTGATTCATATTTATGACGGTTGCAGTGTCCTTTTGATGACCTTTTGCAATCTTCTGACAAGGAAATACAATAGGAAAGCCATATTCACTTAACAACCATGTTACTAACTTAACAACTGCAGTGTTTCACTTAACAACTGTGACAAGAAAGTTGTAAAACGGGGGGAAACTCATTTAACAAATGTTTCACTTAACAACAGAAATTTGGGGCTTAATTGAAGTCATAAGTCGAGGACAATATGTACTATCCTTTTTTATTTAAAAAGTAGAGAAATAATACTCAGATTGCATATAAATTTATGAAAGACTTTGACAGATTTCTTTACTGACTTCCGACCTACAAACTAATTTTATATGGCCATCCTATCTTCACTGAAACAAAGTAAACTTAGAGAATCTGGATCAGAAACTAAATGCAAAATCATATACACGCATTCTCAAGAGTGTACTAAAATTCAATCCCCATAATTCCTGGCAAGTAGAGGCATTGATAAAGAATTATAGGGTGATTAAATCGCAACACAATTAGACGGCACCAATTCAACAATGAAAATTGCTGTGGTTAAGAAGAAGCGTCATATTTAATTTCAGTTCTGAGCAACGGCAATTGATGCTGTTTTGTTTCCGGAAAAACGCCACTGATCTTACATTCCTACAATGTAAAGTACATTAATTGCAGTGATGGATGGACTCAGACAAGGTCATGTTACATATTAAACTGAGACAGGGTCTCCCTAAAATCAACTCCTTTTACTCTTTCCTTGCCCCCCCCCCTTCCTCCAAAACTCTCAGATTATTCTGGCTCATTAACTTTTTTTTTCCCACTGAATTCTGCACTGTTACAGCAGGTAAGCAGTCCAGACAACTGACTGAAAAAAAGGCCAACAGTCTTGAATGTTACTGAATAAAATGAATTAAGCACCATCACATCCCTCAAGGTGACAGTTGAAGGATGTTCTTGTTCAAAGCACTCATCAACATGGAATAAATTGCAGAGGTACATCAAGCATTTTTGCAAGTGCTTTTAAGTACATCACAAGACATCTAAAGCTTTTCCATGACAGGTTCGAAGTGATAACCTCCTCAGTTTAAAAGAGACCACCAAAACAAAAAAAAATTTAAAAAATCAATTTCTTTGCGGTGATGTCTTGTAGAACGGTTACCCGTGTTAAGTCAAGAAAAGAACGAGAAGGAAATCACCTTCCTGTCTTATACATAAAAATAACAAGCACGCAAAAATAAAACCCTTGCATAGTCAACTATGACTATTTATAACAAACAAAAAACAGCAGCAGTAGCAATAATAAATGTATATATACACTGCCCAACTCCCAGAGACTGTGATTGTAATTGTAAAAAATTACAACGTTAAGTTTCAGCTAGAGAAACTTTTTCAGCTCCGTGTGAAACAGATTCCTTTTTTTTTTTAAATGGGTAATAACCCCAGTTTAGGAGAAGAAAAAAAACCCCATTCCTACAAATAACTCTGTAGCCCATTTTAGGCTAAATGCTGGGCTGAGATTTGCGATTTTAAGAGGGAAGTACATGAAGAGGGTTAAAGATTAAATCTTTCCATCTCACCCCTTCCCAAAGAATCACCTTTGGCACAATAATGAAAACTAAATAGGACCTTTAAAAAAAAGCAGAAGTTCCCAGATCGTGGGAGAAGATTTTAAGCTAGATCAAAAGGTCAATATGACATCAAAACCCTAAGTACTTCAATGTCAATTCTTTGCTTAGAATTATTTATAAATTCTAAATACAAACTAATATTGAGTAATGCAGGCACATAAGAGCTGCTTCCGTGCACCGTTTATGAAGACAACGCAATCTTCTAATACAGAATCAGTTCATACTGTCTATTTTCTATGAATTTCAGCTTCATATTAAGAGTATTTTTTGACAGAAGCAATTACCCAACTGCTTGTAAAATTGATACCAGACATCCTTCCATGTAGGAGGCAGGTGCTCCACTTCAAGAAAAGTTGATCTATGCCGGTGGCCCGCAACTTTTGGGGCACCAGGGACCGATTCCATGGAGATAGTTTTTCCACGGCCCAAAGGGGGGGTGTTTTTGTGCGCTGCTTGTATCCCACGGATGGGGCTTCACTTGTTTGTGTGGCCCTTTTTCTGGCATGTCGGGGACCCCTGATCTATATGACTGAATTTCTATCTTGCTTTAGCGCTATAATCTTTTAAAGATACACTTAGATTAACAAGCAGGTCAAAGTTGGATTTTAAAGAAGCAGAACAGAAAGAATACTGACACTTTTGAATTTGACTATTGCCATGGATAGACAAGAAAATAAGCGAGGTAGCTGTACAACAAATTAATCTAGCCTTTTCACCTGAGGTACAAATGATCAGGCTCAAATTATAGCATTCTGCACACGTCATGTAAACACAATGCAAGCTCCCTTGAAAAATCCAAAATGCTAGCAAAGAAGGGCAGAGAACAATCTGCGGCAATATGGATGGATTTGATTGTAACAGTAGTGGATGCCTCATTGGGAAACCTGAAGAGTAAAGCTGGAAAATGGTCATCCTAGCTAAGGTTTAACTATATAATCACTATGAATCGACACCAACTTGATGGAATATACAGGTCGTCCTTGATTTACAACAGCTCGTTTAATAACTGTTCAAAGTTACAATGGCATTGAAAAAAATGACTTATGATACGACAGATACGACCGTTGCAGCATCCCCATGGTCACTTGATTTACATTTGGATGCTTGAGAACTGGTTCACATTTAAGACAATTGCACTGTCCCAGGGTCATGTGACCTTTTGCAACCTCCCGACAAGCAAAGTCATTGGGGAAGCTGGATTCCCTGTTACTAATTTAACAACTTGCAGTGATTCACTTAACAAATGTGGCAAGAAAAGGCATAAAATGGGACAAAACTCCCTTAAACAAATTTCTCACATAGCAATATAAATTCTGGACTCAATTGTGGTTGTAAGTCGAGAACTACCTGTAAATGAAACAAATGTATTAAAGATATAAGCAACCCTATACCTTTAATGTGGATAGGAGCACAATGTACTGGTTTAAGATTATTCAATTTAGGTAGTCAGAAAGATTTTGTTCAGTATTAATAAGTATCCACTAAAACAAACAAATGCATATTACACTGTACCTGCAAACATATGCTCAATATGTATGTATCATGGAATCTTTCAAAGGTTTTTCTAAAAATAATGGCTTAATACAAAAAAAATTGCTTATTAACCAATGAGATTCTGCAAAGCATCGTCCATATAATGAAACAAAAGGTGCTATTAAACATAGGCTGAAAAATAAAAGCTATTTACATTTTTAAGTACGATAGGCATTATATCATGTTTTAAGACACTGTTTTAGATGTGGTTAAGCTAATGATTTGGAAGGATGGGAGGATGGCTGTAGCACATGAAGAACAACCAAACAGCTTGCCAAGCTATCAAATCTATTTTAATCATAGTTCAAACTGCTGACAGCAGGCACGGAATATCTAATATGATGAAGGAGCAGGAAGGGGACGGGGGTAAAAAGCAGAGTTTCTTTGCAGAGGACAAGGCACCTGATAGGACAATGTTATCTTCAAGAATTTCTCCCAAGCAAAGGTGAATGGGACTTGCAGAGCAATGCTGCTTACACATACATTTCAAATGACGGCACGCAATCTCTTCCATATTTTCATCAACCTCAAACCCTTATTCCCAAAGGTCAACTAACAAGAGAAAGTACATCTAATCTCAACCACAGATTAGATGGCCTAGCTAAAGCTCTCAACAATAACATGAATTCAGTATAGTGTTAGCTCTCTCTCGTATTGGTTAGCAGCGTGAAAAACAAAGATTTCCAAAGATAATAAGCCAAGAACCGCTCATTTTGAAGGGGGCAGAGGGAGCAACTGCTCATCCTATGCTACCCAGATTTCACTCCCAACACCCTACACAAGTCCAATGCCCATAATTGCTATCAGGATTCCAATTTCCCCATTTTGTGACTTTGGAGTGCCATGCAGAATATGGAAAAGGATTCCAACCACACTCCAATCAAACGGCTTCTCATTAAGCCCACCCATAGAGAAAAGGCCACTAACCAACCAATCTCCTTATCTGACAAACAAACAGAAGATTATCAAGAGCCACAACATATCCCATTATAGGAACAGCTGCTCTCCCCAGGAGGCTCAATTGCTTTCTGATCACCATCAGAGCTTTTCCAGCAAGTTTGATTTATCAGAACAGCTGTAGGAAATGCAGACTCTTGATATATATAAAAAAAATACGGAAGCAAATAAAAAGAAATCCGCCAATTACTTCAGCTGGTGTGGATGTTTAACTTGGGCATGGAACCCCCTCCTTAACCATTCAGAGCCACCCTCTGAATTCAAGTGGAATAGAATGAAGCCTCTTTCTAACGTGTGGCTAATGAACAGACATGCAGTTAGTCATTATCCAAATAAACCTGGCTTCTCCCACACAACTGCAAAAAAGCTACAGCCATTCTTCTGCGCATATGCTGCAGGGAGGCACATGGCATCTATTTTCACTTCTATTCTAGGCAAGCAGCTCCTCTCAGTGAGTAAAAAAAGGATACAGAAAATACCATAAATAAAGTCATAATGAAGAGATGCTGCAAAAAACAGAGAGTGGTAAAGTTTGCCAGCATATCCCTCTGTCAGCAATAAGTCCTGATAGCTTTTACTTTAGTTGTACATTTATGCTTGATCAAAACAAAAGGTAGCTTTTAACTAACTGCAGATATCATCATTGAAGACCAGACAGTTTTGATTCTAAGAGCTTATTCCAAACATATGAACAAGCACAATCATTGCTTTTAAGGTTCTGGGTCTACAATTTCAATTCAATGAAGATTCAGCTGTATCCCTTTTCTTTCTAATGGCACTCATGGACTTGATTTTGAGCAAATCGAAGAGTGCAGCTAACTTTGCAGCTAACTTACAAAGCCCCGTACAATCATTGCCCAACTTCCCACACGACTGAACACACAACAATAGCAAATTCCCATCACCCACGCCAGCCTGAAACTTGCCTCTCCACCGTGTCCATCAAATATCCCAAATATGGATGGATGAGTCTTGTTCACCAGGTCCGTGATCACTTCAAACCTGTCTTCCATGTGGTCTCTCCGGCCTTGGATGGAATAAACAGCCACATTGTGGTTCTTAAACTCCCAGGTCTTGGAAAACTCTGCATCCAGCACATCTAGACCCCCAAGTTGGTCATTTTGCATAATTTCGGCTACTTTGCCCTTCACCATCTTCACGGCATCCCTGCTGGATTTGACAATGGTTTTCACTTCATCCGTATGGAAGAAGTAGCTCCATAGGGCCAGGCTGATGCATAGCAGGAACAGCGTCTCTGGTCTCAGTAAGAAGTAACGCATGATCCGACCCAGCAAAGAGAGCAAAGTCATTGTATCCTCTATCATTTATTACAGAGACAGTAGATCTCCCCCTCCCACACACACCATATACCACACACCCCGATGGTTGGGATGGGTCTAAAGTCAGAGCAGCAAATCACTGCATGTTCCTGTAATGCAAACCCACGGAGGGCAGGGTTAGTGCTGCTAAAAGTGCCTCCTCTTTCTCCTCCGTTCTTCTGTGCAACTGCTTCAGGGCGGCGCGGAGTCCCAGATGGCAAAAGAGAAGCTCCGATGTCAAGTTGCCGAGATCGGCGTACACGCTGGGGGAGTCGGAAGGCACCCTTATCCTTCTCCACTTCTCGCTCCTGCTGCTGCCGAAGAGCACGCAGTAGTAACTCCCGGAGAAACGGCTGCGGGGGAAACCAGCTGCAAGAAAAGCAAAGGATCAGTGCAGGAGCTGCTAGAGGCACCAGCGGCAGCACAAGACCTATCTGGGTCTGCTGCAAATCCGTCCTGGGCTCTTTTGTGCCCTTTTTCAGCCAGGACAGAGGCAAGAAGCAAAGAACATATGGCCCAAGGGGACCCTCTTCCTCCCTCCCTTAACTGTTTCCCTAGGCATTCATTCCTGCCCGCCCAAGGGTGAAACTGAAGTAGGGCAGTCAATCAATTCATATTGCCCAACACAATTTCTACTCCCGGTACTGAGTCCAGCAATAGCCCAGGGCAGTTGCTAGCTCAAAGGAGCAGGGCAGAGGGAAGGAGGACTCAAAATCAAAAGCACACTACGGTGCCACTGTAGGGTGAGAAACGCGGGGAACAATAGCAGCAGCAATCAGTGTGGCTTTTTAAAGCCAGGCAGGCAAGTTAGCCCCGCTAGATTCAAGCAGAAGGAACCCAAAAGGGAGCTTGGGGGAGAATGAACTGGCCAATGGAAATACTGTGCAAAGGGATTGGTGTGGGTAGAGATGGACTGACCATTATAGGGAGAAAGTGGGATAGAACAAACAAACAAAAAAATAGGCTGACTCTACCATAAGGAATGTCCATCATGTTTCTAAAAAAAGGAACAAGACTCTAAAACCGGTGCAGACTTGGCTGAAAACCCCCCCTTCGTTGATTTTTCTAACCGTTACCGCTCAGCCTTTTCCTTCTAACATTCTCCCCTGAACATCATCATCATCATCAATCATCATCATCGTCATCATTGATGTACTATTACTGTTATTTCTATGACAGGCTGTGCCACTATGATCTTAGAGGCATCTCCAACTTTTAGGGAAGGTGACTCACTTTGGGAAAGAGCTCTGCGCCGCAGGCTGGGAACAGGCTGGGGAGACGAGGGAGCACAAAGGGGGATGTAAGCGGCGTGGGGTTTCCTCCACCAGCCCCCCCCCCCAGCTGCTCCCCCGCTGCTGCCGCCTGTTCCTAACGGAGGAGTGCAGAGACGTTACGCGCTAAAAAGCCCCACCGGCAAAAGAAAGCAGCCCACCTCGTGCTTCTTCCCCGTTGCTGCAAAAGGCTGATCGCACACTTGCCCCAGCGGCAATCCGGGGGCTGGCCAATCGGCGATTCGCTTCTCCACCTTGTGGCTTGCAATGCACCCGCCGCCCTTCCCCGGGCCTCCTCTTTCTTCGACGCCGAATCTGCCCTCCCCTTCGCATGCCCGCCCCCGCCCC
>JAOYMU010000002.1:43095762-43109520 GCA_025802295.1 Psammodynastes pulverulentus
CTAAGTGCCTGAAGGACCCCATCCTGACCCTGGGAGACCAGGCACTTCAGCGAGCAGCGCACTGGATTCCTATTAATTGTCCGCGGGATTTAAAATCGTGAATTTGGTGGTCCCTGAGGTCTGAAAGGTTGAAGACCCCTGGTCTTAACTACATATACCCAATTCCTGCCACCATTCTTTACATGTTTTAAACCTCCAGTCCCCTAATCCTCTTTGTTACTCTTTTCCAAACTCTTTCCAACATCCTGGTTCTGCGTCTCCTTATCCCCCACCTTTTTCAGCCCATGCTCATAGTCCACAACAACATTTGCGCGGAAAATATTAGCCTTGAAAGAGAGAAATGTCAACGCGGTTATTAGCGCTTCCTAATGATATTTGCATAGATTAACAGACTTCAATGGAATCAGGGATGCAACAAAAGCCGGTCAGAAAATAATGAAGAAATCCATTAGCCCGGTAATAATGCAACGGAGTCAATACGCTAATAATTTTATCCCCTATTAGTAATCATTTCACCTCCTGCTGTCAAGTCCGTTTTCTTGCATCTACTGGGATGATTTTTTTTCCGGACAGTTTTATAAATATCGCCTTTGGTTTGATATCATTAATTAGCCAAATCAAATATAGATGGATAAGATAGGATATTGCTGGTATTTCAGAACGATAAATTAGTCATTAGGTTTAAAGTGGCAGGCTGTAATAAGGCTCAGGAAGATAAATGGGCAGGGAAGCTCAACTGTTTATAACTTTCCTCTCTTTCGTTTTTATAACACTCCTGGTGCAAAGTTTTATCGCTGTTTTGAGTGGCCTGGATGTATATTAAAAACAAATCTCTTATTAAACAGATTACGGATCAAAGCCCAAAACATATTTCAAGAGTTTATGAGGTTTCGGTTCAGAGGGACTCGGGATTGGATTTAATCAAAGACTGTATGTTGAAATGGGATCAAAATTTTGATCAACCAGTACCATTGGAAAAGTGGGAAAAGATTTGGGTGAGGAATGTTAAATTTACTCAATCACAAAATTTGAGGGAAAACTTCTATAAAATGTTTTACAGATGGCATCTAGATCCCAAGAAATTATCAAGTATGTATCCGAATATGCAACCAAGATGTTGAAGATGTGAATGTCAGGATGCCACATATTTTCATGTGTGGTGGACGTGTAGGAAAGCTAAAGCTTTCTGGATTAAAATTTGGTGGATCTTGCAGAATATTCTTAAGAAAAAGTTAGAATTCACACCCCAACTATTCTTACTGGGAATGGTGGGGAATTTTCCAGTTGTTGAAACTAAATTGATATTAAACCTGATTACAGCGGCAAGACTGCTGCTGGCACAATACTGGAAAAAGCAAGATTTGCCCACAATACAAGAATGGATAGTTAAAGTTAATAACTTAGCCGAGATGGCTAAAATCTCGGCTTATCTGAAAGATCATTCCAATGAGAGATATATAAAAGATTGGATCAAGTGGATAGAATATATACAGAATAAATACAAGAACAAAAATTTGCAAATAGGATTCGGTTGAATATATAAATATATCCAGAGTCTACCTGTCCTTACTGCTATTTTTTGGTAATTCTTTTTTCTTTTTTAAAATTATTATATATATAATATTTAACTTTGCCCTTTTTTTAAGATAATTTTTTATCTTTGATAGTTATTAAGTATAAGCATATGTTTTTTTATATAGATTGGAAATTGAAGAGCTGATTGTATTTAATACAAATGTTTAAGGAAAGCTAAACTGGAGGGGTGTATTCTTATTTACCCTGTACTGGTTCTGGGAAGTGGGGAGGGGGGGTAGGGAGGGTCTGGGGGGTGAAAATTTGTATAAAAATGTGTTTATAAAACTGTTTCAATAAAAAAAAAATTCCGCTGCCGGTTCTCCAGAACCTGTCAGAACCTGCTGAATACCACCTCTGACACAGACCAATGACAATGTACAGTATATACTCTGAAATATTCACCTTTCTTTGCACAACACACCTCTTGAACTCAAAAATATGCCCTACAATATCTGCTACAGTCAGGAATGATTGATGCGCCTTTTTCAAAGAAAGCCTATTTCAGTGAGATTAAAGCTAAGATCTGTTGCAAAGCATGCCAAAATTTGGAAAATGTGGATCAGTATGTTTTGTAAAATATCTCTTTCCTTACTAAAATCCTGTCTCACCAACAGATTTGCACATGAGGAAAAAAACAACCTTCTGAAAGAAAGAACCTTTTCCCCTGCTTGAAAGTTTATTTTGAATTGAAAATTCTGACATTTAAGTTTCACGCGCGAATGTCATTTTTTTTTTTAAATGATGCCTTTTGATTTGGTGGAGATGAATAGCATTCCCTCACCCCTATAACAATGGGCTCCAGCTCCCGAGAGAAAGGTCAAGAGGAGGAAATAGGCACGGAGATATAGATGTATTTTTGTGTTACTGAATCTGATGAAAACTCTTGCTTTAAAGGCCCAGCTGGATGCTAAAGAGGGGTGTAATTACTAAGGTCAGGGCACCTCAGAAGCCCTTTGTGTTGTGTGCAGGAGGAGGGAACGTGGGGGGGGTGACCGCAAGAAAAGGTCCACCTCTAGAAGCCACAAAGGCCTTTGCGTGGCTCGGTGTGTGTGTTTGTCTCTGTGTGTGTCTACACACGCATGCGTGGAGAAGAGTTGTGAGGAGAGGGAATCCTGAACAAAAGGCCTCAAAGGGGCCACAGAAAGGCCTGGGTGTGAATCATGGATGGCCGTCAAAAATTGTTTCTGCAACACAAATCAATATGATATGAGCCAGTAGCAGCCAAAAAAGCCAATGCAAATACTAAGTTGCATTAACAGAGGGATACAATCAAGATCAAGGGAGGTACTAATACCACTCTATAAAGCCTTAGTAAGGCCACACCTAGAATATTGCATCCAGTTTTGGTCACCACACTATAAAAAAAGAGGTTGAGACTCTAGAAAAAGTGCAGAGAAGAGCAACCAGGATGATGAGGGGACTGGAGGCTCAAACATCAGATGAATGGTTGCAGGAACTGGGCCTGGCTAGTCTAGGGAAGAGAAGGACCAGGGGAAACAGGGTAGCAGTCTTTTAAGATTTAAGGGGCTGTCACAGAGAGGAAAGGGTCAAACTATTTTTCAAGGCACCTGAAGGCCAGACAAGGAATAATGGGTGGAAATTGATCAATGACAGATTCAACCTGGAAACAAGGAGAAACTTTCTGATAGTGAGAACAACCAACCGATGGAACAGAAGTTGCCCTTGGAAGTTGTGGGAGCTTCATCCGTTGAGACTTTCAAGAAGAGATTGGACTGCCATTTGTTAGAAATGGTGTAGGGTCTCCTGCTTGGGCAGGGGAGTTGGACTGGATGACCTAGAAGGTTCCTTTCAACTCTGGTTATCTGTTATCTGTTAATTCCTTTAAAGGAGAACCTCTGTAGTTAAGGTGTTCTCTGAGCTTGCTTGTTTTCTTGCAGACGGTTCATTACCCAAACTAATTAACGTAACATTCAGGTTTACCTTGCAGTCCCATCTACAGGTAGTCCAAAATAGAACCCACAATTTCTGTTGCTAAGTGAAACATTTGTTAAGAGATTTGCCCCATTTGATGACCTTTCTTGCCCAAGTTATTAAGTGAATCATTGCAGTTGTTAAGTTAGCAACCCAGGTTTAATGGCTTCCCCATTGACTTGGCTTGTCAGAAGGTCACAAAAGGTGGATTAGGAGGTGACCCAGGGACGCTGCAACCGTCATAAATACGAGCCAGTTGCCAAGCATCTGGATTTTGATCATGTGACCTTGGGGATGCTGCAGACGTTATAAGTGTGAAAAATGGTCATAAATCTCTTTTGTCAGTGCCGGTAAATGAACCGTTATAAGTTAAGGACCACTTGTATTCTTTCTACAGGGACCACAAGCTGAACTGTCTTTTAGACTCTTGATCTGAGAGAAGCTTCTGGAGAAAGAAACGGCTTCTGCTGGTTTGCCATTATTCCGACAGGTGAGGCAGGGCTGCAGCTGGGAATTGGGCAGGTAATATGGAAATGAACTGCTTTTGTTGGCTGAGATTCTGATTCAGACTGGAGAGGATGGATCCTACTTCCTTGTTCTTGCAAACATCATATAAGATGAAGCATTACCTGTAAAGACATATCCAGCCTTTTACAGTTTAGAACATCTGGCCAAGCATCTTCCCCTTTGTGTACCTGCCCAGTTATTAACATCAAGCGGGACAATCTTTTGAAGATGCTACCTTTGCTTGCATGGGCAACCTGGGACACATTTTCTTACTACAAGGACCTGGCAATGGGGAAAGGACTTCAGCGGGAATGCTGGCCGTGGATTGTCGCTTGTTGAGGTCTCTGGTTAACTTTAGAAGCTGCCTGTCAGTTATTACTCTTCTGCTGGTGTTTATGGTTTTTAAGATGCAGGCTCTTAGGTTGTTCTTCTCTTACACTCTCTCCAGAGTCTCAACATCCTTTTTATAATGTTGTGACCAAAACTGGATGCAATGTTCCAGGTGTGGTCTTACCAAAGCTTTGTAAAGCAGTACTAGAACTTCACTTGATCTTCATTTTATCCCTCTGTTTATGCAACCAAGAACTGCATTACCTTTTTTGGCTGCTGCTGCACACCTGCTATGAAATGATCAAATGGTCTTACTATGAAATGAAATGTTGGTTCCCTTAAGATTTTCTTCCAAGATAGCACTAGCACTTAGACTTATATACTACTTCACAGTGCTTTACAGCCCTCTCTACATGGTTTACAGAATCAACCTATTGCCCCCACAATTTGGGTCCTCATTTTACCCATCTTGGAAGGATGGAAGGTTGAGTCAACCTTGAGCTTGGTGAGACTCGAACTGCCAAACTGCTGGCAGACAGTGATCAGCAGAAGTAGCCTGCAGTATTGCATTTTAACCATTATGCCACTGTGGCTCCTATCTTGGGAAGTTGCTCTTGCAGAGGTTTCCAACATGAAATCAATAATGGAAAGAGACAACTTCAGAGAGAAGAAGAGAGCAGATCAACAATGGCTCGCCTACCAGTCTTCAATGTCCTTGTGCAACTTATACTTCTGTACTACAGGACTAAAGAAGGGAGCATCTTTAAATTCCACTATCACACTGTTTCTGTGAAGAACAACTGCAAGAATTAGGTAGGTCCAGTCTAGGGAAAAGAAGGACTGGGGGTAACATGATAGCAGTGTTCCAATGTTTGAGGGACTGCCACAAAGAATAAGAGGTCAAAGCTATTCTCCAAAGCACCAGAAGACAAGAAACAATGGGTGGAAAACGATCAAGAAGAAAAGCAAGCCAAAACTAAGGAGAAATTTCCTGACAGTGAGAACAATTGACCAGTGGAACAGAAGTTGCCTTCAGAAGTTGTGGGAGTTCCATCCATGGAGGTTTTCAAGCAAAGACCGGACAGCCATTTGTCTGGAACTGTATAGGGTCTCCTGCTTGAGCAGGGGGTTGGACTAGAAGACCTCCATTTATTTATTTATTTTATTTATTTTCTTGGATTTATAGCCCGCCCCTCTCCACAAGGGACTCGGGGCAGGTAACAACCAAAGCAAAGAACTAAAAACCATACAATATAATACCAATAAAAAATAAAAGATAAAAGAATAAAATTTACGACCCTAAACTAAAATTGACTAAAACCCTGTTGTTGAAGTTGTATTTTCTGCAATTGAATTTGGAGTGATTTATTTTAAGTTTGTATAGAGATGGTCTCTTTAATCACTCTTTCAAACCAGCTGTCCTCTCTGTCCAAAATGTGGACTTTGCTGTCTGTCTTCAAAAGAGTGGCCTTTGTCTTTTAAATGCAGATGGACTGTTGAATCTTGTCCTGATAGGTTTGTTGTCTTATGTTGTGTTATGCATTTATGAAGTAGTTGTTTTGTTTCCCCAAAGTACAAATCTCCACATTTCTCACTGCATTGTACTGCATATACCACGCTGCTCAGTTTGTGTCTGTGTATTTTATCCTTGGAGTGGACAAGCTTCTGCCTTAATGTATTCTTGGGTTTAAAGTGTGCGCGTATGTTGTCTTGGCTGAAGATCCTCCTGAGCTTTTCAGATATTCCTGCAATGTATGGAATGACAACATTGTTTCGTTTATTGTTCTCTTCTTTGTCTGTTATGGAGGAGCTCCTGCTGGGTCTTTTTTGGAATTTGATGAATGTCCACTTCAGATAGCCACATGTTCTGAGGGATTTCTTGATGTGTTTAGTTCTTTTTCTTTTCCATCTTTGCTGGTAGGCAGGCCTTCAGCTCGGTGTAGTAGGGTTCTGATTACTCCCATTTTGTGCTCCAGTGAGTGGTGAGAATCAAAATGTAAATATTGATCTGTGTGTGAGGATTTTCTGTAAACTTCAACGTTAGAAGTGGAAGTGGAGGACTTCTGTCTTCCTTAATGTGCACTGCACAGTCCAGGAAGGCTGGACTATTTTCCTTAACATATTCCTGCATGAATTTGATGTATTTGTCCACAGAGTTTATGTTTGTTGAATGCTTATAATTCCTATGTTTGGATCAAGATCATCATTCAGTTTAGCCTCTACACCCCTTATCATCTTTGTTGCTCTTCTCTGGTCTTTTTGTAGAGTCTCAGCATCTAGGGATTTGGAACTCGATCCAATACTCAAAGTGTAGCGTCTCTAGTGCAATATAGAGCAGTATTATCACTTCTTGTGATCTTGATGCTGTTCCTCTCTTGATGCATGGGCTTTTTAGCAACTGTAGCACACTGCTGGCTTATACTCAAATGGTAGTCCACCAGAGAACACCTAGATTCCACTCACAGGTACTACTGCCTATTCTGTATTTGTGCATTTGGTTTTCCTGTCTACTCTCATTACTAAATTGCATCTTGTTGCTAAAGTCTGTCAACATCCTTCTGAATCTTGAGTCAATCTTGCAAAGTGTTAGCAATATATATTTTGCTTACCTATATTTCTGGTAACTAATTCCCCCATAAGACTATGATTTCAAAAAAATACAGTCCTATGGCAAAATCAGCAAATGAAAGACTGTTCACAATCTCCTATGACCTGCCTGCCTGCCACACATTCTATAGAATAATTTTTTATTTCCGCTGCTGAGAGGGACTGGATGACAGGGAATACAACAATTACAGTGTATGAAAATATCTTGCAACACAGCCTGGCCTTGTTTGCAGTAACAGTTTATGCTGATATAAATTTTTGCTGACTGAAGGACAGTAAGAAAGCAAATTAATGCAGTTGTTTTGATGGAGAATCTAGGATTATGTAGAACATTCTCATTGAATTTCTCAACTAAGTCATTAGTTAACCCACTGGCTTTGTTGCACTTCCCCTTTCTCAGCATCATATCCTGGAGAAAAACCAGCTGCAATCACAACTCTGCTATTGACAGATGGCTAGACTCAGGGCTCTCCTTTACTGGGGAGTCCCACTCCACCCTACTGAATCAGCTGCCAAAGCTCTTAGCAGTCACCAATGGCAAAGTAGGTTGGAAGTTCCATTAAAGTGTTTGTTACTAGGTAGCCTCCCCCCGCCCCACCCATAGATCAACATTGGGTAACCACTTTTAACAGGGAGCGGGCTGTGGCCCAGGAGGGGACCCCTGAGGTACAGCATTTGTAATAATTTGACAGGATATAATAACAGTCTGTACCACTATGGCAAGATCTGACATTTGTCAAAACAGACTCTGGTATAAACATTAATTTTTTGTTGGAACTTGATTATCCTAGAGAAAATGAATCCTGGGATAGTCTACATAGCTATAATCCCTATTTCTTGATTTGCCTTGTTAAATCATAAGAGTGTCTCTGCTTTGTCTGAGTTTCAGCTTCAGTGTTTTCATTCCCACATCACATGCTACTTTAAGATAGCTTCCTTGGATTTTGGAGGAAAGGGATGAGGAAAGGTGAGAATGAAGGGAGAGGTACTTTCCTACTGAACCTTTCAATTCTCCCAAATGAACTTTTCCTAGCACTTTCTGTGCATGTTAAATAATGCAAGGAACAAGATGAACGTTTAGGGAATATCACAAATAGCCATAAGGACAAAGTTCCAGAGGTTATTTTCTGAAGCTGCCCTCCCAAGAATAGGAATGGCCACTGAAAAATTCCAGGAGATTCCCTTTTCTACCTTGTATAGCCACATATCCAAAACCTTTCCGCCTATGATGCCATATTTTTAAAACAATATAGGCTAGCTGGTCAAGAATAGATTGCTGCAGGTTTTCCATCTTCAGGTCTAGTGTGATGCTATGCTGTGAGTCCAGGAGGAAATGAGACTTTCCCTGTCTCATCTTTTCAATTTTCAGACAAGGTCAGCAGATTGAAGTCTTGGATAGCTGCTGTTTTCTCATTCATTAACTTTTATTTCTCAATAGTAACTTTTCCAGTTTCCTGTTGGCAAAATCATTGTGGATACTTAATGAGAACACAGTCTAATAACAACCAGCAGCAATCCTTGCTCCTGCAATAAGTAAACCATTGTACTTTCCTTTGCCCATTAATATCACAGCAAGCATTTTCTCATTCCACCTATCCCTATAATTTTTAAATATCTTTTCTTCTGTCAGACAATAAGCACTTCAGGTTTGCTTTCTTTTAACAGAAATTAATTTCCAAGTTGCTCGTGTGGCACAGAATAAGCATTTTAATGTTGGTCTCTTATTAAAATGTATTAGGAAATTCTAAGCAGGCAATGGCAAAGTAGTTCTAAAATATTTGGGAGAACCACAATTAGAACTTACTACAAGTACAGGAATTTAGAATTAAATATAAACAGGATAGGTTAGAATAAGATTATAGGATCAACATAATCTAATAAAACATGCTTTCATCACAGAAATGTTTATGCTGTGCTAATGAAATTTAATGTTAACATGCAAAGATGTATCAGTGAAAGACTAAAGTGAGCAAAAATGGGTGTTAGCACATTAACCTACCAAAATATTTCATTATTTATTTTATTCTTTAATTATTAATTTTATATCCTACAGTAACTCAAGGTGGCAAACACACCCATGCTATAGTTTGGTATAAGTTGCCATCGAATTATAAAAAGTAGAAAAAAATAAAGATTTGTAAATAAATGGCATTTTGGCTTGGTTGAATTATAGGGCTCAAAAGGTCTGCTTAGGACATTCCCTCCCATTTGTGCAGCATTCCATGGTAAACAGCCCAGAAAAATACTATCTAGCCTCTACATGAACATATCCAGTTAAGGAAAGACTACCATCACTTTGCATAATTGATTCCTATTGTTCATTCAGAATATATATTTCTATAGGAGGCTTGTCAATCGAAAGGTTGGCAGTTCAGTGGATCGAATCCCTAGTGCCACATAATGGAGTGAGCTCCAGTTACTTGTCCCAGCTTCTGCCCACCTAGCAGTTCAAAAGCATGTAAAAAATGCAAGTAGAAAAATAGGGACTACCTTTGGTGGGAAGGTAACAGCATTCCCTGTGTCTTTGGCATTTAGTCATGCTGGCCACATGACCACAGAGACGTCCTTGGACAGCACTGGCTCTTCGGCTTTGAAACTGAGATGAGCACCGCCCCTTAGAGTTGGGAACGACTAGCATATATGTGCGAGGACAACCTTTACCTAAGCTGTTTACAGAGTCAGCATATTGCCCCCAACGATTTTGGGTCCTCATTTTACCCACCTTAGAAGGATGGAAGGCTAAGTCAACTTTGAGCCTGGTAAGATTTGAACTGCCAAATTGCAGGCAGCCGGCAGTCAACAGAGGTAGCTTGCAGTACTGCACTCTAACCAGTGCTCCACCATGACTCATGAAATGATTAGTTTCTGTGATTTGGAAATTATTCTTGGGGGAATCAATTCTTACAAGGTAAGAAACAAAAAGGCTGGAACCACATTTGATAAGCATCCTCTCCATTTTTTATTTCAAATCATTAATGAAATTATTGAAAATTAGAGGACCCAAGATTGACAATTGTAATATCCTACATTCTCTCAGTTTGATAACTGGAACTATTAATGTGTATTTGTTGAGTTTGAATTTTGAGCTACTGTGTATCCATATCAGGGTCTTCAGCTTATGCTTACAGTAACTACCCTATGGTAAACTTATCATGGGGTAGCTTGTCAAATACTTTGCTGAAGTCAAGGTATACATTTCTCACAAGCCAGTGAGGAAATTTTCTGATTAAAAATGAGTTATGGGTAAGATCTGTTCTTGATAAATCCAAGCTGAATTCTGGTAATTATTACATTGTTCTCAATCTTTATTAAAATGGATACTATGGTAACACTGTGGGCTAAAAACTGGTCCTATGAAGTTTATTATATGGTGTAATCATACCACTTTCAAAGACCCCATAATAAAATTAATTGCTGACTAGGAAATATGGGGATGTATGAAATATACATTGCATATTTCTCATCTCTAATTTTTCTGAATTTTCATGTAATATATTTTTGCTTTCATAAATGTGTTGATTAAATAATTTTTAAAGTCTTTTTTTTTTTTACTATTAGGTTTATCATCTGGGCATTGCTAAGACAATGATGGATATCAAACGAATGATCAACAATTTCCACTGGTTCTACTGGCAATTCCAACTGATTACAATGACACATATGATGGATTCCTTTGAATGGTGGCTTTTCCACAGCCTTTTGTTTTGTACAGTGATTCTGCTAGCATATATTTTTTATGTCATTGTGCCTATGCAATTCGACTTGGTTCTAGAGACTGTTTGTCATCTATTTGGTTTACAATGCAAAAGTAGCAGACCAGCCATCATCTGAATTTGCTACACCTCACAGGGACTGTGTGATTGTGTGGATATTTTTCTTCTGGCTTATATTGTTGAGTTTCTTTTCAAAGCAACTTTTGGAGGTTTTCTGGGATATACAAATTAAACTTTTTTGATCCATGAAAAAAATATTGGGGAAAAAAAATAATTGCATCCAACAAATGCCCAATCACCGCTTCTCTGTATGTATAAGCTATTTGATGAGTGGCATGTCATATATATATACATCTTAATTTTTACAAGGAAGCTTATCTCTCACATTTTTAGGTTGTTTAAGAGCTTCACGGATGTTCATTTCCTGTCAGAATATTATTTTTATATACTTGTTATTATTAGACTTTTATTGCAATTCATTATGTAGAAGTACTCTGTAACAAGCTGTAAAATAAGAATAAAATTGAAAAAGTAGAAAGGCCAATAAAGAAAATTTTGTCTCTAGTATATATAAAATGTTTAAATGCTACACTACTGAATGTAAACAACAGGATTAGGAATTAAAACGATTCCTATATTTTAAATATTATCACTCTTCTGAGTGAATCTATATAGTTTAATATAATTACAATATTTGTATAGTTTAATTAGTTGTGCTTTGCAGGACATCGGCAGCTCCCAACCTTTTGGGCACCAGGGACTGATTCTGTGGAGACAGGTTTTTCTATGGACCAGAAGGGAAGTAGTTTTGTGTGCTGTCTACATCCTGTGGATAAGGCTTTGCTTGTTTTAACAGACCAATTTCTAGCATGCCGCGGACTGGTGCCAGACCACGGACTGGGGTTTGGGGACCCCTGCTGTACATGACACCAGCCTTGCAACAGGTTCACAAGCACTGAATAGCACTGGACAAATATTTCAATGTTAATTTGTACTGAAATCACATATTATGTTTAAGTGTATAAAAAAACCTGATATTTTACAGGCTATCAGTAAAAAGTTACAAAATATCATATTATATCAACTAAGTCCATGACTTTTAGAACATCATGGAATGATATTCCATCCCTTTATTACTCTTATTATTAATTTTGACTTCTTTGGTTTTCTGATCTTCTCATGTCAAAGTTAACCTCATAAGAGTTTTTAACTTGAAATTATAAATCAAGTGTTGACATGTTACAAGATTGATAGCAATCCATTAGTAAGATCAAAAGATTTTATCTGTCTTTTTTTTAGAAAAAAATTATTACAATCTTTAAAAACATTGAATGTAGTGAATTTGTTTTGACATACTTTTTTGTCTTACAATCTTACATTCTAAGTTCTATCATATATTTCTTATATACATTTATACATCTCTAAACCTATTACATATATTTTGTCTCTATTTACAACATTTTACACTTTCAACGCTATTTCAATCATATTTCCAGATGTCTTTACCATTTAGTTTCTTACTTTATCTGTCTTCTTCATCCTTGTTACATATGAGAAAGCTTGCAGTTCAGACCTGCATCTTGGAGGTGTACTATTTAGCATATTCTAGGACCTATGGGTGTATACTATCTTAATTCAGTTAGCATTCAATATTCATTTTCAGCAATATTAAATAGATTCAGTGCTTTGTATGACAAATTAAATTCTTTACATAGCAAAAATATATTGGGCATGTTTGCACAAAATTATAAGGCAGAACTCATGTATTATGAATTATTTGTTGCTGTGTGCAAATGTTTGCTCTCATTCTTATCCTGAGCTGAAGTGGCTAAGTTAATTCAGTAAAAATAACTTACAGGGTTATCCAAACTGGGAGCTGTGACTCTTCCTATCTTGAAGCAACCAAGGAAAGGCAAGTGAACAAACCTTATTTGTGATTTTGCAACAGATGAAACACGTATGGTTGAGTCAATATTAAAAACTTCAAAGTACAAATTTAACCAATGGATGTATAATAATTGTATGTATGAATTATGTGGGGTTTTTTTATACATCAAATTTACTTCTGTAAGTCAACCAAATAGATAATACAAATATAAAAATGACATATATATCAGGATATTCAATTTTCACCAAGATATCTAGGTTTTTTTTTTAATGGATTTTATTTCCCTATTACGGAAAATTTTCTGGAGATTTTACATCTGTGGCTCACATGACAAATTCACATTGAGCTCTAAGCCAAATTCAAAAAAACACATCATGACTGAAGACAATGTATGAAGTATCTTGGCTTTGCTACAGGAAATTTTAATATACAGTATATGCAGCACTTGCCTTTGGGCTGTGTTTAGCATAACAAAAAGTCAAATTATCATAAGAAATTGGGAGAAAACAGAATCAATGTATTTGAATGATAACTTGTCTGCTGGTATCTATTTTCATAGACAAGGGGAATGGCCATAATTCAGAGTTAAAATGTAAAAAAGTCCAGAATTGAGACCCTACCACAAGATAGTGGGAAACATAATTTATTGAAGTTATTGAGAACTACTGACCTAGAGCAACTTACTGATCTGATTTCAAAAAAGGTGCTCTGCATCTTCCCATTGAATGAGCAAATTAAATAATGTACAGATCTGGCAAGGGCCCCATCTAAACAGTCCATTAGAATCCTCTAAAATAGGGGTCCTCAACCCCTGAGCCATAGTTTACTACCTGCACACAGCACAATTTGCATGAGCGGTGGGCCTGCATGCATGTGCGCAGTTCGACTTGTGCGAGTGGCAGGTGGGCCTGTACGTGTGTGTGTGCAGGCCCATCACTTGCGTGGGCCAGTTCCCTTCTCTCTTCCCCCTCACCAGCCGACAAGCCCTAAAGTTTGGAGACCACTGCTCTACAATTTTCAGAGATGACACACTAAGTACCAGCAAGTTTCTCAAGCAAAATAGTTACCCTGAAAAACTTGTCCATAAAGCAGATTAAATGAGACTAAAGCCAGGGATGTCCAAACTTGTCAACTTTAAGACTTGTGGACTTCAACTCCCAGAATTCCTCAGCCAGCCATGCTGGCTGGGGAATTCTGGGAGTTGAA
>JAOYMU010000002.1:43155904-43169592 GCA_025802295.1 Psammodynastes pulverulentus
CCCTGGTGGCAGTTAGCAGAGAAAAATCAACAGAAAACCGTATTTATCCATATATAAGCTGCACCGGACTACAAGCCACAGGAGTCAAAACATGGGAAAAAAGTCGCGGCTTATAGTCCGAAAAATACGGTACTTACTAACAAGGAGAAATGAACTTTCTGAGATGATATGCTCTGGTTTTGAACCTACAGGCATTGCAAGAAGCTAACACGAGCGCAAAAAGAACTGCTGATAAACACAGAGTTGATCACCTGCCACTGTATGTGAGGGACCAGGTCTATCTTTCAACAAAACACTTACCAGTCAGACTCCCCTGTAAAAATCTGGCCCCCAAATACATAGGCCCCTTCCCGGTCACTTGGATTGTTAATCCAGTAACTATTGAGATTAAAATGCCCTCTTGTTTTAGATGGGTACATCCCATTTTTCATGTTAGTTTATTGAAATTAGCAAAATACACGCGACCAACATCTAAACCCCCTGGGCCTGTACATGCTGACTGGATTCCAAGATCTGTTGAAAAAAGCTTTATTATCTTATTCACTGGAAGGGGTAACCACTCTCCGAGGCATCATGGGTGGTGTTATCCAATATAGCTGCACCACAGCTACTCCGCCAATTCCATAAGAAACACCTCGGGAGGGTGGGTGCCGATATGCGCGGTATGCTCGTTCCTAACTATGTTTCTTCATGTATTGCAGATGACAGATCCGTGGTAGAGGGGGCTGCATGTAAGCTCCAGCCTTTCGGCAGCATGGAGCTCGACAACAGTGCGGGGGTGGATCCTGGTACACCCTGTATACAAACCCTGATCCTGTACAAGTCCCTGAGAGATGACGTCAGTCTCAGCTGGACCTGTTGACCTCTTGCCGGCCGTTAGATTACTGTGGGCTTTCGACTTCTGGGGCACGGAAAGCTGCGTCAGGAACAGGGAGGCACGAAAGCAGGGGGAGTGAGGATAACACTTAACACTGGGTTAATAGGTTAATTAGGGGTGTGACAGACTGTTAGGAGCAGCAGTTGCTGACGGATGGGTAGCAGAGGGGGTGGTGTGATGGATGTTGGCCTAATGGGTTATTTAGGGCTGGTTTGGGTAGGTGGATATTGGATGGGTGGGTAACGTGTATATAGAGCTAAGCAGGCAAAAGCTCGTTAGTGCTGCTTTTGACCGGATACTCTGACTTGACTGGCTGTTTGATGAGAGGCCTGAATAAAGAAGCCATCAACTTGACCTTGTTCCTGTTACTTTGTTCTTTTTTTCCTGGTCGCCTCGTCAGACAATACCAGGATCTAACACCTACTTGTTTTCCACTGAGATTGCCTATAGACTGTACTTTTGGTTTTGTTGGTGTTTTTCCCAGCAAGGCAACTGCCATAAAAAGCTTTTAAGAGAGGTGTAACACTTTTGCTGAATTAAACATGCCATTGCATGATATGGATATCACCAACTAAATGGCTCAATATCAGATCACACCAAGCTTGGAGATTCTAATCCTACACATTTGTCTCTGGCTGGATTACAGAAAACTTCCTGCTTCTCACTGGGAGGAAATCCCTATTTATTTTAAAAAAAAACCCCGGAAAGAACACATATGGAGTGAATTTTGGTGAAATATCTTCAAGATGCAGCTATATAGAATGTATCAGTACTTTGTTTAGCACAACTACTTCTTTTATCAAAAAGACAATTCTCTCACCCTAAAAGAAAGAAAATATCTCCAATCAGGTTTGCCAACTGTAGTTAAAATCAGTCCTGTACATTTCTTTCTTCTCTTCCCAATAACTCTGTATCTGTACACAAGCACACCCCCATGCATACATACATTGCCAGAAGCCATACTGCAAAAGAAAGGCTAGAGTGATAGAAACATTTTATTCATAAAAACTGCCTGTAAAATAAGGTACCCATTTAAAAATTAATCCCTATCTACCTGTATCAACCGTTCTCTCTCACGCACACATACACACACATAGACACACACATTCCTTTTCTCCCCAGCAGAACCAGCAGAAGAAACACCTGCCCGCCTTTCCAAGAGTAAGGCAAAGGTGACAATGTGAAGGAGAAGGAAAGAGAAGAGAAGAGAAGAGAAATCTGGGAACAGAAACAGGTGTAGATAAAACAAGGGGGGAAAGGCAACTGGACAGCAAAACAAAACAGAGAAGTTATGTTTAAGTGTTACTAGATGATTAAATTTACCAGGCAAATGGCCCTCCACAAATAGCAATTTATCTTCAACATATAGGGCAACCATTAAGTTTTTCAGCAGGGTATTTGCAGCCATATTCACTTTTTCTTCATTCATGTGGTAGCACCTGGCTGACTTAGGCTGATCGCGAAGAAAGCGATCAGAATAGAGCTGGAAGGGACCTTGGAGGTCTTCTAGTCCAGCTCCCTGCTAAAGCAGGAAACCCTATACCATTTTAGACAACTGACTGTCCAGTCTTTTCTTAAAAACCTCCAGTGATGAAGCACACACAACTTCTGAGGGTGAACTGTTCCACTGGTTTAATTGTTCTCACTGTTAGGAAATTTCTCCTTAATTCCAGGTTGCTTCTCCCCTTGTTTAGTTTCCGTCCCTTTTTCTTGTCCTGCTCTCTGGGGCTTTGGAAAATAAGGATACCCTCTTCTTTGCAGCAGTTTCTCAAATAGTGGAATACTGCTATCATGTCCCCCTAGTCCTTCTTTTCTCTAGACTAGCAAAACCCAAATCCTGCAACCGTTCTTCATGTTTTTGTCTTCAGGCCTTCAATTATCTTAGCTGCTCTTGGCTTGATATGTTTTCATTTTAGGTTTGGTTCACAAGTAAGGATACACTAAACTTACAATTCAGGCGATAACTGAAATATTCTATTTTAATTCCAGATCACACCAACATGGCCATCCTGGAAGTCATCTGGTAGTTGAAAATGTGCAACTGATGTTCTTATTCATTCTGAAGAACAGAATATTCTGCAATTCCACAGAATGTTGCCCCAAAATAACAACTTTTGCACATAACTACCCTGTTTCCCTGAAAATACGACCTACCCTGAAAGTAAGTTCTAGCTTGATTTTTACACATGTGCCCAATATAACCCTATCCCCAAAAGAAATCTTAACTAAGATCCCGCTCACTCCAGAGTGCACGAGGAAAAAATAAGCTAGGATGGGGATTGGAGGTGGAGCTGCCCTACTACTTACCTTTGGACAGTTGTAGCCAGGGCTCACACACTCCGACACCTGCCTTGCTGGCCCATTTCTTCTGCAGCCGGTAAGACTTTTCTGAAGGCCTCTGTAGCTGATAACAAAGCTCCAGATTGATCCAGAGTTCTGTTACCAGCTTCAGAGGCCTTCAGGAAAGCCTTGCCAGCTGCAGAAGAACAAGCTCCCGAAGGCCTCTGACAACGAAAAGGAGGCCGGGGGCAACACACGCAAATGAAGTTAGTCAGTGGAGGACATCCTCCGAAAATAAGACCTGCCATCTTTTTTTTGGTGGCAAAAAAAATATAAGACAGGGTCTTATTTTCGGGGAAACACGGTATTGTATAAGCCATTTTTTTTCAAGAATAACTCCCAACATGACTAATAGAAGATCAGTATTAAAAACAATCCCACATTAGTAATATAAAACAAGTAACTCTCTGTAAATGTATAACCAGACAACATATTAAAATCCATAAAAAGTCATTCAGCCATTCCCAATGGTATAGTAACAATCACATGCAAATATCAAAACAGATTCTTAACTTTCAGAGCTACTAATACATTCAGAGTTAAAAATCCCTGAAAACAATAGAACACTAATAAAATAAAACCATGTATGCTCATAGGAATATTACTGTGATGGGAGGTGCATGAAGAAAGCTGGACTGCAGATAAGAAAACGACGACACAAAAGCATTTAAATATAAATTCAACTTTTATGGTTTTTGCATACATGTTCATATCTTTTCAGTCCAGTTTGCTGGGAAAGATACAGCACCTGCTTTTTAAAGCTCACAATCTAATGCCATCGGCACAAGGGACAAGGATTTCATTGTATGTAATTGTGCAGATATTTGATGCATTCAGCCACTTTTACCGCAAGCTTTGTGAGCTGCAAGAATACACGGATAATGCAAGCTTGCTCTTTGGCATTTATAATCCATCTATACAAAGTACAACACCGGCATTTTTCAAGAATAAAATATAATCCCCTTTGAATAAAGATGATTTTTCTGCTTTCTAAAAAGAAGCAGTACCATAGTGCTGAATCTTCCATGTACATGTTTTTAGAGCCCTTCCAATTATTAAAGTATTATTTTTACACACATCTGTGTGCACATGAATTTCTCTCAGCTGAACACTAACAAAATGAAAAACAATTCTCAGCTGGTATTAAGCAAAATTAATATCAGTTGGCAAAAACATCCAAATAAATATTAGGTGAAAGTCTAAGATTACTTCTTGCAGAAAGCCAAGGTATCTTAAAATGGAAAATATTAATATTTCAGGTGTTATTCTTTTTCTTGTACCTTATATTTTCTTGCCTCTGTAGTACTAACAAAAAATTAAGATACTGGAATTCAAGGTATTGCTAATATAATGATTGATGAGCCAGAAAAGCCACTATGAGATGGACACAATAGTTCTTCTGTCAATCCCCAGTGTCAGACCCAATTCCTTGTGAGAATTGGCAAAAATGTGTACATCAAAAGAGAATAGGAGAAAATGCTTTACTGAGGAGGTCTATCCATGTTGATCTGCAACTGGTTATGTGTCTTTTAAAAAATTACTTTTGTCCTTTAAATACAATGAAGCCATCTCTCTAGAATTAAGTTCCCTGTTAAGTTACTACTTCAGATATTTGTTATGCTGACATAGGGAACATAGGGGAGGCAAGCGCCATCATAAAATTAAACATTATTGAATCTGTTGAAAGCCTTAACATATTTTTCCTTTTATTTCTTTGTAGTAAAATGTTCACAGCTGTGTGTCCTTCCAATTAAAACACCAACAAAACCCAACTCCTCAACTTACTTAATGTAAACCCAGACAAGTGAAAGGTAAAATGCAAGTCGATTCTTTCTTCCAATGGGGAATGGTGTTCAAAGAACAAATGCTTGCGTTTGATTGCAAATCTCTCACGTGTGAACTCAGTTCACGAAACTAATTCCAGAGACTGACTCATGGTTGGACTGCAGTTGTGCAAGCATGCATTCCTGTGAGGTCCAGCCTGACGGCATGGCTTTTCATTCAAGAGAAGGGGGTGGTAGTGGGGGATATGTGCATTTGAATAGGCTCACAATCACATTCAGAAGAAATCTAGGCAGAGCTGAGTATAATAGCGTGGAGGAAGAGCATTTCCAGAGAAGGCAAAGCCTTGAGTCAGTAATGGAGGGTCAAAGTGTGCTTTCAGCTTGACTTCCAAAGACTTGGGAGAAAAAATCAAAAGCCAAGCGGAGATGGATGGGGATGAAAACATAGGCGGTGTACACCACCATAGCAACAACAGTAATTATGATAGTATCAAACATGGATCGTTCCCAAGGCTCCAGGACGTAACTGCAGGTAACCAGGAGATACTGAAAATGCAGCCAGGAAATGTAATCCTTAATTTTCTTCAGATCCATTGTTGGCTCAAATGTCAGCAAACCTAAGAGAAAACAGACAATAGTGTTACAGTGAAAAAAAGAAAACTTATTATCTGGTTATCAGTGTTCTAAAAAAAGAAATATCCTTCACCTGATATATTGCCAACATATCAGTGTTGCCTTAAATGAACAAGCCCATTACAAGTACATCAAGCCAGGAAATGGGATAGAAATCTCTGTCTTGAAATCTCAACCACATGGTACAGCTGCTCTTTTCTACTGTGGAAATGCTCTTTTCTACTGTGGAAATGGCTGTGCCATAAAAGAGCATCTGTCCTGGACCATCACTGATTTTGAAACCCTGATAATCTTTTTCCTTCCACAATATTTGGTGAATGAATCACTGGAAGTATCCACAGATACTAAGCCTGAGCCTCTCCTTCCCTCAGTGCTTGCAGGGTGCAAGCTTCTGCTGCAATTTAGGCGAGGAAACATCACTGATGTAAGGTGTAAAGTGTTGCTTCCCTTTAGGACAGTCTCAGGGGACAAGCCACTGCAGGAAACTATAACAGAATAACAGAGTTGGAAGGGACCTTGTGGCAGCCCTTTAGATCAGGGGTGTCAAATTTCACTCCTTTTCACTCTTCCCCTCAACTGAGCTCCAGACCACCACGAATGCTAAAGACCCACTTGATATTTATGTTATGTATATTATTTGTTATCAAGCAAAAACACTTGTACTTATCCAATTATTTTAAACTATTGTAAAACAGAAAGGGCATTACAACCTCCCATTTCACTACCCCACTTCATTCCTCAAAAATATTTTTCTTGGAGCAACACATAAAGGAAAACCTGAAAAACAGCTTCACCTTCTTCCATTAAGACTGGTTTTTCTAGCTTATTTGATACTTAGCATATCTAAGATTGGTTCAGTCTGTAGAGATAAAGTCAGAGGACTTGTTCCCAATGAGAAAATAACTGTTACTTACATAAAAGCAAATAGCTTAAATGTAGAAAACCTACTTTGTTTGCAGATGTTCTCAATTTTAGCACTCCCTGCTATATCTCTGAAATATTCCTGCTAGTCAGTGTGAACCAGATTGTTACATGGAAGAACAATCTGGCTGTATATATGCATTTTTCTATTTTTCCAACATTAAGAGTATCCAAAGAGCAGACTGTTAAAGAAAGAATTTGTTAAACTGAATAATCGATATGGTCCAAAATGAATGCCAAATTTAGATAACCTTTGGTAAAAATGTAGATGATGCTACTCTAAAGCAACATATGTGTTTAAAATCCAAACCAAGATTGTTTCTTATGGATGGAACACTGTAATAGTAAAGCTACCACCTAATTAACATTACCTTATGCTGCTCCCTATGTACATTGTCTGGTTGTAACATCAGTACAACCAGATAATGTACATAGACAGAATTATGTCCAACACCACTCTTTCTGAAATAGGTATTATTGAATTTCTATACTGCCTTTCTTCCAAAAAGTGTCTTTACTTGCTTAATACTCTTCCAGTCAATATTCTGAGTGGTTCTCTTAGAATTCATTAATCCATTTGAAGAGCAAACAGTTGGATCACTCCAACATACCTCAGAGCTTGTTAGATGCAGCCTAGCAGGTCAAAGAGACCTTTGCCTTCATGTTTTTCCAGCTTCTTTCTAAAAATTTATTTCCATGCCTTCTATGTAACAAGTGACAAGTCAAGATTTCACAACCCTATTAATGCCTTGGCGCAAGTAGAAAAGCAGGTCCTGAACAGTGCTACCCCAGAGGCCAAAATGGTTTAAAATTAAAAAGAACTCAACAATTTTGTATTGAGTGTTATTCATATGTAACAGAGAGCAGGTACGACGTTAGATGCATTTTCACATATTTTAATGCCTGCCTGCCTGGCTGTATCCATCTATCTATCCATAAATACACCTGCTACCCACTGATTGTACATTCTATCCCAATAACTTATAAATCAATAAAGTTCAATAAACGACTTCCGTCCTAGTAGTTGATAAAAATATTTAAAACCGAATGAAAGCATAGCAACCTTGAACAATGTATCAAAAAGTTATGATGAAAGTTTAAGTTAAAGACTTTTTTTAGTCTGCCCTCTGCAAAAGAATACACACGGTGATGGCTCTGTATACACAAAGTTTACAGAAAAGACAGTAAAGATATACAAATAATGTGCCTACACAACTTTTGTTTTGGGGTTGCATTGTTTGGTAACAGAGCACTTGGTTAGTGTAGGTTGTTTTTCAATATAGTTGTGTTTCTAACTTACAGTCATTTTCTTTGCTGATAAGGATATATAGGAAAATTACTGTGCTGTTGTTTTCTTTTTCTCTTGTGAGTTTTATTCCTTTGAAGATTATTTTTAATTATTATGGTGAGGCCATTGTCTATGGATAGTTGTCTGTGTGGGAGTGTAATAGTTTTTAGCTACTTCATTGTTCTGTTCCTTATCTTTCTACATCTGAAAGAAAATGAATCCTGCAGCCTTAGTAAGACCACATCTAGAATACTGCAACCAGTTTTGGTCACATTACAAAAAAGATGTTGAGGCTTTGGAAAAGTGCAAACAAAAGCATTACGGATTACAATTGCGACCGGAGGTTCCACTGTACACGTGCCAGGGGGATTTCAACATGGGAAAATGAAAACTTGGTGTTTTTAAAATCACAAGTCAGTTTTTTTATAGAAAACGTATACGTGCAATGATCTAATATTCTATCATATAAGTCAGTAATATGCATTGATATTGATAACTTTTAAACTCTGGTACTTGTCCTGCAGGCTACATCCTGCAATATCATATCTAACAATTTTTTATTTTAGAAATTAGTCTTTTCTGTTCATTGGGTGTGGAATTATTATTTCACAAAACTATTGACCTAAGTTTTATTAACTTATATACCTGTCAATAAACAGGTAAAATGGTTACACATTTGTTCAATGGGTTTGTTTATTTTTTACCCCACCTTCTTCTTTAAAATGTTACAGTTTGGTAAAAAAAAATAATTACAGTACAATATACACACAAGTTCGATAAACTGATAAGAGATTAATATGGTACCAAGCTGTTCCACCCATGAAAAGATAATATATCACTTGAACGTTCAACTTTTGAATGGCTGGAAATGTTCGCGTTAGGAACACAAGTTTTCAAATATTTACATGCGAAAGAATCTGAAATAACAAGGGAGAAAAGGGAGTGGTAATACTTATAGGCATACAAGAATGTGGACATTTTCCCTGTGTAAGATGAACAAACTAGTATTGTACCAATATTTCCTGAGGGTTTTCATGGAAGGTTAAGAGTTCACAGATTTTTTTTTCTTTATAACTGTGGGTCCCTTCACCCATAGCCTTTATTAACTAGCTGGGTAATGTTCTTCCCACTAACAATAGTCTTACATTCCTTTATGAGTGTTCAACCTTTTGGTTTGCCTACATT
Organism: Psammodynastes pulverulentus; assembly: GCA_025802295.1. Lineage (NCBI taxonomy): Eukaryota > Metazoa > Chordata > Lepidosauria > Squamata > Psammodynastidae > Psammodynastes > Psammodynastes pulverulentus. Next base: position 43,164,933 of record JAOYMU010000002.1, read on the forward strand.
ACAATGAAGGAAGAGGAATTGTCTCAGACCCCACATAAAATATGTAATATGATTTTATAATATAAAACCACAGAAGGAAGTTTACGATCTTGTGGGGCCACATTACTTGCTGTCCAAGGACGCATTGTGACCTTCGTGCCACTGATTGGCCATGTCTATTTTAAGGTTGGTTGATTCCCTTAACAAAGCTTCATCTCACAGGCTCATCTTTCATAGGCCTTCCAATTTCCCTACAGCTATTTACAACCTTCTGTATCTTCTCTCCTGGCAATAGGGTAATTAATACAATGGCATGTATGGCCATGGTAAGTGGTAAAAGAGGGTGCCTATCATTGAGGAAATGGCATTTAAAGGCCTTTGAAACTGGAACAGATAAGGGAATATAAATTGAAATATAAGATGGTTCATAAAACACTCATTGGAGGAAGAAGCATTGAAGGGGAAAGGAGCATTCAGTGGGAAAATATCATTTAAGCACTAGTGACACAGTAGTAGTGAACAATCCCTGGTGGTAGCTAACAAAGAAACAGTACACATAATTCAGCTTTTAGTGGGGGAAACCAGGCCCATGCATGCCTGTATAATCTTGTGCAATAGAGAAGTGGAAAGAGCATGAGGGAATGAACACATGAATATTAGGGTGCTTCCAAAATTTTGATAATAATATTTTGATATTTTACTTTGATATTTTAATGGTACATGGGAATGTTGCATAGATATGATTTTGAAAACACCGAACTGCAAAGTAGTTGCCATGTGTTTTCACTTATTTGCATACATTGAGCAAGTCAAGAAAAAAAAGATATTTAATCAACTTCCTCCTGCTGTTTAGACCATCACCTGATAGGATTCCAAGCCTACTAGGCTTTTCTGTTTGCATATGTTATTATATTTTCTATTTCTTACAAGTACATAGCAGACTTACTGCTTTCATAGAAAAGTTCTCATTGTAAAATAATATATGTAAATCCCATCTCCTCCCTACAAATCACTTTTATGACTAAAATTTACTACAGCATGGTAAACTGCAACCTTAAGCTGCAGGCAATAACTATCTTCTGTCAAACAGGATCAACACTGGTATTTATGTGGGCTGAAAAATGATTAATTTGAGTTGTCAAACCTCTGTTTTTCTCTGCTTTAAAAATGAATGAGAAGGAAGATTTTTGAGAGAAGACAGAAAATATACTTCAAATGCATCAGATTAAGAATATCAAAGGGATATTAGAAGGACAGAGAAAAAGTCTCTTGTATGAAACAAAATTGTAAAAAACATAATTAGCAAAGAAAAAGCTACATTTAAATTATAGCAAATGCAGAGATACGTGTAATAGAATTTAGTGTCTAGTTTTGTTACTGGCTTTTCTTCTGTGTATGAATGAAAGGTAGAAAATGTGGATATTTATTTATTTAATTAAGTTAAATAAGACTTCACCAGATATACACAACACAAATATCCAACCCCTAAATCTGCTTTTAATTGAATTTGAAAAAATGCTACTGAAACTTCCTGGACATGAATTTTAAAAAGACAACAACAGATAAATGATAATAAAATAAATATTAAATTCTAAAATATTATTTTATTATCCATTAGAATAATAAAACATGCTCATTTGAAAAGGTGCTCCCAAACTCCTTTTGATTTTTGGCTACATAGACTAACATGGCTCTTCTACACAATCCATGGAAGTAGGGTGGTTAAAAAAATGCTCAGCCAGTCATAGATTCGAAAGGTTGGATCTTTTTTCATGCAGAGTAAATAGGTCTATGGGAAAAAAGACACCATTTGCCTTCATTTCAATTATTTCTTGTTGTTTACATTTAAGGTTGCCAGGTTTGGTGTAGTGGTTAAGAATCCAGGATAGAAACTGGGAGACCAGTTTTATAGTCCTACCTTAGGCACCAAGCCAAATGGGTGACTTTGGGCCAGTCAACTTCCCTCCGCTCTAGTTAAAAAACAATGGCAAACTACTTCTGAAATCTTACCAAGACAACTATAGGGACTTATCCAGGCAGTTAATAGGCATTACCATTGACTTAAAGTCACTCTCACACAAGATGGTTCCTCTTATGAGTATTCAAGCACTTTTCTTCCCTCTGACTTATATGTACAACGAAGGCTTTACTAACCTATTTGCCAGCTGCATAGACAATGTAATTATATGTTTTAGTCAGCGGGTGATTGAAACCAGTCTTCTATGAACCTTCCATTTTAACAGCTAATAACTCATAATCAGTTAGGCAATACACTAATTCATCCTGGCTCAAAATATAAGATTTCAAAAATGAACTGTTATTTAATAAAATAAAGAAGATACAGTATTCATTAACCTATATGGGGTCTGTTACAATGCAAGGGGCCAAAGAAAAATCTTGACAATACCTGAGGCATTAATTAAACTTCCTCTATACAGCAGAAAAATAGGCAGAGCGAGGGAAGTTTCTTAAACACTAAATGTCAACCTATACATGGCAGAAGTGGTCACTTCCTGTTAGCTCTTGGAAGATTCAAGGTTTTGTAATAGAGATGTAGCTTGGCTCAATATTCCTAAAGGGAAATGCATAGCTTATCTATAAGAAAATAAAAATGGCCATACTGGGTCATATCAAAGAATAATTTTTACATTGGGCAAGCATGGATTGAAGGGAGTTTCCACTCTTCTACTGTTATTCCTCATAGCTGATAATAGAAAATGCCTGCTGGTAATTCTGGAAGTAGAAGCCATCAAGAATTAGAGCCGTTGATGGACTTCATAATGAAATTGCACATACGTATTCAGCTGACAGACAGAGAGCTAGATAAATCTGATGGACACAAACTCCATGCTTTAATTTGGTTGTATAAAGATGTATTTCCTTTTATTGTTTTGAATCTTCTTTGAATAGTCTTGCTTGCTAAACATTGTGTGAAAGGAAGAAAAAACTTTACTGTCTGCATTGTTCTATAATATGCCTCTTTTTATGTACCGGTATATATAGCATGAGTATTTTATCCATCTTTACTCTGAACTAATGTATTTCAATTAATAGAGTCTTCTCTTCCATGATAATTATTTAGCCCGCTAATAATTCAGTTGTGTGTAGGGGAGAGAGGGGTCGCATCTATCCAATTTCAGGAAGACCACATTTTATTATGCGGCCTGACAATTTTTATGCCTGACAATAAATTTTAATGAACGGAGAGTTCATCCTCAAAGAGCCAGTGTGGTCTAGTGGTTAAGGCATCAAGCTAGAAAATGGAAGTCCATGAGTTCAAATCCTGTCTTAGCCATGAAAACCAGCTGGGGGACCTTAGGCCAGTGACTCTCTTTCAGCCAACCCACTTCACAGGGTTGTTGTGAGGAAAGTTGGAAGAGGATGTGTTGGATATGTTTGCTGCCTTCAGTTATTTGTAAAAATAATAAAGGTAGGGTACAAATAAACACATAAATAAATTCTTATGTCCCTAAAATCATAGTATGTATATGTCCCACTAACTTTTCATGTCATTTCTGCATGCTGTTACCTTAATCTTATCCCCAGGTCACAACTGAGGCAGCTTAAAATCATTTTTAGGTATTCCAGTATCAAAGTGCAGTAGTGTTTTTATCTATCACAATATTTGTCACAATGGTTATGTTATATGTTTCATTGTTGCTGTGACCAGAGATAATATAGGCCCTACTTCTATTAATTACTTGTTTCTTCGTTTACCAAGCTTCTATAGAAGTAGATATACTACATGTAGTCCTTGACTTACAACTGCAACAAACCTATCAATTGCAGTTGTAAATTGTGATGGTTCACAAAATCGTCACCCATACTTTTTATGGTGATTGTTAAGTGAATGCAGTAGTTGTAGAGTGAATGCCACAGTTAAATGCACGCTATGGTCGTTAGGTGAGCCCATGGATTACCATGGAGCATTTTTTCTGAAAACCAGAAGCAAACACCATTTTTTGACAAAAACATCTTAAAATGACAGTCATGTGACTTCAGGATGCTGGAAACACCTGTAAATGTCGGCTGAGCACCAAAATATGGTTACATGATTGCACAGGGGGTGGCTGTCAGAACTGGGGAGAGGATAAGTACCTGTTGGGGGATTCTATCATAACTTCAACTAGTCACTAATCAACTGGTTTTAAATTGAGAACTACCTATACGTGACTGAAACTACTTACCCGAGCGCCTTATAAGCATATGTTGAATTCTCTAACATGCTGTGGATTCATACAGGTAGTCCTCGACTTACGACCACAATTGAACCCCAAATTTATGTTTTTAAGTGATCCAGTTGCTAAGTGAACTTTGCCCCATTTTATGACCTTCCTTGCCAGAATTAAGTGAATCACTGCAGTAGTTAAATTAGTAACATGGTTGTTAAGTGAATCTGGCTTCCTCATTGACTTTGCTTGTCAAAAGATTGCAAAAGATGATCCCATGACCTGGGAAACTAACTGTCCTAAATAGGAGTCAGTTGGCAAGTGTCTGAATTTTGATCACAGCTCAAACTTCAGTAATGGTTGTCAATGTGAAAAACAGTCAGAAGTCATTTTTTCCAATGACATCATAAGTTGGAATGATCAGTAAGTGAACTGTCGAGAAAATCGATCGGATCCGGAGCGAGTTGCCCCCCACTGGTGAGGTCCCGTTGGGGGCCCCAGCGCCAGGCCTT
>JAOYMU010000002.1:43278531-43290706 GCA_025802295.1 Psammodynastes pulverulentus
CCTCCTCCCCTTCTGAATCTGACTGGAGTTGGGAGGGGCCGGGCTGAGGGGATTCAAAGGGGCCAGACACAACAATTTCTTCACCCAGCTCCTTATAGCCATCTCTTCGTTGGTTTTGCTAATACAGTAGTAATGTGTAATAAAATGTTTTGTTTTAGCATTAGTAGAAAAAGTTGGGTTGAATCTTGAATCAAAAAAAGTTTTTTCTGTGTCTGTTCTTATACAAAGATGAATCCACATGAATATATCGATTTAATCATTCAAAGATGGAAACTCTTAGAAGATAGGCAGAAGTAAAAATCCAGTTTGTTATGACAGGAAGCTGAATAATATATTTGGAATCTTTTCACAATTTCTACTGTATCTACCTATGTGCCCAGTTGATCAGCAAAGCAATGAGGATCATTTCTTAATAAGCATACATGCATATATATCTTTGACACCAGGAGTGTCAAACTCATGGTCTGTAGGCCAGATATGTCACAGGCTGTCCACCCCCTATCCCCAGTTTAGTTAAGGGGAAAATGTTGTGATATGTCATGTGACGACAATGTGCCGTCGCAAGTTTGACACCTCTGCATTACACTATTCCTTTTGAAGATAGAGGTGCAGAAACATAGGCATCTGTCTTCAGATTGTTCATTCTTTATTTAAAATATACATTTTAAATAGTTTTTTAAAATCCTGCATTTACATGCAATCTAGCTGATATCCATCTGAAATGTTATACAGCGGCAAGAGATTGAAACCACAAGACTTTGAAATAGCTTGATGGGAATTAGACAATGTTCCATATGGCTTGGCACACATTATTTATTATTTTAATATTTGTTTTATTCAGCCATATTAAGAGCCGTGGTGACACAGTGGTTAGAATGCAGTATTGCAAGCTAACTGTGCCAACCGCCAGCACTATGAAGCGGTACATATGTCAAAGGGCTTTTGCTATTATTATGTATCTGGTCAGAACAAAGCAAACAAAAAAAAATCTAAGGTAAGATACATTCCCCCAACCCTATTTTTTAAATAACCGATCCAGTAGGATTTATTAGATTTAAATAGAAAGAACTTGGTAAAATAGCACAGTTCTCATGTATCATTATTATAGGCCATTTTGTGACAACAAAGAAGATCCCAGTTGCCAAACGTAGCTTCAACACATTTTTTAAGGAGTAAAAACTGCCTCTCCCAGATGAGTCGCCAATTCCCTTTCCCACCATCCATCTTGCTTTCCAGCTGATGCTCAGGCTCAAAGAAGGATAATGGATGAGAGGCAGTTCTATGCCCCATTTGAATTTCTGAAATTTCAGAAGGTCAAATTGGGAAAAGTTTCTGATATTTCTGGCAGTGAAATATACTGTGTGAACGTTCAGTTTTCACAAATGCCTTTGGCAGGTTTCCGTTTCAATATGTCCTCTCATTAATCTTCTGTTAAGCTGTTCTTCCATCATCCATCTTTCTTATGTTGTAAACGAGAGCTCTTGGTAATTATGAGTGCTTGAAGCATTTTGATGAGTGCCTTCTGCCTTGTGATGTCATTTCTTAAAGATGACTATTATAATAAGCAACAGAAATGAACTGTACCTGCCATGCATCTGATTTATGACCAGATGAGGTAATAAATAATAACTATTTGATTGGTTTGATTGCTCCTTAATGTGACTTACAAGAAGTGTGGAAATTTAGCTTCATGATGCATGTCTTCATTCTTGTCAATTTTGATATGATTGTGCCTCTTTCTCTTATTTTAAGTGTCAATCTCATACATGTCTTCTGGTCAGAAGCATTTCCAAATGAGCTCCCATAAAATGTGAGGTGATAGTGAAAGAAAGCTTAAGAAATCTATCTTTACCTCTTGGAAAGATATGAGAAGAAATATTTCATTCTATCTATTTTAAGCATTCTACTAGACCAGGGGTGTCAAACTCACGTCGTCATGGTGGCATCACAGGACATATCGGGATTTTTTTCCCTCCACTAAACCAGGCGTGGGCGTGGCCAGCATGTGATGTATCCGGCCTGCAGGCCCGCAGTTTGACAGTTTCATTTCATAGCCTTTAATTCTGATTTGGGAGAAATGGAAATACCTTCTCTATGGTCATGATATATTTACTAGGCATAATTTATAATAATCATGTCTCCGTTCAGTATTTTTTTCTCTAAGCTAAACAGTCCCAAGAGTTAGTTTTTAACCAAAATTATGCAAAGTAATCTGTTTTGTTGCCTTTTCCTTTTCTAATGACCCCCCCGCAATGAAATAGATGTGCAGATGATTTCATTTGATTGTCTACACCAAACCTAACAGTTGACCAATGACAGTTCAATGCCTTTCCTTGCATAAGTGAAATATGGATTCCTAATGATAATGCGCATTATTGACATTGAATTACATTTATTTAGTTAGTTATTGAGTCACCAGAAATCCCTTTGGAATACTTCAAGGTCATTTAAGACTTCATCACCTTAAATTAATTTGTGTCATATACATTTTTCCTATGCAACTGAGAAATGACAGTCTATAAACTCATTTAGGAGAAAGTTGAATACTTTCAACTTGTGGACCTAGAACATATCATCGCAGGATTGTAGCTCCTCCACTTTAAACACTGCCAATATATTATCGTTTTCTGTTGTTCAACCAGGTATTAAACCCTAGCAAAACCTTCACTGTGACACATCCAGGAGAACCTGCCTACTTAGCTTATTCAGGTTTGAAAGTCCAAGTATGCACTATCAACCGATCTGCTGATATTGAAACTTAAAAAAAAAATCTATTCTCTGTCGTGCTGAGAAATTTTGTAATTCAGGGGTCCACAACCTTCAGGCTGCGGCCTTCTACCGGGCCTTGAGCCCTTCAGAACTGGGCCGCGGAAGGAGCGGGCAAGTACGCATGTGCATCCCTACTTGTGCAAGGAGTAGGCACACATGGGCATGCTTGCTTCCTTTGCGAGTGCACAGAACCATCCCCTTCCCCCCCTCAGCCAATCTGCAAAGCCAGAAAGGTTGGGGAATTCCAATGAAGTTCACCTATGGTAGGAAATCAGGGTTTTGTGTTTTTCACCAACTATTGTATTCTATCACTTCCACCTTCAGAATATATTTGAACTTATCACTAAGATGACTGATCTAATTTTAGATGTTATTTCATTTCCCACATTCTCTACTTTCTGTATGCTTTTTCCTGATTTTTGGAAAAATCAGAAAAGTTTGCATCCTCTTTGGTCATATTTGGATTAGATCTCATAAAAGTATTGCCTGAATGCCTTTTCTGTTTTCTTCGATCAGCATAACTCTTTGTTTTTGTCTTTAACATAAGCCATAGATTATTTTCTCTTGCTATTGACAGCAATCTATATTTTGTTACTCATAGGAAAAGTCAGCACATTACTGTATTCATATGTGGCTATGCTATAAATGTGAAAAGAGCCTCAGGGCTTCAATTGGTTTTCTTTCTACAAAAGAAATAGCTGTCCAATCATATTATCTTTGTCACTATGCTAATTTATCATCAGTAGCCACTGTTGTGAGGCAATAAGGCTCTCTGTTTTATGTTCTTTATGATCCAGTGTGGATAGCAAAGTTTCTGTTGCAATTGACAATAAAAAAGTCAAAGCATCTAAACAATTCTAGTGCAGCCAGCAGAAAATACAATGTAAAGCACACATCTTAAATCTTAATTTCAGCCTAATCACATCCTACAATTAAACGTTTCCCAAAAGATGTTTTTTTTGGATTGCAGAAAGACAGTGTATGCTGTATAATATCTGCTGATACTTGAGTTGCTATAGCAAATAGATTCGAGCTTTAAATTTAGAATCTCATTTTCCTTCCTTTTGCTTTGCTGTTTCACCATTAAAGAGATAAGATGTTTACGATACCTTTTTTTTTAAAGAGTGCATGTGAATAACAGAGATTAGAGTTTTGCTATGGATAATTGCCAGAGTCTAAGACTTTCATAACTGCTCCCTCAACATTTTTTAAATCTTAGCTGGGCTTTTCAGAGGTAAAAATAATTGTGCAGGCTTTCATGTCAGCAGACTTTCAACAGTGGGGGATAAAGGGCCTAAAATCACAGGTATTCTAAAAAAGAGAAAGTTGAAAGGTATCAACAGAAATGATATTAATTGTTCACCCTGACAAGGTGGTGTATTGAAATTGTTTTGAAATGTAGCAGCTTGTTGGGAAAATGAGCATCCATTCAAGTTTTTCCAAGTACTGTAGCTACAGTACATAGCACATTCACTATTCATTAGAAAGAGCATGACTAATTATCCTATGCAGAATTATCTACGTGTAACAGCTATTATTTCAGTATTACCTATTTTCATTTAGTGTGCATTTACATATAAGCACTCTGTAAGACTATTTTTCTACCAAAACAATGATCCTGTCAGATAGAAAGGAATATTTTTAAAGTCAATTTAAAATTGACTTTATAAGAAAACACCCAATAATGAAACATCAATGGTTGCAAATCTTAAAATATGTTAAATTTGCTTCAGTATATTTGTAAACTGATCTATTGGAGTTTACTGGAATACTTAAAGGATGAATGACAAGGGGTGGTTGACAGATTTTAACTGTCTGTCATGTAAAAATTTTGTAGGCTTATTTAGTTATATGATTTAGTTCTGTGACAGTTTTTGAAATAATATTTTAATGTACATAAATACATTTATAAAAACATGTCAAATAAATTAATGTTATATTAAACTATAATTCAGGATTTCTTGTGTTGCTGAGATTTTGAGATTTTGAGAAATTGTAAAAGTAATCATATTCCTAAGGATTGGATTTAAGAGATGTGTAACTTGTCCATTTTGAAAATGTTAGGTACTAGTCAAAATATAACTTTTTTGGTATTTTATGGCATAGATGTAATACTTTGTAATATTAAAAAATTTAAATGTAGATTTAAAAATGTGTTTGTAGTTTGATTAACAGGAGACCTATAAATATTTCCCCACTTTTCTGCTTTTTTTAAAATAGGGAGCTCAGTATTTTTATTTTTTAATTTTTTCCCCTGGAGTTTTCTTCTATTCTTTTGCATTTTTTTTGCAAAAAAGACAAATAACAATCTTATAAACAAATAAACATGGATAAAAAAAAATGATTGGCTAAAGTCAACCAGTGATTTAGCAGTGACTCAATGAAATTTGTTATGGTTATGTCAGATGATCCAAAATTAATTTGTGAGAAATATAGATATGTAAAGAAGCAACCTAGCAATTTGGAATGCCATCTTTTAGCTTTAAAGCTGAAACATAATAATAGCACTAATCATCTTTCTATTTAAACTGAGGAAAAGTACTGTATGTCCAGTTGCTCGATTAGATTTTTGACCTGGACAAAACATTACAAAGAAAGTCTTTATGAAGAACATTAATGCGTGGCAAACAGTTTTTCTTGAAGCAACGAAGCTGTTACAGTATATCTTTTGGTGATTTTCTTCAGCTTTCTTTGCATGAGTATGCATGCTTATGTGGTGATTACAGCAAAAAATGTTATCTATGCATGCACATTGACATGTACCTAATTGGGGATAATCTGCAAAGTAGCCATGCAAGCTTTTTGAAGCTTTGCTCATGCCAACACATTTTGTGAAGCACCTCATTCAGATGCTAAGTATTACTGTTTTATTTCTGCCTACCTTTCTTTTTCTGTGCCACTAGAGCACATAAAATAGAATTGGAGAACCTTGTTATCATTGATAGAAACAATTACATCTGAAGCTGCACTTTCCCTCATCTACAAAACCAATTCCATTGCATACTGAATGCTGAGGTGGATTCATGTATCATGCAAACCTTGATTTGTTTCATGTACTGTTTTATTACTGAAACCACAATAGTTGGATTTACACATCATATTGACTAAACAATAATGCATGATTTATAAAGCTTAAAAGCTGGTTGGACATGACAGGTTTAGCCAGATGAAACAAACCCTTTTATGACTTCGTGTTATGTGTTAACTAAGCTAAAGATGTTTTAGTGATGAAAAAAGAAAAGATTTTCAGTGGGGGCAAAGAAAGTTTAAATTTCTGAGTACATGAAATAAAATTACAAAGAATAATGGACTTTAAATACCCATAATTTCTAGCTGCACAGGACAGTAGTATTTTTAATAACTTGTAGAAGACAAATATTCAGGGGAAATAGTTTTCCTTAATCTTATGTACTGAAGAATGTATTTGTTGTCTTTCAAAGCAAATGTTTTCCTGTGATTGCTTATAAACAATATCATAAAAACACTTTAAATCATATGCTTTTAATATGTTTGAAAGATAGCATATAACTATTCAATGGCAGAAGTTAATAATACATCGTAAAAATTATATAATAATCAGTTAAAACGTTTGTTAGATAGAATAGAATAGAGCTGGAAGGGACCTTAGAGATCTTCTAAACCAGTCCACTGCTCAATCAGGAGAACCTATACCATTTCAGATAAGTGACTATCTAGTCTCTTCTTAAAAGCCTCCAGTGATAGAGCCCCCATGGCAATAGAAATGAAAGCAGCAGAAAGAAGGAAAATTGAAGCTGAAATACAGAGAATTGAAAGTAAAATAATCAAGATTAAAAGATCTTGGATTAATACATTTATTTTGGAAAAATCTTTTTTTAAGAGAATCTTTGCATTACTGTTTAAAATATCAATACGTATATAGTACATCATGATACAGGTGTCCCAAAAATCTTACTGCACTTTTACATTACTGAAGCTTATGAAGCCAATATAACTGACATAATTTATATAGACAAAAATAGTGTTTGGGGACAAACTAGAAAGATACTGAACTGCAAAAGATAGGGGTTTGGGGTTTTTTGCAGAATGAAAACATTCTGCAAAGTTTTTCTATAAGAACTGTATTTGGTATCCTTGAACTTTCCTTTTTTTCTTGGTCTAGTGGTTAAAACACTTTGGTAGAAACCAGGAGACTGTGAGCTATACTCCTACTTTAGACATGAAAACAGCTGGGTAACCTTAGGCTAGTCACTCTCTCTCAGCCTATCATGTCAGGCTTAGGTGACAATTCCTGTTGCTAGCTATAGTTGATGTGAAATAAAGTAGATTTTGCACTTGTGACAAAACACTGTGGAAGAAAGGAAAGAAGGAAGGAAGGAAGGAAGGAACATCATACTGTAGAAATTATCTAGAATGTACAAAAGAATTTCAAAGGAATATCATGATTGATGAACATGGAGAAAAGCTCAAAACTTTGGATCCAAAAGTATACTTTTCTACAACTCAAGTTTTTGGAGTTTATAGAAAGTGTCAGTCTCCCAAATAGACCAAACTGTAAAAATGACAAGAAGAGCTAAATCTACTTTATTATAAGGCTATATTAATAGAATCTTGCAAGTCTGAAAGTACAAATTTCCGCCATCTCTTTTTACCACCCAATGAGTTACATCGGATCCTTTCTAAGTTTATTTCTCTGTCTATTACTCAGTTGCTGGCTCCTCCTTCTTTAATCTGACCATTACCTAGGCAGCATCTCTCCTGCCTCCCCCTGACTTCCAAGGTGATTCTAATATCCCCTTACATAAAGGAAGGTGATCTGGAGGGGATCCTGAGTAAGAAAGGAGGACCGCTTGGCTAGGAGATAAAGCTTAGCTGTCTTCCAAGATGAATAATATTATATCTCATCAAATTTTATTTTTTCATTAACTGAAGGTCATTAATGTAATGGATTATAATAGTCATTAAAAGCAACAAGACAGTGAATAAGTCATCACATGCTGACAATCTTGGAAAGCTTTTAAAAAGCTTTTAAAATTGTAGCAACATTATTTTTTACTAAGTCATTTTCCAGCTTATTTTAGATTTTGTGGCCTTATTAAATAGCACCCCACTCCCAAAGGCAATTTTTGACAAGACATTTGAATCTGATACCCAAATATATCAAATGTACCCCCTTTTAAAGACTTATAATTATGATAAAATATAAGGTAATAATAGATATTGTTGGTTGCTTAGGAGTCATATATAAGTGACTATTCTTTCTATTTTTTAAGGAAAAGAAATTTGTTGCTTAGAATTTCAGTGCAAAAATATATATTCAGGCAAGAAGATCATCTTGTATTGGGAATCATTTAACACTTAATACAAAGATATGAGCTAGACAGGGAAGTAAAAAAAATCACTCTTTGGAACAGGCAATAGCAAATCAGTTCCATACTGTTTGTCATGTCACAGCATATGACTTTTATATACTGTTATTGCTCTCTAGCCCCATCTAATGGCCAGAGAGACAATTACCAAGTACATTGTTTGAAGCTGATCCCACCTCTTTATTCATCAGCCCACACTCTCAAAAGAAGTGCACGCTGGGAAGCCGGATTCCATTTCCTTTAGCATTTGAAGAAGGAAGAAGCACAAAGAAGAATCCATCTTAATCTGTGGCACAAGATCATCCAAGGACAAACCCACATTCCACATACAGAGGATCTTTGATGGACCAGCAGACACACATAAATTCATTCAGTTTAATTATTCATTTTTTAATCTGATAAATGTTCTTGCTGCTGAACACAGCTCTTTAAACAGTGAATATTTCTTTTCAAATACTTAGGGTAATATTTCTATTATATCATGTGAGCCATATTGTATAATATATACCTTATTGTATTGTTAGTGATGTAGTCAATCACTAGTTTAGAAGAAGAAGCGTCTAATATTCAAAATAGAAAAAATAGGAAAAAGATAAATTAGTCATCTTTTCAAATGTACAAGGTCATCTTCTAGTTTGCGTCTGGAGAAATTGTGTCCAGAAATACTATCTGGACTCTGGCCTAATTAGCTTTTGTATCATCGTGAATATGGCATTGATCTCTGAAATTTGCACATAGCAGGATTCTTTTCAGTCCCTAATTGCTACTAGTTTGTGTGCCACAATACCTGCTAAGAACCTTCATTTTCTGGTTTGTAGGCATTTTTCAGTATGGCAGTTGCTTTACAATTCATATTTATAGCCCTCTTTCAAAAATTCAAAGCATAATGCAACTGCAATGGCATGCTCTGTGATATGATATCCAATTACCACATGTATGTATCTGTTACTGAGATAAATGTATAAAAAGCGTCATTTGTACATTAGATTTATTGTGGGATTGTGTTGTTAAAAAAAGAGAGACTCTTTCTTCTTTTCCTTTGGCTTTAATCTGACATTTTAGATTCTTCAAACAAAACTGGCTCCTAAAAACTTCACAGATGTAAAGGAACTATTGCTGAATTAGGTACAAAGCAAAATGCTTCTGATTTTAATTTTTAAAAAGAAGCTTTGATGCTATTTGGCACAACATCTTTTTCTTGACATGGCATAGTGCCATGGGTAAATGATCCTTTCAGGTTAATTACTAGATGTGGAAAAGTTCCCATTACTCCTGTGGTAATCTGTCAGCGTGTCTTTTGAAAGAGACAGATGTTCTCTTGAGAATCCCAGGAGACTGTAGTGATAGCTTCATTGCTGGCTGACAAGAACTTGGAGTTACTCTGAGCCTGGACCTGGCAGAAACAGTGATAGTCGTGGTAAGAATTTTGATTTCCAATCTTAGTGCCTTTGAAGTTAAGACAATAAGCTTCAATGTCATTGATACCAAATTCACCTCTGCCATGAGGAAATTGGTTGCTTTTCTCAGCCTTAGTTTCCCCTGTCTGCAATATCTGTATCCACAATGGAGATATGGTGCCTGAATTGCTTAATGATGCTGGAGAAGGTCTGTACTCCTGTGATTTGAGTCTTAGTGCCATGAGATGGAGCGAGCTCTCATCACTTACCTCAGCTGCCAAAGCAAATAGATAAATAGGTACAACTTTGGTGGGAAAAACAGTGCTTCGAGCAGCAAAATGAATTCAACTGGTACTGGACCTGAATGCAAGGTGACATTGGTGATGGGGAAGGTCCCAGATGACTCTACAGAATGCTGTTAAGTCTTATGAATGTGGAGCTAGTTTGTCCCCTGTATGAACTCTGGATAGTGCAGAGTGTGAACAGAAAGGACTGGCAATCATCAACAACCAAATGACTACTTCGTAATAGCGCTGCAGTCTCCTGGTTAATGTAACTCTGCCAGATGCCAACTACATAAATAAATCTATATGTACAAGAACTGGCACAAAATGGGAACAGCTGAAGGTTTAGTTTTATTTTCAACAATCAACCATGTACTCTTCCAGTGTCAGGATACATGTTCAGTGAATATGCCCAATTTTTAGTGCTTTTCTCAATTTTTTATCCCTCCTCTAAATTAGTAATTTACTAATAGTAATTTAGAGGATTAGTAATTAGTAAATTTAAAAATAACCATAGCAATAGCACTTAGACTTGTATACCACTTCATAGTGCTTTACAGGCCTTTCTAAGCAGTTTACAGAGTCAGCATATTTTCCCCAACAATCTGGATCCTCATTTTACTGAACGTGGTTTAAAGGCTGAGTCAACCTTGAACTGATGAGAATTGAACTGCTGAACTGCTGACAGCTGGCAATCAGCAGAAGTAGCATGCAGTACTGCATTCTAACCACTGTGCCACTATGGCTCTTAATATATTTGAGAATTTCTCTGTTGTGTGTAAACAGTGTCATTTTCACTACAAAAAGAGACAGCCCAAGGATAAGTCTTTTATTTATTATTAAACTGCAGTTTTCTTCAGTCATTCTACTTTTTTTGTCAATACTTTCTGATATTCCATTGTGACTAAAACACAGAACTCAAGACAATACTGCATATTCAACCAGCTTAGTTCTCTGCAGGTTAGGTTGCTTACTGTAAGGGGCGTGCATAAGTGTACAAACGTGCCTCCCATCCCCTGTCCTAATTTCTTTTTCTCTTATTTGTATCCATTTCATATATTCATAATTATGTTTATACTTATATGCATATCCAATGTATGTATGCTTGACAAAATAAACAAACAAACTGTGACATACCTGTCAGAAGGCAAAGTCTGTTTGTCACTTCAAATCACCAGTAAATAAGGAGTAACTCAGAATGAGAGACATTTCCTCATTTTTTTTCACCAATAAGACTTACTTAGCCTGAAAGAAGAAAATTTATTTTAGAAATGGTTCTAAAGGAGAAAATAAATGATCATGGATGGAGCTTGGTATTTTTGAAGCAATAGCCAACTTAATATTTTGCTGAAAGAATTGACAGAGAATTTTAAAATACCATTTGTAACCAGTTCGAGAAAGAACCACCAAAATGAGGTCAAATAATGCAATGCACAGAGATACTATTTGCTCTTTTCCTTGCCTCTGTGTAGAGAGGCAAGGAATGGCTTTTATATTAGTCTATGTGACTAACAGCATTTTTTAATTAATTGTGTAATATTTCCCAAACTAAGAAGGAATCTGGATGAAAATTCAAAGCTGTGTGAATAGAAACAGTCTTGGTTTTTAACAGTTGGTGTTTGTGGGTGTAATAGTATAATCTGGTATTTCTCAGTTTTGCAACTTTAAGAAGTATGTACTTCAACTCCCAGAAAAGCAAGCCTTTCTGAGCAATTCTGGTATAATTCCTTCAAGTATCTCAGGACCAAATAAATGCAACTTTAGAGACATACTTGCTACTTGGCCTTTTTTCCTATTCTAAAGTGACACGCACTGGATTAGGAGAAGGAGATCTTTTATCTTTCTTCTTCTTGCAATCCAAATTGGGATATGATTCCCTTTGCTTTGAATATAGCTTGCCAGAGAAGGCTTGTATCTTTTAATGGCTCAAGTATTCATACACTCATCAAAAGTCTAGAAAACTAGAAAAAGTAATCTGGGTTATTGAGTCCAAACCACAGACTCAGTAGGGGAATCCAATTTGGATCTTTCACAACAGATGCTTAACTTTGTGACTTCAACGTTTCTATCAAAAAGGAATCAATAATTGGTTCCAGTTGCATATGTAAGGTCTTCCATCTGCATTGGAACCGTAGTGGTAAGAAAAGAGTAAAGCTTTCCTTGAATAAATAAAATGTTCTTAGCATTCTTTTCTTTGTAGATTTCCATTTCATGCATTTTGAAGAAAAGGCACCTTAAAAAAGATAAAAGCTTTTCAAATGAAAATGCATTACATATTATATAGTACTGTACAAATGTGAATCCATCCATCCATCTATCTATCTATCTATCTATCTATCTATCTATCTATCTATCTATCTATCTATCTATCTATCTA
>JAOYMU010000002.1:43303074-43314539 GCA_025802295.1 Psammodynastes pulverulentus
GTGGATCAGCAGGTTGAAGTAAAAACCATGAGCGAGTCTAGGGTTTACCGTAACCTGAGGCTGCCTGTTAAAACCGCAGCTGCCTGCTGTTCCCTGGGCTTCACCTGGTGTTCGTTACCTGACGTGTTTGCAGACATGTTTGGGTCCTTACAGATGCCCTTGCAGTCCAAGCTGGAGGATCCTTTCCTTTTTCCATCCTGTTGGTATGTTATCTGGTCTCCTCAAGCCACTCTGGCTGTTGGGGTTTCCCATTAACTTTCAGAGACTCCAATATAAGATTCACAAGATTATGTTTACACACAAATAATTACTGATGGAATTTTTCCCTGTCTTTCATTGCTATGTTCCAGCCTTTGGCTAGCTTCTGGTCCTTTCACCTGCTCAAATGTCACTCAATTTAATTTTAGAGGATTGTCTTTTGGGATCTGACCCTTTTCCTTTTTAACATTCCATACTATATCAACCTTTTCTTGTGGCAATCAAAGCAAAATCACTATCCTAATGAAGATGCATTGGAGGGGAGCCTGTACCCTGCAGTGAAAATATACACCAGTATGATGTGGTTACCTCCAGCTGAAAATACTGCAGAAAACATTGTGCCTCTATAGACTTTATTCATCATTATTTCATTACATTGTCTTATTGTAATGACAACCCAAGAAAAATCAGCATTTTCATTACATTGTCTTATTGTAATGACAACCCAAGAAAAATCAGCATTTTAGAAAACAGCCAAGAGATCCTCTCTGGGAAATGCCTCTTTATTTTATTTTTTTTCAAATCCTCTTAGTGTTTTCCATTTCAGTTTGCATGTTTTCAGTCCCAGAAAGCATCACTATATCTGGCATCAATGAAGACAAAGAAAATTGAGAAAAAAATATCTGGATACCAGCTTAGTTTCTGAGAAATGTGAGCAATACAATATCCAGGCATTCTTGTTCCACTTACTCATGCAGGGCTCTTCAGCTCTGAAGAGTGTTCCAGATTTTTCCAAATAATGTGAAATGGGGCAATGCCAGAAGAAAGGAGGCATCACTAAAATTTGAGCAAAGCATATTCAAAGAGCCAAACTGCCATTAGTGCTGCAGCTAGAGATGAGTTTGGATGCAAAGAGATGAGGATCAAAGGGAGTCAATGGATATTATCACAGATAGGCTGGCAGTTAAATATGGGATCATGCAGGCAAGAGAGAAAAAGGCCAGATGGATGTGTCAGTCAGGACACAGGAAGTCCTATTAAGTCTGAAGGTTGAGCTCCAAAGCAGCACTAGCGGTGTGATGCAATGAGAAGCAGGTGCATAGTCAAAGACAAATAGGGGTTACAAAAGAAGATGTCTAGCATAGGAAAGCAGAAACATAGGCAGAATCTTCTCTTTCAGGGCAAATTATTTCAACTAATGAGTTATCTAGTCTTCAAGGACTATATAGGACATTCTATGCCCCGAATGACTTGAAAAATAAATTAACAAGATTAAACCTGGAAGATTAGATGATTTCAAATTGGACAAAATGAACACCTTCTCCTACAAGGCCTTATCCATATATTGTCATGAGAATCAAGATTAGAGATTTGTAACTGGGTAAAAGATATGTTTAAATTATATCATTGATTGTATGGTAGAAAATAAGCCTCATATTTTTTTTCCTCCCTATGTATCTGCATCCAACTTTCAATAAAAATATTTGTTAGACTATTTTTTCTTGTTTGTTTTTGAACAATGGCAGATTTAATAAGTTTTCATTTGCTGACAGGAATAATTTATGCAAATTTACCCCAATAGAATTCATAGAATTTGTTTCCTCTTTCTGGACATTGTTGGACCATGAAGACAGGCCATTAGCTTTTGGAGACCCAATTCAAGATTCATAAGATTATATTCATGCATAAATGTGGCAATAAAATAAAATAAATATAAATTTCTGGAAACGTGATGACATATTTCTTTTTGCAATAGTGCAGGACATATAACATGAAACTAATGCTAGTGATCAACTGATGCACATCATCCACAAACAGCCTTCTTTGTTAGTATGAAGACTCTGAATGCTTTCTGACTGCTGCGTTTTCAAGTAAAGCACCACCACCTGAAGAATGCAATCAGGATTCTTGTTATAATGTAAAGTGGAAATATAAAGATGGACTGATTATTTTGTGTTAGGGCCAACCATTTCATTCTATCACCTGTCTTTTTTCATCACCTTGCCTGTGATATTTTGGAATAGAATTCCTGACACGTAATAGAAACTATGGTGGAAACATTAATACGTTCTTTAGCTCAAGCAGTCCATGTTGTCTCAGAAGTAAATGAAAAGTCTTCCGATCTTTTCATTTACTTTGGAAACAACATGTTCCGAGAAGAAAGATTTTGCCAGCTGTTTTAGTTTTAAATTACAGTGCCCTGATTGGTTTCATTTCTGAGTCACCCATGGCAACCATAAATTGAAAGCAAAAGATCAGTTCTAGCTTCGTTTGGATCTTTTCCTAGTCTCTGGCTCAAACACTCTTGTTCCCATAATATGGTGCTCTCCCCCTCACCCTTTTGCTTTCTTTCTTTTAATCATCTTTTGAATTGTAACTATTTTTTATAGGAAAAAAAGACACAAAATCGATAGGTGTGAAAATGAATTTTACAGCTTTATTATTTATTGAAAATATTTCTAGGTTGCTTTTCTTGACAAAATCATCTCAATGCTGATCTTATAAAGAATCCTTCCTGTAACAATTTCAGTAAAATGTCAGTTAAAACTTAACAATTTACTTTAAAAAAACCTAATAAGTAAACTTTAACATATTTCAACTCATTAATCACAAAATTTAGGACTAATGGAAGATAACCATGAAAATAAAATCTCAAATAAAGCTTCCTTTAAATGCATTATGCTCTGACTAAACCTCAGATATACAGTGATATTACACTGATAATTTTTAACTGTTTTTAACTGTTTTTCACTCTATTATGTAAGTAGCACTATCACTGACTATCTAAACATTTCTTTATATTTATATCAATGTCTTGGACCAAAATATATGGGTACCATAATTGATGGTAACATAAAAAATTACAATGGTCCTAAATCTCCTGACTATGTGGAGCCACATTAATTTCCTATAATACTCTGGAGATGTGCTACATCCTATAATACTCTGGAGATGTGCTTCCATCACAAAATGTAATGGAAGGCCATAGTATGAAAAGATTGTTGATATCTGGATTAAATAATTTAGAATGTTTTTTATGTGTCAGAGTTCCAAGTATTACATCCAAAACAAAAAGAACTCGTAGTCAAGTAGTTCCTCAAAGAATTGGTTTATTGGACATATCATATTAGCATAAACTGGTGAAAACTGATTCTGAATACTCCTGCAGTTTTCACCTAATTAAAAGTAAAAGCTTACCCCCTTTCCCAAACAGTCAGCACATGGTCCAATCAAGGCCCCGTCTGGTTGCCAGGTGATGTCACTCCTCCTCTCCCCGGCCACCTCTGGGAATGTCCTTGGTTCCCAAGAGAAAGTATTTTGTTTCAGCTACAAAGTCCCTGTATCTCTATTCCCTTTCCTTCAGTGTGGCAACACTGAAGCCTCAAAATGGCCTCAAGTTTAAGATTGACATTATGCTTAAATCCTGATGCTTTGTACACAGTTAGTATCTTTGTTGCAAATCCTCTATGTGGCAGATGGAACCTCTGGCATATGGTTTCTGAAGATTTCCAAGTCTTTAGGACTAATATCAGAAAGGCAAAAAAAAAAAAAAAAGTACAAGAAAGATTTCAATATTTTCCATTTCTTTCTCTTTCTCATCTTGGTTTGATTTGAAAAATATTAAGTCCCTCTGTTATACAATCCTTGCGTTAAGTTTTGTGATTGTTCTTGTAAGCTGAACTAAATGACCTTCAGGACAGTTGTGATTTTAGAGAAAATAGTTTGGCTATAGACTTTCACTGTTTCCTTTTGAGGTACAGGGTAGACAATTTGCCATTAGCAGACCCCCATCTTATCCCAGGCCCTGATGCCTTAAGAAGTTAACAAACTATGACATCTTAATATCTCCCATCCCCTCCATGTTCCTCCTCAATTGCTTTGCCTTCTCATTATACTGCACAGTATAAGTTACCATATCCTCAATGACAATATAGAGCAAAAAGGTAGAGAAGGCATAAGAATCGAATATATACTTTGCTTATGCTACTTCCTGCTAATCTGATGCGAGGGGAAATGAAAGATCCATAACTTATCACAGCTTTTTTCTTTTTTCTTTAGCCATGGAATTCTGATAACCAAGCAGGAATTGTTTTTGCAGTAACTGGGCAAATGCCAGATATCTTTCTTTACTAGCAATACTGTTTCTTCATGATTGTATTCATAGATTTGGCATTTTACCACGTTTCATAAACCATCATTTTAATCTTCAAAATTAAAAAAAAAAAAGAAAATTTTATTTAGTTTCATGTGATGCCTTCCAGTCTCCATGATGAAGAACACAATTTTGAGACAAATTACTATAAAACACATTTTTTTATTTTTTAAAAATTAGGTGGCTTTAAGTTATGTTTCCATCTTTTGATTTAACTTAACTCAAAAAAAGCTCATGAAAATAAAATGGTGTTGGAACAAGCACATTGTTTCCTTGAACTTTTATTAGGAAAGATATGAAGTAAATCAAATACATAAGTAAACAATAACATAATTGTTTTACAAGTGACATCTGCATGGCTTGTGTAGGGATTTAGAGTTATTCCCACACGATTTCAAAGTGAAATAGTAAAGACACTTAAAACATTTATAGGATTTGAATAATAAATAAAAACAATACAGTGTTTTTATAGAGATCTCATTACATTATCTACTGGACATGATCCAGTTGCATGTTTAAATTATTTATTATTGTACTGTAATAAAGCATATAACATACAAAGAATGGTTGCAGGCTGGTCTAGTGAAGAGAAGGACCATGATAGGTGAGACATTATAGCAGTGTTCCAATATTTGAAAGGAGAGAAGAGGGGGTGAAGCTATTTTCCAATGCACCTGAAAGCCAGACAAGGAATAATGGATGGAAACTGAAAAAGGAGAGATTTAACCTGGACATAAGGAGAAATTTTCTGACAGTGAGAGAAATCAACTAATGGAACAACTTGCCTTTGGAAGCTGTGGGAGCTTCATCATTGGAAGCTTTCAAGAAGAGACTGGACTGCCATCTGTCAAAAATGGTGTAGGGTCTGCTTGGGCAGGGGGTTGGACTAGATGACCTACAAGGGCCCTTCCAACTCTGTTAATCTGTATCTGTATCTATCTACCTTCCCAAATTTTTGAGATGCTTTGAGGGGGTGCTTTTTCCATCCTGATTGCTTGATGCTTTTGTCTTGGAAATGCTAGCAACTAAATTGAAGAATTGTTTGTGTACAAATATATATTTTTCATTACTGAACCACAGTCTACCTGTCAATAAAACCATTCAGAGTAAATAATTTAAAAATCCATCTTTGCTTCCAATAATGTCTCTGATTAGACATCAGAACTGCAGCTTTCTGTCAGAAAAAATATTTTATTAAGCATTAAGCAGTCCCCAATGTTTTTCACTATGCTTGAATAAAAATAATAATGAATATGATCAAGGGAAATAAGTAATACTAAAAAAACTTGGGAGGAATGAAAGAAATTAGGAAAATCAAGGCACTTCATCAGAAGATGCTTGTTCAAAGAGCTGCTTGTTGAAAAAAATAGTTGCTTAGACCATGGAAAAAGCTCTCATCTACCTTTCAGGGTAAAACTGCAAACTGACATATCTAATCAAGGACCAGTCTATTTATAAATAGACGATCATATACCATTTAACATACAAGTAGCCAAGTTTACATTCTCTAGGATCATAGAGAATTTAAGCTTGGCCACCTGTATGTTAAATCCATGTCCCACCTGGCTGATGGTTCTGGAATGAGGTGGTAGTGCCTCAGCTATTTAAGGAGGTTGTGTTTCACACTCTCCTTAAGAAATCATTGCTAAATTCCACCTTGGTGATCAGTTTTCATCCTATCTCCAACCTTTCCTTTGAGGACAAGGTTGTTCAGCAAGTGGTCATGCTGCAGCTCTCGAACATTTAATTTAGGTGAATGTACCAATGAAAGAGAATATTTGTATGCTGAGAGTGATTGCCCAATTGTTTAAGTATCACAACTTGTAGACAAAACAAAAATGGAATTGGGTATATGATGGCTCAGAATGAAGTAGGACTGTCTTAGCATTTTGCATGAATGAAACTATCACGCTCAGCTTTTACATAGTTCAGTTGTTTGGGCATTGTTCATTGTTTATACCAGGGGTGTCAAACTGGATTTTTTTCAAGAGCAGGATAAGCATTGTAGTTCTCCTCGTGGCCTGTTTTTGGCCAGCAGAGTGCCGTGTGGCTGTAGGGGTTGAAAACAGGCCATGCGGTATGCTCCCCCGTGGCCCGTTTTGGTTGGAAGAAGCACTATGGACTGGTTCTTTGATATTTCCAGACTGGCTCCATGGGCCAGTTTTAAGCACCCCTGATTTATACGAAAACTTCTTTTTTAATTAATCTACATTTAAAGCAGTGGTGGGATTCAACAGGTTCACACCTATTCGTGAGAACAGGTTGTTAACTTTCTAAGCAGTTTGGAGAACCGGTTGTTGGAAGAAATCTCCTTTTGTTTTTTCTACTTTACATGACTAATCCTGTAAGGAAGGCAGGAAGGAAACATTCTGGTGTTGTTTCTAATCTTTATTGGCCTGCTTACAGAAATTGCCTCTTCGTTAACTCATATAACAGCTGAAGGTTCTTGGCAGAACGCCCAGACTTATTGTCGCCTGAGCTCCACCCAGTCACACGATCACCCAGCCACACCTACCCAGTTGGTCATTAGGGCAGAGAACTGGTTGTTAAATTATTTGAATCCCACCACTGATTTAAAGTGTGGCTTGTTGTATGAACTCAATCAATAAATTTTATTGCTAAAGTTGTTCTATGGTTATGGAGAACTTGGAGACGGTCCTCTTGCCAAAGAGAAGAACCATGTAACATTTTAGACATGGTCCTGTTGCCAGCAAAGCATACAAATCATGGCTTTGCCCTTTAGCTGGAAAACAAATAAGATGGGAAACCTGTGATTTCACAGAAACTGTGCTCTAACAACTCCCAGCAAATCTAATCAAACATCTGTGTTAAGTGTACATTTAACAGCAACATCTAAATACCCACGGTCTTATCACCTCTTTGCTAAAAATGTTAATTGCTTTCCTTTCTTTCAGAAAGGGGAAATCTTATATATTTAGTTTTCACAATTGATGTGGCATACATTTATTTCTCTAGCATATCATGATGTCAACAAAAATATTTACTTTTTACCAAACCCTTCGCACTGCAATCTGCAAAAAGGGGAAGAAGCCCTATGTAATTCCGTAAATGGTCTGAGGGTGTCATCCCATAACTGCAGTTAGAGGTTGGTGCAGTGTACGCTTCTGTTCAAGCATTTAATACAGTCTTCTGTAATTTTTGTCTTGGAAGTAATGAGGCCTGACAGCTTAGGCATGTGCAGGATAACAATCCCACACTAGTAGTATCTTTTAAATTCTTCATTGCCAAATTCATAAAGGATGAGATGACTCTCTCTTCCTCCACTCCCAAATGACAGTAAACATGCTTCATTTTAGAAGACATTGTGGTTAACAACCTGAAACAATGAAGAAGTGCCTTTCTTTCAAATAAATAAATAAAACAATAAAAAAAACCCTAGACCTGGAGTTAAGTAATTTGCGCTATATGAAAAAACAACTGATGCAAAACCGGCTGATCAGAATGTTAAACCATGTTTGTACAACTGCACAAAGGCATATTTACCCTAATTCTTGTCAGATGAAGCTTTCTGAAACAGCGCTGAAGTAGAGCTGTTCTTTCTTTTGGCTTTGTCATAGAAAACAGAAGTGGCTTTTCTTCCCAGTGGGACATTGCTGTGTAGTGCAAGAATGTTTATTGATGTAAACCAAAGTCTTGAACAAATAAGAGGGGGAAAAATCTACTTGACTTAGGAGCAGAAAACTCTTTCTGCAGATCTGGAACTACAGTGCTTTTGGGTTTTTTTATTTTTGCAAGTTAATATTATATACAACACACACCTATCCCTCCTTTCTATCCCCTAAGTCCATGATGGTGAACCTATGGCACACGTGCCTGAGGTGGCACACAGAGCCCTCTCTGTGGGCACTCACACTGTCGTCAGCTGCTTTTATGGTTTCTGGTGCCAGAAAACAGCCCCCAAAATGGCTTCAAAACAAGCTGTTTTTCGGGTCTTTTCCAGGCCATATTCAGGCCATTTTCAGGCTGGTTTTGGCCCAAAAAACCAGTCTGAAAATGGCCTGAAAAAGGACCTGAAAACAGCCCAGAAAAAATCCTGAAAGCAGCCCCAAAAATGGCCTGAAAATGGTCCCAACAATGGCCAAAAAACAGGCATGTGCGCACCAGCCAGTTGGTCTTTGGGTTTCCGGAATTCCAGCACCCCCACATGTATGTGCATGCATGTGTGTTCCAGTTTGAGCACTCGGTGCCGAAAAGATTTGCCATCACTGCCCTAAGTAAAACTCCCAAATTTGGCATAGGACAACTCAGACCAAGCTAAATATCAGAATAGAATAAGCAAAACTGGCAAATGTCTAAAAATCTGAACCAAAGAGATATTAAGTAAACCAACGACAGGAGCTAGGGTTAAATTCAGAACGCTTCCTGCTTCAGATACACTGAAACTGCAATTCCCAGAATACATAGCTGGCACAACTGAATTCTGCCAGTTGCCCTTAACCCTTCAAATATTGGCAAAGTGCTTGGTTGGGGAAGGCTGCTGTGAACTCTCCATGCTTATATGCTACGCAGGTTTTGGGCCATAAATAATTGGTGAAAAATACAAACATAATAATTGCAATAGAATAAGAATAAACACAAACATGTCTAAGATTTTTAGCTTTAGTCTCCCATTCTTGCTTATTTATTTATTTTATTTATTTATTTTTCCACATTTATAACCCGCTCCCTCTCCCCTAAGGGACTCGGGGCGGGGTACAGGCCGACGACATCGTCATACAACAACAATTGAATAATA
The DNA here is from genome assembly GCA_025802295.1 of Psammodynastes pulverulentus. NCBI lineage: Eukaryota > Metazoa > Chordata > Lepidosauria > Squamata > Psammodynastidae > Psammodynastes > Psammodynastes pulverulentus. The sequence continues at coordinate 43,312,182 of JAOYMU010000002.1, forward strand.
ATAAAACCCCAAGTTAAAACCCAAGGCTTCCATGAAGACCTCATAAAGTAAATGTTAATTTGAACTCCGATTTACTTTGTGGATTATTGATGTATTCTCAGAATCTTCACCATAGAAAGGGACTATAGCTCCCTTTTATTTTATTTTTGTTGGAGATTTATATGTCAACATTTCAGTATGTACATACGTTAAAACACAGCAAACTGAAGCTTTCCATTTAGATTGAACTTTATAGAAACTGCAAGCCAGATTTCAGTATAGATTCAGATTCTCCAGTGAAAGACTTTTAGGTTGACAGCAATACTGTTTTATACTGTAGACTTCAAATCTATCTTAGTTACTCACTTCTTCTTGCAGTCCAGAATTGAAGCTTTTAAGGAAACTTGATGTGTTTGCCTTGTCTAGCTCTGTGGCAAATAATGGTGCTTTTTGGCCTATTTTCTCTAGACAGGAAGAAGATGTAAATGTATGGCAGATGATTAAAATATACGTGCTCCCTTCTGCGTTCGCTCTCCAAAATCACTACAAAGTTGCGATGGTATTTTATTTATTATTATTTATTTAATATGTCAGAGGGGAAAAAAGTTAAATATTTGAAATATTTGAAAAATAAGACATTAGCTGAATTTCATAGATTTAGGTGTATTTCCAATTAAATTAAAATTAGCTTTTTCCCTAGCCCTCTTCTGCCTTCCAATGGATCCTATAAGATTACTTGATCCAGAAAAAAATTGTAACCACCTATCGATCATTACAATTGCAAATTTCCCTTTCCTGATGATATAAAAAACCAATTATTACCCACATCTGTCTCCTGAATTGTGAAACAAGACTGTGTGAAATTAAACAGAAAGACAACAAGAACAAAGCTGTTGATTAATTTTCAGTAAGGCACTAAGTAAATGAAAAAATAAGAGGTCACTGAAGTGCAGACCTCTTATTAGTCCAATTTGAAGTATATTATAAAAATTATCAAGTGAAAGTCTCTTCCTTTTGTTCCTGTCCAGAACTCAGGCTGGATGTTAAGTACAGTATCTGTTGGGTTTCTTGCTGACTTTTCATTACCAAACACGGTAACATCATCAATGCAAGTGGTGTTAATAACTACCTAGTTGCTTGGTAATGAAAAATCTGCACCAAAGTCTCCACAGTTCAAATCTGAGCTACAATATTCTCTTCTATTGGTGCTAAATTAATAGCATTGTTCAGGATTCACAATAAAGATGTTACATAGTATTTCCATAAGCACATTTTAGCACTCAAATCAAATGAGTTCTTAATTATTTGCACATGAAATTGTTTGTAAGTTTTTCACCAAATGTATAAGCAATTGACCAGAAAACACTGTATAATGAACTAGGTGTGAATCATTTGTGAAGAAAAATTAGGTGCTTTACTATAAAAAAATAAAGGAAAAGAAAACTTAATGATTGATAATAACTATAACCATAAAGCTATCAATTGGTTAAGAGTCTTTTAGTTTTATGATTAATAGTTTGTTCAAAATCCTAATGGAATGCATTGAGAAATTAATCAGAAGAAAGATTTAGTGCCACCGATGAACTATTGCTGTGATGGCCCCCAGGATAAACCTTGCTGAGCATGTTAAAGATTTAAGTATATTAGATATATCTGAGTAAAAAAAAAAGTGACCTTTTTCATCTTTTGCTTTTTAACTATATCCATCTCTGGACTGGGTTTTCCTTGGGTTTCCATTATGTGACAATTTGTCCCTTTCATTTTTGTTAAAAGTAGCAGGAAGTGACAAAGGTTATAGCAAATAGCAGGGATTCAATTATATTTTGGAGAATCACTATTAAATCAAAAAAACCAACCAATCAGCTGTGTCTGCAGAATTAGGATACTTAGGTGACTGAGGCCAATCCTTGCTCACTGTGGGTATCCAAATTAAATTAAAGCAGCTTATCAAATGAAGATCTTGCTTTCACTTGAATGTATCCAGTGAAGGGTTCCCATTGTCTCTCTAAATAATAGGTTCTCCTGCATGCATATATTAAGATAATGAGTGACAATCTTCTAAGTGTTTTTTCTTTAGTTTAGAAAGAAATGAAGCTTTCTTGTTCAAAAATATGTAAAAGGTAGTCACTAAGGTCTTTTAGAAATGTCTCTTTGAAATAGTGAAAGCGACCACATGAAGCAACACCATCAAGCTAAGCTTTTAAATTAGACTGAATAAGTTGCTTATTATCTTGACATCACAAATTCAGTTCTAAATAATGCAATTTAACTAAAGTTAAATTACGATCAATGATAAGTACAGTGGGTTTTGAATTTAAGACTAAAAGAAAAAAATTCCACATAATTTCATTGCGCTTTCTTGATACTAAAAGTTCAGAG
>JAOYMU010000002.1:43468170-43475670 GCA_025802295.1 Psammodynastes pulverulentus
CTCTCTCTCTCTCTCTCTCTCTCTCTCTCCCTCTCTCTCTCTCTCTCTCTCACACACACACACACACACACACACACGATAGATTGATAGGAAGAAAATAGAGCATATAGATTCAGGCTAGAATTTTGTGTGTATGAGTTATGTTTTCATTAATTCATGCAAATCATAGGCCAATTAATATTTCATGTCTGAGGCTCATAATCAAAATCAGACCTTGCTTTCCATTCACCAGAATGTGCTATTTGAATGGCTCTAATACTGAATACTTCCTTTCTGCTGTTAAAGAATCTGAAAATTGTAAAAAAAACTGTCAAGAGAATAGGTTGGGAATCAAAGAAGACTGTAAACCTTTAGCCATGGAAGCAATAATGCTGCGGAGGTCTCATCATTCAAAAGTAGTTTAACATCTCTAAAAGCCTGAAAAACAAAACCAGAAAGGAAAAAAAAGAAAAGAAAAGAAAAGTATTGTCAGCAACAAAATGTCTAGTATATATTTATGTATTTATGAAATCATTTCATTTTGCTAAAGAGCCATGAAATTCATACCAAAGGCAAAAACCAGAACATTCCACAACTATGTTTATGATTTAGTGTTTTCTATTTAGTGTAAACTGATAACTTATGACCTAGTCTCAAGAGTCACATTTTGCATTCATTTCTGTCAAATAAATTATTGTCTTAAAAATTGTCATAAATGCCTTATCTCATTTTGGATTAATAAATTATCAATTAAAGAAATACAACAGAGTTACTATTGTTTTCCTAAAAATAAGATCCTGTGTTATATATATATTTTGCCATGAAAAAAGGTATCAGGTCTTATTTTGGGGGAGGATGTTATCCACTGACTCACCTCACTTGCACATGTCATCCCCAGTCTCCTTTTCGCTTTCAGTAGCCTTCAGGAACTTTTTCAGCTGGCAAGGTCAGCAAGGCTTTCCTAAAGACCTCTGCAGCCAATAACAGAGTTCCAGATCAACCCAGAGCTTTGTTATTGGCTACAGAGGCCTTCAGGAAAGCCTTTCTGGCTGCAGGAAAAATGGACTGAGGTGTGCAAGGTCTTGCAGCAACTGTCTGAAGGTAAGCAGGGCAGCTCCACCCTGTCCCCACCCTAGCTTAATTTTTACCCGCGCACCCTGAAGTGTGTGGGTAAATTAGGACTTATTAGGGCTTATTTTAGGGGGTAGGGATTATAATGGGTGCATGTGTAAAAATCAAACTAGGGCTTACTTTCGGAGTAGGCCATATTTTTGGGGAAACATGGTATATGTTTTCCAATGTTTACCCTGGATTTTATGCTTTCCATTTAAGGTTTGCAAAACTGGGTTTGGACTTGTACCACAGTTTATATTCCTTGTATCCACATCTATCCTTTGTGATTATGTAGACCAATGGGTTTAAGCCAGGGTTTAAGAACAGTAGCAGGGAGAGTGGTTCAACTTAATATATGCTACACTGCACAATTTTGAGTTGACTTCCAGTGTTATCTTCCATAGACCCATTGAGCTCTCGAGGAAGGACTTTAGTGTCTTGTTGACTTTGTGTAATGCCAGTCGCTCACATATTTATGTGTGTGGCACTGCAAAATAAAATGAAGAGAAATGAAGATAGCTCTTGAATGTTCTGCTTGTAGTAAAGTATAAGAGAATGAGTTTTTTGCTTCCCATGTTTTTTGGCCCAACGCCTCAGCAATAAGTGGAATAACTATCCATACTAAGTGCTATTAGTCAGCCAACTTTTAGAAAAAACGAAAAAAAGATTGTGTTATAAACATTTTTTTAAACGTTAAGAAAATCTCCTTTAGAAGAAATGGAAAGAGATTAAATCAGCAGCTCCCAGTTCATCCTTAGAAGAAAGTCAATGTAAGTTCCCTGAAGTATTCAGTCAGCATATATTCATTTATGTTTTTTTCATTAGCACCAACTTTAGCAATTAATAAGCACTTAGTATTTTTAATGCAGCAGGTTCAGCATACTCCTGGAAAAAGTACATTTTTCCCCTTTAATTTTTTAAAGCAGCACCCTGTTCTTAAAACAGCAATACTTTCCCCACACATTTCCTGGAACTATCATATAATGACCTGTATTTGGAATCTTTATGGATGAAAAGAAACCTACCTTGTAATGCCAGATGACAATTTCAGGAACCCCCTGTGGAAAGAGAAATGGAACAACCTGCAGTCCTTGCGTTGCTTTATAGGACCAACTCAGATGGTTCATTCCAGGGTCTCATTCAACAACCTCACAAAGGAATTGAGGGCAAAATCATCTTATTATCTTTTCCACCATTAAAAGGCAGATTTTGTGATAGGAAATGATACATTTTAAAACTATCTCTAGCAATGCAAATTCTAGACATAGAAAAAAAATCAATTGGATGTTGTTACATATATTTTCTTCTTTTATGCTAGACAAAGAGACCAGCAAGCGACTAGTATTAGAGCCCCATTCTGTGAAAATTGAAAATGTTTTTAAGATTTCTCTGACATCTGAATTTCTACCAACCAGAAGAAAACTGTAATTTACTGCACCAACAAATAATTCTAGAAGAGGCTGCAAACCTGCTAAAAAGTCAATGTGCTTTTTTCAATTGAATTGAATTCAATAGAGTTGAATTAACTGAATTAAGAAATTTGTAATACAATTGGTGGAACAGTGTACATTCTTAAAAAGTGATACATTTGTTTCATTATTTTATACTATCTTTTCAGCTTTAAGCTGAGTGGAATAATTACCTTAAATTCTTAATGTCAGGTATGCCTCCAGATTTCTTATGAATTTTGCATAATGCTAAAAAGTATATTGCACAATCCAGCGGGAACTCCTTGTGTTCTTATGAAACTCTCAATCATTTTAATGCTTGCATAGGAAAAATCCTTGTTGTCCTTCATGCAAGTACAGATTGATCCTCAATTTTAACACTCAGTGGATCTATGAGAACAGCAGTTTTAAATCATTCTTCCTTCATATTTATAATCAATAGCTTTGAAACCTCTGAAAACTTTAATCACTCCTTAGTGGACAATCTACAGACTAAAGAGTTCTTCATAGAATTCTTTTTATTTTATGAGAAATGTATAAGACTTCATAACAAAAGCATAAGGTGGAAAGGAGTTTGATGAATTGGCTGGGATATACTTTTACATATTCCTTGGTGTTTTTCTCTAATTAGCTGACTTTTTTTAAAAAAAGTATGTGGGTGTTTTAAAATGTGTGGGTGTTTAAAAAAATTAATTAGTCTCTTCTAAGGCAGAATTTCCACTGAGTTACTCTAGTCAAAAGAAATGAATACCGTCTTACGCCATGATCTTATATATAATATATCATATGATTGAGGTAGACATTTTTCAGTAATCCTGATCCCGGTTAGTTGTTCTCTTAAGGTTTTCATACCCATGGAAAAATACTTTGCTTTTATATTTGGATATGTATATGCTTTGTTTCACACACCATTAGTATAGAAATAGAATTAAACATAGTTCTATTTATAGAAATTCATAATTCAAATAGAAATAGTTAGATATGCTTATAGACTTTTCAGCAAGCTTATGATGCACATGCCTAGTTCACATGTAATGCTAAGCCATAATGGAATTTTCTTTTTTACTTGATGTGATGACTACTTTCTGGTGCAGAAAAGTTGCATTTAGTGGTTTGGGATAAAGGCAGAGTGAAGATTGAATTAGTTGGCTGCATCTTTATTTTTAAAATTCTATTAATTCAGTATTGTGCCATAAGCTGTAATGTACACATAATTCAAGGCAGCATACTCTTCCTGTGACATTTAGGGGGATGATCCAAAGGCTAGTGAAGCCAATGGGAATGTGAGGAAATTACTTCCTGCATGATCCAGTAGCAAAAGAACATATTTCAAAATGAGACAGGCCAGACAAGACAAATTCCTTCTCCTTGGAGGAGAGCTTAATTCAGTTTTGGCTTATATGATAATGGATTTCACAATTCAAAATAGTGGGAAATTATTATTTAAATAAACAAATAATTATTTTCAGCGCAATGGACATAAAAGGAGCTGTAAAAAGCAGAATTAAGGCAACTTGAACATCCATTATTGCTTATTATTATGGGTAAACCAATCCAAAATGATTTAAGAAATTAATGGAAAGAAAACCCGACCATAGCATAATGTGTAAACCAGGGCTGTCAATTTCCTGCCCATGGGCCAGATGTGTCATGCACTGGCCACATCCACACCTGGTTTAGCAAAGGGGAAAAAAGTCACGATATGTAACATGATACTGCTGTGAAGATATGAGTTTGACATCCCTGGTGTAAACACAAACACAAAAGTACTTTGAACCACCCCCCTTCCATTCAGTTCTGTCTAATTTTGGAAACTGCCCAGACAAGTCTGTCTAGCATTCTTGGCAAGGTTTTTCAGAAGTGGTTTGCCATTGCATATTTTAGGGCATAGAGAATAACTGGTCCAAGGTCATCTAGCTGGCTTTGTGCCTAAGGTGAGACTAGTACTCATGGTCTCTTGTTCTAACCTGATGCCTTAACCGCTATATTAAATTGGTTCTCACTTTGAATTTATTAAACATTAAGGCTGAAAAGGGCTTAATTGTCTTAATAAAAAACAGCTGTAAAATAATTTGATTAATAGCAAACACTAAACACTATTTTTAATATTTCTGTTTTAAAAGGTTTTTCTACTACACTGTAAATAACCCCCAGCAACAGTCAGGCGATATTCTTTGGAGATTTCCATCTAGATTGGTCTTTGTATAGTTTTGCACAAGAATTACTACGTACCTGGTGTTTGGCAGCTGAACTTATTTGTTTCTAGCTTAGCTGCAATGTATTTGGAACCTTATATATTTTCCTTGAAAAGCCACAGTTCTGTAAATATATGTTTGTTTGTTTTTTTGCTTACAGACATTCTTGGCTTATAACACTCTTTCATCTTGGACCTTAATCAATCTTAAGCTAGTTTAGCAAGTTTTTCAATGGCTGGAGTTTTGGCTTCTTTTAAGTCTCCTGTTATAGGAACTTCTCAATCTTTTTCTCATACACACAGACAAATCCACCCAGCTCATTAAAACAGCAGCAGTTTTTTCCAGGTTTAAGCCCACAGATGTCCTAGTTGCAGCAATGGGATGTAACCGGTGCAGCTACCGGTTCGGGAATGTGCATGCACACTGGGAAAATGTACAAGCCCCCAGCTGCGGTTTGCAGTAACGAACAGATTCAGCGGATAAAGGACAGGTAAAAATCAGGGAAGGTGGGAGGACTCAGCATAACTTTTTTGCTTCCTGTTCCTCTCAGAGGAACAGAGCCTTCTGTTAACAACCGGATTGCCCAATCCGGGCAGACCCAGCTAAATCCCACCGCTGCCTAGTTGCTTGAAGAAAGAAGTGTACTTCTGCTGCTGAGCTGTCCAAAACTCCTCTTCTGAACCTTTTTTGAAAAATGGATACTGTAGGATTATTTCACATTGTTAAACATCACTAAGTTACTACATTAATTTTTTTTTTTGCTTTTTAAAGTGATATATAAAGGAATTTCCTCCCATTTTATGTTTCTGGAAATATACAAATGAATAGGTTGGACTGAAAATTGTGCCTTATTTCATTTGACTGTAGTTTATTCAATAAAAAATGTCTAACCAAATAGCAGCTTAGCAACAGTGAGCCTTTCACTCTGAATTTAATAGCCAAGTGTGAATTAGAACCAGAGACTGTTTCCATTCCCACAATCTGCCTGCTAGACCAAACCAACTCTATATAGCACACAATCTGGAGACATTTTACTATTTAAATATTGAAGTGGTCAGATTCTTTCATATGTTTAATGAGTCTGAATATTGACTTTCTTTAAAAAAAACATTTCAGTTGCAGCAGTTTTAAAGAAAATAGATGCTGAGTAATAAAAACATGATACTGTTGCTAACATTATAGGATTGAAGCAACAAGCAGCTGTACCACATAATCTAAATAAGCTTAGTGTAGGTAGGGTTTGGTAGTTTGACTAATCAAAAACAGGTGGACTATTTGAACACAGAGGGCAGTAAGATGAATGATGTTTCAGGGTTTGGCAGCTAATCATCATAAGAAGATCATTTACAGCAGCTGGTAATTAAAGATCCTATCTACATGAGCAGAAAATGATGTGTTTGGGGATACAGCAGTCTTTTATTTTTAACCAGAGCAAAGCAACTTGTCATTCTGAGAATGAAATTTCATTTTCATAATAGTTTGGAAACAGGAGCAAAAGCAGATCTTTCCATCACCAATTATTTCCACTTTATCTAGTGAGTGTAAACTAATCATGAAACTGGATGATATCCAAGATTTGGAAACAGTCTATAGTTCACCTCTAGGTTGATGGATTCACTCAATGCCAAACAGTTTCACGATATTTGTTAACAGAGGAATGAGCTGACTGGAAACTACATTGCTGGCAACAATCTTAGGTTGTTTTCCTAAAGAAGTCGTTTAATTGAATCATATTGTTCTTGTACAATATCAACACTGAAATGCATGGAATACTATGTCATTATATTCAAAAGGACATACTTCAGGTACACGGTACCATATTCTCCTTTTTTAAATGTTAGACTATTAAATAGTATCGAATAATTGTTTCCCATCTATCTTTTATTCCATTAAGAGGTCATCTGATTTTTTTTAAAGTAAAGATAAATGACAATTTACCTTTAAGAAAGCTTGTTTGTGGTAAGACTAGTAGTTCAATTATTAAGTTTCTATTTGGGGAAAATTGCCGTAAAGCAGGGGTGTCAAACTCATGGCCTGCAGGCTGGATGTGTCACGCCCTGGCCATGACCACCCCTGGTTTAGCAAAGGGGGGGGGGAAGCGATACATCATGTGATGACAATGTGTCATCACAAGTTTGACACCCCTGCCCTAAAGGATGTGATGTAAAATCCATGTGGTCTTTAAGAATCTTGTCACGTATACATTCTCATTTATAAAAAGGAAGATAGTAAGAATGAGAATAGAAAGTATATATTTTGAATTACTAACCAGCACAAGTGGGAGATGGAAATTCTAGGCACATTAACCTGAAATTAAACCCTGTTGCTTGGAGAAACAAGTCATTTTCCTACCACTGATTTAACAGAATTTATAGCTTTATCTAGCCATCACTGTGGTGATATGTGATTAATGAAGAAAAAATTATACTGCTAGAGCAATAGCTGTATGATGTATAAGGATGTATAGATAACATTGCTCTAAATTTGCTTTATAAAAATTTTCCTTCCTTCCTTCCTTCCTTCCTTCCTTCCTTCCTTCCTTCCTTCCTTCCTTCCTCTCTTGTGTTTTTCACCCTTTTTACTGATCCTTAAAAGGAACATATTCCACATATGTTACAACAAAACATTTCACAATCCTAAATAATCTGTGCTTTATTTAAAATGCATCAATTAATATTTATTAGATTTGGTGTAATTTATTTGAACATTTGGAGAAACATTTGCCCAATATCATTTTCCCAATGGAAAATTTTATTGGAAAATCA
>JAOYMU010000002.1:43545829-43556916 GCA_025802295.1 Psammodynastes pulverulentus
GCGCGCGATTGGTCGAGACGCGTCACGTGACGCGGACTCGAAAAAGGTGCCGGAACGCAGTACCGCTGCGTTCCGGCCGAAAAAAAGCCCTGGTTCTGGACTGTTTCACTTAATCTCCAGTTGCTTGCTATGTCCAGTACAGTTTCTCCAGAATACAGTTTATTCTTAACATGTACTATTTGTGCATTACTTTGATAGGAAGTTCTTTAGAAGAAGAACAATTAGTGATGGTTTAGAGAATTTCTATAGCTGAAATTAGTTTTCTGTTATAGCCTTTTTGAAAATAGAATTCAAAGTAGATTGCTTTGCTTTAGCGATCCATGTGAAATTCTGTCTGATGCCTTGTGGGTGGATGATGTTTGTCTCATCTGTTGGCCAGATATGCCATCTGTTTATTATTACGTAGGTTGTTGTTTTTATATTGCTTATATTGTGAGCTGTCCAGAATCAGTCTGGAATCAAGCAGCATCTAAAAGGAATGAATGAATGAATGAATGAATATACATTGATTATGCAAATACAATGTGTTGTTCTGCTACTTTTTCAAATGCAAAAAATATACAAAGTGGATACAAATATAGATATACGAAATCACCACTCTTGAATTCAATGAAGTTGGAGTCATATGATCCACGTAATGACACCTATTTGCAGTCATACAAATGTTTATATGGAAATTTGTCTCTTTGTGTTCACTGTGACTTAGAAACCAGAATTATCGACATCCAATACAACACTGAATCAATATAACACAATGTAAATTCTTTTGTATTCAGTAGAGTTTACCTCCTACTGTTCTTTTACACATATAGGCAGTCAAAGCTATGAATAAGGAGTTGATATATGGAGAGGAAATTTGTCCTTTTTTTAAAAAAAAAAACATTAAATATATTTTAGTATATATAATATAGCTTTTGTCTATTTCCATCCTCAATATGGCAAGAAATGGCACCAAATTGAAGTATATAATTTTGTCACTTAAAATTCCTAAAATGTAGAAAGTCCAAAATTTTGGTACTATCCTGGGATGCTCAGAGGGTCATAAAAATATAGTGTTTGTGGCCATAGGCCACATTTTTTTTTTATAACACTGGTATAAGCTGGTATCGACAGTATAACATACATAGTATCTGATAAAGTTTGTTGATATGATCTTACTTATTTCACCTATGCACTGGTTCTATATACAAAAAGAGTTCCAACAGCCAATTTCAACTCTCCCATTATTTGTTTAAGTATAAGTTATAACTTATAGCTTTATTTCCTTTTTTTCTAATTGATCCTCCTTGAAATTAGTATAATTATGCTAATGAAACATCTATCATATATCAGCCCACAAGCACAGACTCTCTTTTTAAAAACACAGTAACTGAAGCAACAAACATGATATTTAATCACACTCAATTTTCTGAAAATGAATTCTTACACCATCCTCATTATTTTTTGAATAATAGATGTAACCTTTGCTGAAAATTAATGAATGCAGTCTGTAGTTAGTGCTTATGGATACCATCATAGGCTGTTCACATAATCAACGCAAGTTCTCTAATCAACCCTATAATCAGTATCAAGTACTTTTTTAACTGACCTTTTGTCCTTGGAAGAATAATACTCATGATTTTCCATTTATGCAAAATAAATATGAAATTCTTACTAATTTTGTTTTGGCACATTCTCCCTGTCTTTCTAATTGAAGACCTATTAGTTCAGGAAATAACTTTGGCAGCAATGCTCCAGGGGAAGAAATTGCTGGAAATGGTGATCGGTGTATAACTGCAACTCCAGATGTATTTCAAATCTCCACTAAACCTGAAAACAAGCATTTCTGATTTAACTGTTCTGAATCATGTATTAAAAGAGTGGTGGCCTAACTCATAGCACAAAGAAAAAAATTGACTCTTGGTAACTACCTTTTGAAAAAGCACCTTTGGGACACCATCACCTGGATGGCTCCATTGACACATACACTTTCAGTTTAAAGGCAAATATACAGAAGTGATTTATCACTACTTTCTTTCAAGAGTTTTAAAAAACTTTTAAGAAAGTAATCTGTTCTCCAAGTACCAATCTGCTAGGTCTTGGAATCAGACAAGCTTGGCTGGTCACTTCCTTCTATTTTGATGCCATGCATACAAAATATTAATGACCATATGAATAATGAAACATTGTGAAATATGGATGTGGGCTATTGTAGTTCGTCTTGCCCTCTTCTATCCAGAAGGATCTACTTGTTGACTGTTGGAAATAAATATACTTTAAGTTCCATATGGATCTGATTTTCTTACATTAGTGGAGTCTTTGGTGCTCTTTGAGCTTCACTGTTGCCTGCAGACTTTTCATTACTCAACAAGGAAACATCATCAGTGTTTCTTATGTATCTTGTAGAACTGAATTAATGTAATATATTCTGATCTACTCAAAAACTTTATCTAGAGTGCACTAACATGCCTCTTATTGGGAATAAAATGCTGGAAATATATTGTATCCATAATGCCATGTTTGAATTGAATTTCTTTTTTCTTCAAGATAATGTATAAATCATACTGACCACTGAAATAGAACTTGGAGTTTAGATGAAGTCAGTTGTGGATAGGATTGCAATAGATTTGAAAATTGGGAATATTTCTTGACCTTCTTTTGTCATTCAATTTTCAGCTGGCAGGTTTGTACAGATTGCAATCCTTGCTGAATGTTTGGACAATATCCATCTCTAGATAACACCTTATCCAGATTATTGTAATGCACTTTATTTAGGCCTACAAAAGTTCAGAAATAGCAAAATGTGCAAAATGTGTGGTCAGGTAGTGAAATGCCTGCCTGACACCATTTAAGATGGTGTTGACTTTTAGAGCCCTAAAAGTATTAGGGCTTCCAGGAGACAATGTCCTCCACTAGGAATATACTTGGTTATTCAGATCAGCACCAATCTATTGATATAGTCACTAGTAGTCAAAAATGACTTTGATGGCATACAATTAAATCAATTCAGAACAGAAGAAGAGGATCCTGCTACCAGAAAATTGAATACTGAATATATGGAAAAGTGCTTTTCTTTGTATAATTTTCTCTAACAATAAGGATATTTCTTTCCCAGTGTTTAGGAAAATGGTACAAACATGACCTCTTTCCACAATTGTTTAACTGTTAATTATTTTGAATATTTTCATTTTGCTTTAACTGAATTAAGTGTTGTTAATATTATACTCTATATTTGTATTTTTATAAACAGAAAAGTAGAATATTCATTTATAAATTGATAAACAGCCTCTGTATCTTCCCAGGTGCCAAGTGGAGCTATTCCATGTTGCTCAAAATTTTTTTTTGTGAGCCTTCTTTCCTTTGATCCGACAAAAAATTTCAGAAATAGACTTCTAAGGTTCTGACCTGTAGATTTATTGCAGTAAAGTCAATGAAACTATTGAGAAATAATTCTTGCAAGTACTAAGTATTAAATGCAAGTTCTGTTTATGGCGAAATAAAGGTTTGTATCACTTTCTTCTACTGACACAATACAGAGGTCTAGAAAGCTCTTTCTCTTCGAATATGAGTAACAACTTCAAATTGTTTCTTTCTTTCTTTTTTGATAATGGACTAAAAGTGAGGTTAGTAGTTCCTTAGGTTTGTACCCAGCATTATAAGTCTTCTAGTTTCTGGGCCTTTCTAAATTCTGAATGCTAAGTGCCTGATTTGGATGCAAAATGTTTTCCCCAGTTTATTTGAGTATACAGGCATGTCCCCTAAATCCATCCTAATTGCTTGAGCTAAAGTGGACCAACTAGGATACTCAAAGAAAAACAGCTTCTAAAGCCCCATTACTCCTCTAGAATATTTACTTTGATTACCAGTATACTCTTCTGACTGAACCAAAGCATAGACTATTACCTAGTGAATCTAAATGTTATGGGCATAATGTATGAAAGCTATTGCTATACTTTGATGGGTCTTATTATTCCTGCTTCTTTTAATTTTTAATGCTTAAACCCACTATAGATATCTGCTACATAAAACCTTGAGTTTTAATGCCTTTGGGATTTGATTCTTTAACTATGATCCTTGAATTGGCATGCTGAATCCATCCATTGGTTTTATTGAAGGAGAAGACATTTGGAAAAGATCTTTCACAATCAGGGGTAAAGACAAGATAAAGTTAATGTACATTCCTCCACTAGTGATATATAGCATCATCTAGTCATTGCTGTAGCAATATATCTCTAATGAAAACAGCTTTTATTCAGCCACCGTAATGGTTGGTGGATGTCATAAATCACTGGTGTAGAAGTGCTCATTGTGTTCCTTCTTCTTGTTTGCTATACCAGTGTTTGGTCTCCTTTTGGTATCAAGCTTTTGCTTTCAGAAAACTTTTCACTATTAATGTTGTTATGGGTTAGCACCTTTTGCACAACCAATAAAAATGTATATCATGTCTTGACAGGAATCAAAAGAGCTTTGGTAATGCAGAACATCCACCACTTTGCTTCTCTCCACCATGCTTAGAGTTGGTTATCATAATAGAACAGGAATGTTAATAATGCTTTGATAGTTATATTATGGGATGCTATTTCATATTAATGGACAATTTATGCTTTTTGTACCAGTTCTGAGTATGTGTGGTGTTGACATCTAAATCAATGACACATAACATGCATTTTTCATTATATTTCATGTATGATTAGAAGGTGATGGATTGGATGTGATAACAGGGATTTATTTTGAGCTGTGATTTGACACTTGCATAGAATTATAGGGTAGAAAAGGAATTTAGAAGTCTTCTAGTTTAATCTATGTCCACAGCAGGCAATTTTATACCATCCAAGACAAATGCCTACCCAGCCTTTGCTTGAAAACCACCAGTGATGCAGCATCCATGCCTCTAGGAGCTTTACTCCCTTACTTTCAGGGTCATAACACTTTTTTTCCATGTTTAGATATATTTCTGTAAATCTTCCAACCTCTGGTTCTTGTCCTGCCTCCAGCCATGATGCAGAATAAATCTAAACCACCTTTCTGTGACAGCCTTTTGAATATTGGAAGAACACTATTATATTTTCCCTTAGCCTTCTCTTTAGGGTCAACATACCAGTTGCTTTAACTGATGTTCATAAGATTTAGCTTTCATGTTCTTCACCATCTTTGTTGTCTTCAACTTACAACCATTCATTTAGCAATTGTTCACAGCCATTGAAAAAAGCTTTGAAATAAGTGACTTTTGATCTGTCCTCACACCTATAATCATTGCAATATCTCCAGGATCAGATCGGCATGATCTTGGCAACTTGACAACCAGCTTGTATTTATAATTGTTGCAATATCCTGGGACCATGTAATCATGATTGGCAACCTTCCCAAACTGACTTCCAACAAGCAAAGTCAATAGGGAAACTGGCAGGGAAAGTCACAAACCTATAAATTTGGGGCTAAATATCACTAAATATTTTCTATGAAACATGTATTTTCAAGATGCCCACATGATACAAGTGCAATAATATTGCACAAAAAAGAAGATTGAGGAATAATTTTCATCATCTTCCAAAAGGGATAATTAGCATCACATCAAGCAACTGGAAAAGCTGTACAACACATAAGGCTTCTAAACCGAAGGAAGATTGTTTGGTAACAGAGACAGTTTGCAATGTGGCTGATTTACAGGCATTTAGGAAAGTGTTAATTAACCTCTGCAAAGGCAATGGATTTATGGCCCTGCTACATAAATTCACTTCTTACCAGCTGTCAGTTGGTAAACATCTTTTTGGCCACTGTAACTCAAAATATATATTTTACAGAGCAGGAAGGTTGATAGCTAAGTGGAAAAGCATACACTCTGTGTGAAAACATCCTAGGTTCATTCCTCAGCTTGTATAATTAGAATTATAGAAACTGTCAGTCTGAAAATTGGGAAATTAGCTAGTAGATGGTTGTAGACTTGACTGTATTTGAAATATTCCAGATAAATTGGGGTACAATTTCTAAAATTTCAAGCTAAGGTGGTCACGTGCTTTTCCTTTCTTATAGCACAGTCTCTAAGAAGGTATGAAGTCATGTTTTCTATGTGGGGATAGAACATAGTGATGAAATGCTCTAATGCCAACATGATTATTTTGTTTTAAATTTCAGACAAGAAAATAATAGAAGTGAAAAAGTCTTTAAAAATATTTCAAAATTTTCCTTCTGTATAAATTGCTTCTTATAGGTTTATTTTGGGTGTTGATTTGCTATATAGCCCATTAGTTTAAAAAGCAATTGAGAAATAATATGGCAATTCACTTGGCAGCAATTATAACTTGACAAATTAAAATCTGCTGCAAGTATTCTGTTTGATTTGCCTAGTTCCATTAAACTCATTATTCTTTTTGCATTAACATCAGGCTGTTGCCCTAGAAAGAACTTCACTCAAGGCTACATGTTCCAAAATATGTCTCCCAGAGTCTTCCAATAAATATTTTATTAAGTATTATTATACCTAGATTAAATTTTAAGCAATTCAAACATCTGAAGGACACTTCTAAATTTATTTAACAAATTCCCTTTTATATTTTACCTAAGATTTTAACAAATGTATCTTAAAATATAAATATATGTATGCATGCATGCATGCATGCACACACACAGACACACAGACACAAAATTTCAGCAGACTATTCTGTCCTTCTTTCCAAATAGCCTCCTTTTCCTGGTTCTATTCAATTGTAGGGCTAACATAGTATACAGCCAACAGTGTAGCATATGCCCTAGAACAGGGGTGTCAAACTCACGTCATCATGGCATTGTCACGTGACGTATTGGTACTTTCCCCCCCTTCTCTAAACCAGGCATGGGCGTGGCCAGCACGTGATGTATCCAGCCCATGGGCCAGGAGTTTGACATCCCTGCCCTAGAACATTTTCTATCAAAGTGTTGCTATTTTATGAGACAGCATGCAATCTCATTGAAACCTAGCAGTTTGCAGGATCTCAATAAAATATTGTAAGATCTTAACAATTTGGATGGGACCCACCCTCTCCTGTTCCAAGGTTGTACAAACTGTTCAAATTGATTCCTAACTCTAAGCAAGCACACCCAAAAGATATTGCATTTACCCAGCCAAGAACTTGTTAGTAACATGTACCACTACAATAAAATAAGATACTTCACAAAGATAATTGAACTAGCAGAAGAAATTTGTAAATAGGCAGACAATTGTATGGAACTATTTGAGATAAATTAATGAGGCTACAGATGAAAGTCAATATAATAATATTATATTTTTCAGGGCCAATGACAATTCTAGGATTTAAAGTCCTGTGGATATCAGAATACAACTAGGACATTGCTATTCTGAGCTTATCATTTTATCCATTAGTTGGTTTCAGAAAATAAAATGGAACTCTATTTATGGAGAACCTTCAAATAATGGTATCAGACTTGTTTTTCTTTATCATTGCTTCAAGCTTTTCACTGCTAACTGATTATGATAACCTTGTCTTTAGTTGTGATTTTAGATGTATTGATTTTTCACTGTTACATTTTGTATTTTGCTTTATTGTTGTCAACTGCTTTGAGTGCTTATATAAACAGAAACATGGGGTGTAAACGTAATACATATATGTATATAAAAATAAATAAAATTAACAACAGAATGCCAACAACTTCCCCACCCAATACAACTGAGAGAACAGAAGGAAAGGGAAAGAAAATGAATCTGGTTGAAGAATTTTTGATCATCTGAGAATAAAAGATTAGTGTATATATACATGAATAAATAAGACTCAGAATCAAGTTCTTGCAACATGGCAGATGGTACACTACATATTTTACAGATGGAGCACATTAAAGTTTACCAGAATGGTTCTTCATCACATTTGCTAGTTAATCTGATACTAGTTAGCGAAAAACTTTATCCAGAAGTGTGCAATAGGCACACAGACAGTGGGTAGTTCCCTGACTGTGAATAAATGTACAGTACTTATTCTTGTTACCTTCATGAATCTGATTAATTATCTCAGATATACATAATAGGAACAGATGTATGTTCTGGGCATTTTCCCAGTGCTATATTTTAAACAGTAAGTTTCTTAATATTGCTTCTTTCAGAAATAATCTCAGGAACAAAAATGGAAACTGCTTTGAGTCATGTAGTCTGGTCTGGAGAACATTTTCTCCACAGCAATTGAGAAGCAATGATATTAGAATAGAATAGAGCTGGAAGGGACCTTGGAGGTCTTCTAGTCCATCTCCCTGCTCAAGCAGGAGAACCTATACTGACAAGTGACTGTCCAGTGTTGGAGTGCCCACGATTTCTGAAGGCAAGCTGTTCCACTGGTTAATTGTCCTCACTGTTAGGAAGTTTCTCCTTAATTCCAGACTGCTTCTCTCTTTGATTAGTTTCTAACCATTATTTCTTGTCCTGCCCTCTGGTGCTTTGGAGAATAATTTGATCCCCTTTTCTTTGTGGCAGCCCCTCAAATACTGGAATACTGCTATCATGTCACCCCTAATTCTTTTTTTCTTTAGTCAGATATTAATCCACGTTACTATTCATACTTGCTCTAGTCCATAAAGGTTTGTCTATAGGGTTATAGTATATATTGGTCAGTTTAAGAATTAGCAGCTATTTACTATACCATATTCAAGAGATATTGATGAATTCAATGTTATAGAACCCAGGATAAGTGAACTTAAGGGAATTCAAGAAAGAGAGCTTTGATTTTCTTTCTCCTGTGGCATGTCCTTCATACTATGCAATGTGCCAAACATTCAAATGAGAGAAAGTTTCCAGCAACTTCATCAACAGAAAGGAAATCAGTACAATTCAGGGAATTCTTGGTCAGCTCTGCTATATCCTGTTATTTGCAGAAAATGTTGACTGAATTTCTTCCATCTTGCAAAAAATTTGGAGGGAACTTAATCAATTGTAAATCTGTGGCAAGGTAGTATCTTAATATTAATTTGTTATCATTACTGTTATACAGATTGTGCCTCTCTACACATGTACAGTGAGCATCAGGGAATCCAAGAATACATTTTTTAAAAATATTGCAAATAAGGTGCTATAAAACTTAAGATTGATACTGAATTTTGTTATAGATTCTGAGTGATTACAACAATTTTATATCTTACATCTTAACTTGGACTCTTCTTTGAAACATCAATACATAGTTAGGGATGACAACACCAAAAATCAAGGTAGGAGGCATAAAATGTAAAAAAAAAAAACCTGCCAAATATAAACTTTTGACATTGATTTGGACAAAAACCAAATTTGAGGGTATATAACACAGCTCCTTATCTATATTTCTGTTTGGATGCTTAATATTTATTTTGCATCTTTTAAATAACAAACATGAATGAGTATTTTGCAGTTACTGTTGAAGGTTATTTTAATCAGTTGCATTCAATGGTTTAAAAAGTAACTATGAATATTCAATTTAATTCTCTAACGGTCTGAGAAAAAAGATGAAGATTCTTCCCTGTATTCTGGATGCAAAATTGGGAAAATATTTCATCTTCTTCAACAATAGCTTCCTTTCAGCTGCATTTGTTAGACAACACAATCCACATGCCTGCACAAGCGAACAATATGTAATAGGAAAATCCAATTGGGAAATCAGTCTTAGAAGAAAATTGTCATAACTATCTAAACTGTATCCAGGGCATGAAGTTCAAACATTGATTTCACTACTTACATCCCCAAATATGCTGCTTCTATTTTCTCACTAAAAATGAGGGATGCTACTCATGTTTTCTTTAGCAAGGAAGTTATTGTGTAATAAAAGATAGCAGGACTTTTTATTCCATGGAGTCCTTGGTGCTCTCTATGCTTGGTTGTTTTCTTGCAGATGTTTCATTATTCAAGCAGGCAACATCTTTAACACCAGAAGGGAGTGGGATTTGCTTTCTGTTTATATCGAGTGGCTTGTCCTGTCAGTATTGATAGGAATGTTGTATTCTTCTTGGTAGTTCCTTGGTTAGGCTGTTGTTTATTGTTTGTCTGGTTGGTAATTCATTGATTGGGGTATTGTTTACAGTTTTATTGTTGGTCTGGTATTAATCTTAATGGGAACATATCACAATATACAAAAAGCCAAAGAATTACTAGAAGACAAAGAAATCTACATCTTAGTTACAATCCAATACAGAAACTAGATAACCACATCAAAAGAATCTTTAGCAACCTTACCAAGAAAGATCATATCAGAAAATAGAACAGTGGTGGATAAAAAGCAGAAGACTTGTCTTTCCATGCTTCGATGGATGGCCCAAAATACACAAATCTGACATAACTCTCTGTTCAATTGTATCATTGTTAGGGACCCTACCATACAACACTGCTAAAGAACTGACAGAAAAGTTTGGACATTCTATAGAGAAGAGCAAATATTCTATAAAATCCCCAATGCAGTGATTCAGAAAAAATTAAAGACCTGATAATAGAAGATGACATTTCATTCCATGTCAGAGCACTCTTTTCTTCCAAAGACCCAGAATCAGCAAAAGAATCCATGGCAGCACTACTACGCAACAAATCTGACCTAACCAAATACCAAGAATCATGAATTGCATCAATCCTAACCCTTTGCCTTACTACCTACTTTCAATTTAATGAATAACTATAACAAATTAGAAGAACATTCATGGGAATACCTCTTTCAGGACTCACAGGGGAGATTATAATTCAACATCCAGATACTATAGCACTCCATCACCTGCAACCAGTATAGTTCTGTAGTTTGTTATAATAAAAACTAGAGAAGATATACAAAACAATGAACAACATCTTTGAGGGGATAAAATTCACAAAAGAAGAAGAAACAACACACTGTGCTTCCTGGATATCCTCATCTGCAAAGGCAATTGTAGCAAATTAGAAATACAAGTGTATCATAAAAATACCCATATTAACCAAAAGTTTCACTATTAAAATAACAACCCATCTTCCCACAAGAGAACCTATATAAGAAAATTATTTAGAATAATATAAACGCACTGTAGGAACTCCGAACATCAGAAAAGGAAACAGACCATCTATACATCTTCCCAGCGCTTTTTTTCGGCACCAAAAGGTGCCGGAACGCTCCCCCCGTCGCGCGCTAAAAAACCCGGAAGTAATAGCG
>JAOYMU010000002.1:43570687-43587279 GCA_025802295.1 Psammodynastes pulverulentus
TGGAGACGGACCACGTGATCCGGACTCCAAAAAGGATCCGGAATGCCGTTCCCCCGAGTTCCGGGAGAAAAAAAGCCTTGTCTATAAGATTCTGAATATCTAATCTCTTCACTGGTACTTCTTTCTTTGACCTGCTCATCAACTCCACCCCAGCAAGTCCTGAGCTTTTTAAAACCTTTAGTTTAAATTGGCACTGAACCTTAAGTTTTTCTCACATATGTTTCAACCTAAGAGCAGTTCCACAGGACAGCATCAGAGTGCTGTTTTCCAGTGGAAGAGAAACTGTATTGGCTGAATTTACAAATACTTATTTGTATGAGAAAGGAAAGGAGGAGGAGCAAAGCAAGGTTGGGAGCCCTATCTTATGTGTCACTTCTAGCAGCAAAAGATCCACAAGTGTATTGCTGTTACTTCACTGATTTGTCTAGAGGATTAAATAATTGACAGCAACAGAAGACCTTTCCCCTCCTTTCTTCCCTATTGTTAAAGCTACTTCCTCTGCATTATCTTAATCTATCAGTGAGTATGCAGTTCTGGAAATCTGTGGACGGGAGCAATGGTGGGATTCAAATAATTTAATAACCAGTTCACCCAGGTTCAGGTTGGCTGTCATAAGAGGTGTTGCCCATCCCCATCCTTCAGCTCCACCACACATGTGGGATGAACCTTGCACGATGGTCAACCTGACCCTGGACAAACCAGTTGTTAAATTACCCCCCCCCCCTATCAAAATGGATCCTGGGTGCTGTGCTGCATTGTGCTGCAATGGAGTGACTGGCACGAGAGAAGGAGGCGAAGCAGGGAGAAGAAAGAGGAAAAGTGGCCTTCTCCTTCCCCTCACGTTGGCTGCTCCATTGCCTGTTTCTCCATTGCAGGGCAGCACCCAGGATCCACTTTGATAGTGTGGTGGGTGGATAATTTAACAACTAGTTTTCCCAAACTGGTGTGAACTGGCTGAACCCCCCCACTGAACAGGAGTCAAAAATACACCTATACAACCCTGTTATCAAGTGCTGCTCTTCCTGTTTTGCTTGGGCTGGCATAGGCAGTTTTCCCTGGAGTAGGACTCAAGGAGCTGCATCATCCTACATCATCAGACTTCCAATAGAAGCTGGGCAGATTCCCACCCCTAACATTATCTCTGCATAACAGCCTGCTTCTGTGATAGATCTGAAGTGTCTTGAAGGTAATTTTATCCACTTAAGTATATCCTCTAAATAAGGTTGATGAAGCATCTCCTATGATTAGTGGGTTGTGCAGAAGAGCCCCGGGTCTCCTCAAAAAACTACTTGAGATTTCTTCTTGAACGTTAACAAGTGAGTTTTGCTAATACTGCACTAGAATACTGCTTTAACTGCCTATCTCAGTTTTGCATCCCAAAGCATCTTTGTTATCAATTGGGTACAATAACAGGAAAAAAGGACCATATGAGGGAATTCAAAGAAATTGTTTCTTTTGTAATAACGACTGTTCTCTTAACTAAAGAATGACATATGGCATTACATTATGTCCACTGTTCATTAAAATTCTCAGTGGTGATGCAAAGGGAGAAGTTGAGTTACAGTAGTTTTTTACTGCAGTTTCTTTGCTTTTCATTTTTTTCAGGCCTTTATGTGGTTGTAAGTCATTTTTATAGGGGGAAGACCTGATAGAATTAATATTTATTTTCTCCAAAGAATTAAGTTTTGTGTTCTTTGCAACAATTTGAAGTTGCATGAAACTCAAATGTATGTGTGTATGTTCATATTCAATTGAAACAGTATTCTAAGTATTATACTAAATTTGCAGAGTTGTTAAACAGTGACATTAAACTTATACTTACACTCATATAATATCCTTTTATTGAGGACATTAATAAAAATATCTGTGAGGTCAAAAAGTGTCTGATCTCTGAAAGACCAGTCAGCAGCTAATAAAATATTTGGAATTAGAATCTTGAATTATGCATGAAAAATGGGGCAATAATTTCTCAATCCATATAAAACAATTATTTAGGAACATGTCAGCACTGAGATTATTGTTCTTGTACAATAAGACGGTTGAAATATTTCTATTTACTTTTTGTTGCTTGAGTTGGGTGTACTATTTCTCTTTCAGTAAATGAGGAACATTTCTTTTTGGTGGACACTGGATCTTCAGTGTCTGTGTTGTCTCTTTCTTCTCTCCCAGCTACTCCACTTAGTGCTAAGACATGCTAGGTACTGCAGCTCATTAGGTTGCCACCCTGCTAACTACTAAAATCAGCTTCTTGTGTGAAAAATGTGCTTTTCCTTTGGGAACTAACTTGCCTTAAATTTATTTGCAGTTTGCAATTTGCAATTTGCTTTGTAAGCGTAAATGCACTGTTTTCTGGTATGAAAAATGCATGCATTCACAGATCCCAAAAGAACACTATAATTCAGTTCTTGCCTGACCTCTATCCATTCTTCTTTTCTGTTTTATCCCCACATTCTGCTAATTCTGCCTGTGTAGAATTAGCCTTATGGGCTACTTCAAAATGTGAAAGTGGTTTGATCAAGTCAGCATGACCAGTTTTTTCTCCTCCTCCTCCTCCTCCTCCTCCTCCTCCTCCTCCTCGTCATTCTTCAGTAAGTTCTGATTAAAGATGCAATTGAAAGTCCTCATTCCATTACTACTGAACTAAAATAGTAAGATATTTTGGTGCCTGCTTCCACTGCATCTAACAGTCTTATCCTTGCTGTTAAAAAGCCACACCAGAAAGAGGAGAGGGACTAGAATAATATTCTGTTTCAAGATCTAAGATGTTACAGAGCTGTTACTTGAACATCTTTTCCTGTTGCAACCAATCCAGCTACAATTTTGAACCCAGTTTCTAACAGTCTCCTGTGTTACAATTGTAAATCCATATTCTGTTTTCTTTACACCACTAATGTTAAATATCTGTTGGCTTTTACCAGCAACTCACATGGACCAAAATCTTTCACAGCTACACAGAGACTCCCAGACTGTCTGCATCTGTATTTCCTGCTATCCTTTTGCTCCTGGGTAAATCTGCAATTTTACTATGTGTTGATGATTTTATCCTGGCAGCAGATGGTAATGATGCTTGTATTGAAGAGTCTGTTCTATTTTTGTACAGATTTAGCAGTCCGTGAAGATAAACATAAACATTACAATGTTTTAATTCTCAGGGTCTCTATCTCAGGGTTATTAGATTTCATGGGGGAAGTATTATTTTTGTTGAGTGGATGCAGGGTGTTCTGCAATTATCATGTCCTCCCAGTAAAAAAGAATTGTGCTTTTTCTCAGCTTGGTTAAGGAAATGTGTGGCTTTCGGCGACTATCAACAATAGAAAAACATAAAAATAAAGGCAACAGACATGTTATCTGCAGCAAGATTTAAAAAAAAAAAATCACCACCAACAAGTTAACACAATCTATGCATGAGTTGGGCCACACATCTGGATCTTCAGTCTCATTAACAAAAGTTTTAAAAACTTTATGAAAATGCAGTAGAATTAAAACTAAATTGATCTCTGGGGAAATAGATCCCAAAACATAGGTGCCACACAAAGCACCCTGGGAAGTTTAAAATGTCAGCATATTGTCCCCAACAATTTGGGTGCTCATTTTACCAACCTCAGAAGGATGGAAAGTTGAGTCAACTTGAGCCCATCAGGATTGAACTCCTGGCTGTGGACAGAGTTTGCCTGCAATGCTGTATTTTAACCGCAATGCCACCATTTAAATATTAAACAAATAATTATTTCTTATTTTAGTTTTCCTCCTTTTCCCTCCTTTTTAATGAATATTTTTTTCATGTTGCTTACATGTATTGTTTTGTATTATTGTATTTGATCATTCTTATTACAAATTGCTTCAAGATGGAATTGTGTGGGAAATGGCATCAGATAAATAGATGGAAAATAATCGAGGTCTGAGACTGCAAGTCTAAGCATATTTACAAGATAATGCATCACATTGAAGGGACTTATTTCTGAATAAGAACATTGAGAACTGATCTGGAAAATGAATAGAGGAATTGTGCTATTGTTGTCAGAGATCATGAAACATGAAATGAAGGACTTTTAGATAGTCATCAGCATGTCAAGATAACACCAGGATTCTCAGTAATGACTTGATTTATCAGCACATGTTGACAGAATCTGAAATAGAGATTGTATAAGTGCCAAGAAAAGTATACAATCATCTCTGCAACTGTATAACAGAAGAAGAGTCAGCATTTATTTTGGATACTTAAGGCTCATCTTTTCATTTACAGTTTCATATAATATGGAGAATTTATAACATCTCGTTAACAGATGTGATTAACTGCTAATTGTGGAACCTATAAATACAGCTCTATATTGTGCCAGTCTCAGTGCAACTTTAAGTTGATCTTTGTTTTCAAAAAATTAATTCATTAAGAAAGATCTGTGACTAGAATTAGCTGAACAGTTTTCAGATGTCAGCTAGGAAAGAAGTTGTTATTCAACAAATGTTAACATAAGGAAAATTCACGAATAACGCATAAAATGAAATCCAATAACAATTTGTATGGAGAGTTACTTAGCCTCCTAAAATGTCTTCCCATACCAAAATGCGTTATAAAATTACGAATGTAGATGTATAATGCATCATTATAGTTATTTTTAAAAATTACTTTCTTTTATAGTACACATTTTAAGAATATATTCCAGTATCTCTTGAGTAAAAGCTGCATAAAATGATACATTTGTTGACCAATAATACAAGAGATTACCCGCATAATACTTAAAAACTGACATATTTTTTTCTTTCACACATCTCTTTTTCTCTCTTATATACACATATATTCAGCTATCATTATGGAATTGTTTTATTGGTATATAGAAGAGGCAAAGATTCTAGAAAATCCTATGCACCTAATTAGTGATGAAATAAAAGACTAAGAAAATAACTGTTATTACAGTAGAAGATGATCAGGATGAGCCCGAGGGAGGGATCAAATGTGTCATCAGTCTCAAGTCCCTCCATGTCCACAAGAGATCTAAGTCCAGCCCACCTTGAATTCCTTTCTATTCTTAACTCCCATGAATTTTCCTTGATTGTTAGTGGCTCAGATTCTTGTAGAGAGCTTAATCTTTATGCTCATTTGAACTTCCTGAATCTCCTGATTTCCTGGCAATTACATTCCTAATATCATAGTTTTCTTTTTTCAGGAAAAGAGCATTTCACTTTAAAATTCTGCACCTGGCATATTATGGTATAAGTATTCAACCTGAATGTTATTCCACCTACAATTAAAAAATAATAATTATGAATAATTTATTATATTTTAAATGTATCTTCTACCTTTACTCCAGGAACTCAGAATGTATTTAGCATTATCTCCTCTCTTTTTTCTCTGAAATTAGATGAAATAAGACATTTAAACAGATATTGCATAAGACAATAACTTTGAAAAATTTTGGCCCATTAGGGTAGTGGGATTAATCTCTTTAGGCTGTCAGTGATTAACCTCCAAAGCAAAAGATTAACTCTGATGTCCTGCCAATAATATTAAAGCAGCACCTTCCCTCTGAAATAAGCTTATCCATAAGATGGTTCCCATTTTCTTGATGTTTTGAAAAGTGTCTGTCAAGGACAAGTGAAATCTCCTTTAGGTTGCATAGCTCTGTTTTTATGGTTGTTATTGTTGTTCCTGCCCAGAGTTGTCATATTTACCATTTTTTACTCTTTTATATTAATTTATTATGGTACATTTATTATTGCTTTTAATACGTTTCACCCATAAACTACTCACAATCACTGGGAGTTAAACAGTATATAGATATAAACAAACAACATACTCCAGGAGTGAAGTACGTCTGCAAAAATCTGAATGACCACTAGATGGGAGCAAAAACTTAAGAATGTTGTCTATCTATGCTCCATCTAGAAATTGTTTTTTATTATTTTTTTTATTCTACAATTTTCTAATTGTAGAAAAAAGAACAGATGACACTATAATTAAGCTCATATTATAGAGAGTAATGAAGATGACCTTGACAGAGCTACATCCATTACTAAAGGAACAAAGGGGGAAAACATGGCTTAAGTCCAAAAGAAGAAGGTATGCCAAGTGACTCAGACAGATATCTCCTTAATTCACATGAGGATTTCATTACTATACCCAGTCTCAATAAAAGCAGTTTTAGCTTTCCTGTGGAGTTGATGTCTTGGTTTGGTCTACTTAGTGGGGCTGACATCAATCTTGAAAGTCTCATTATGCTGTATCTCCTCCTCCATCTTTAGGTTCAGTGAAATAGGGACAGTTATGTTTAAGCCGCCTCTGAATATTTTCTTTCTACTGTGTACTTAAAATGTGTTTCACTCTCTTTTTCTGTTGCACATTTACATAAAGATCAGTCTCCTTATTCTCTAAAATGATTTGGATTCTATTTGGTTGAGAAATTTATATACTAAAGGATTGTCCAATCAAATCTATAGGACTATCTAAATATTCAATCAAGTGGTAGTGTCCATCCAGTGATAGCAAAAAACTGCAATGACATGAACCTTTCTTTTGTATGCAAAAGATTACAATTGAGTTCAAGAGTTCATTTATGTAAAAGAGACTTGGAGGAGAATGGAATTAAGCCAATGTCAGCAGCACGCACAGCAAGGAGTCAAAGCAGTCAAGGTGGCAATCAAAGCTGCATGACTGAATTGTCATTTATACATGCATGTGACATGGACACATGTACAAAAGAAGCTAAAATAAATCTGTCAGAGGAATCATATTCTAAAATGGAGTCCTGGAACTAGCAATAACAATAGCACTTAGACTTACACACTGCTTTATAGTGTTTTACAGCTCTCTCTAAGCAGTTTTACAGAGTCAGCATATTGCTCCCAACAATGTGGGTCCTCATTTTGCCCACCTTGGAAGGATGGAAGGTTTAGTCAACCTTGAGCCTGGTGGAATTTGAACTGCCAAATTGTAGGCAGCCGATAACCAGCAGAAGTGGCCCGCAGTACAGCACTCTAACCACTGCGCCACCGAGGCTCCCACAACTACATATATTTATCTTAATATCTAGGCATCACTGATGGAAAAAGCACTTATATGGATTCTGCCTAGGCTTTAGTTAAGAGAAACATTTTTGGGGAATCAAACATGTCATGTTGGTGGAACCGACAACTGAATGAAAACTTCACAGAAATATTTTTCTTCCCTCAAGAAAAGCAAAGCCAGTTTGCACAATTATCTACAAAACTGTTTATCTTTATTTTGGAAGGATGAGGAGATTCCCTAAAATATCAATATTATTCATAGAAATAGTACTGGATGAAAATTAAATGGAAATTGAAGAAAACTCTTAAATGTGCTTAATTCCCAGGTTAATGTTTGACATTATTTTGCATGACAAATAATCCTGGGATTAACAAACTTCTAGATAAGCAGAAGACAAATCAGTTTTTTATTCACTGAAAGAAGCATTTATTTAAACCATCAAAATAACGGTTATTTGTCAATCTTTGTCACTAGGAAGTGACATATGAGTACAATGATACTACATATTATCTATCCATCTTCACTGATGGAAGAACAAATACTCTAACTGATTTTTTTTCTAAAGTAGAAAACCTCTTTAATTTGAGGCAATGAAAATTTACAATGACACATTATATTATTATCACAGAAATGTACATAATAGACGAAACATACTGCTTTAATGGTTTCTGACCTATATTTCTATTCTATTCTATTCTATTCTATTCTATTCTATTCTATTCTATTCTATTCTATTCTATTCTATTCTATTCTATTCTAATCAAGATGATATTGAAGATTTCCCCCCTTCCCTCCATCTTTATCATTTCTTATCTCAGGAATCCATAATTAACTAAGGGAAAATTAAGATCAAAGTAGACAATAGCAAACCAGTTTTTGCTCAAAAGTTTTGGTAATGCTAATTATTACCAAACATGACCAAGACCCTGATGTTAGGAAAAATTCAAGACAAAAGGAGAAGGGGATAGTGAAGGATGAGATGGTTAGATAGTGTCAACATTAATTTGAGCAAACTCCAGGAGACAGTATAGGACAGGGGAGCCTGGCAAGCCATAGTCTATGAGGTTGCTAAGAGTCAGACATGACTTAACGATTGAACAACAACTGTCAACTTCCACCTCATAGATCTGACAACAACAATGCTGAGAAATTTCATGGAGTTTTTGCTCCCGAAACAATTGCAGTCTAGAAAAATAATTAAGAAATTTACCTGTAGTTGCTTTAACTAGCCCTAGGAAGGAAGTAATGGCAAACCACTTCTGGAAAACCTTGCCAAGTAAACTGCAGGGACTTGCCCGGGCAATCTTGGAGAACTGGACATGATTGAATAGAAGAAGAAAAAAGTGAAAAGCAGACTAGATCAGCAGCTTACCCCATGTCCATTAGTTTAACAAAAGTGAGAACAAAGATAAAGAACTCCATTTCTAGGCTGTTAAGCCATTAAAGCATGAACGCAATACAGGAATTTATTGGCAAGGTTTAGGTTTTAATGCAGACAACAAATAAGTGGATTGAGCAACTTGTCAGCAGTTTCTTTTGCTTCCTCTTGTTGAAATCCAAGTTTGTCCTTTTCAGTCACTCTTTTCTGCTTTATTCTTGTTGATGTATCTACTAAACATACCTCTATTTAATCTCTTTTACAGATAATTTTAATTGTTAGATTCCATAATTGCTCTTATTTAACTGCAGGCACATTTAAACTAAAAATCCATACACAAGAAACACATTGCATTTATATTATTTTCTTTCTATAGACACTGATGTGTATGTGTTCCAGCTCTTGTTTCATATAGATATTTCACTTTGCTTACTCCTATAAGACTATAGTGTTATTGACCTTGGTATATATTAATAGGCAGTTAGAAGAGACTGTAGAAATCGTTAGCCATCCATACAATTTCAATTTACCAAAGTTTTAAATATATCAATGTATATTGAGTCAGGGGAATATTTTAAGTCAAAGCCTTGTGGGTTCTGCTTTGAATTTCAGTTATTACCCTTACCTACAATTCTGAAATCCAAAACGTGTAAAATTATCTACTGTTACCTACATTTGTGTCAACAATCTTTAGAAAGTAATGAATTTTGCATGACCGCAATGCAAAAGCAGAGATCAGAACAGGTTTACTTGAAAGATTCATGAATCAGAGAAAACCTTTTTACAAACTTGATCTGAATGTATAATGAAACCAAGGCTGACTTAATTTTGTATGATTTCAGTGTTCAAATTTAGATGAATGTGAAAGTTCTCATATCTTTCTTTTTAAGTGGAGGACATTCTATGTTGTAGAGAATCAAACCAGGGACACAGTCACATAACAAGTTTTCTTACTGCATTTCACTAAAATGAATCAGAAATATACATAAGCTTGACAAGGTAGCTGATGACTGATCTTTGTATGGTAAAATACATGCTTTTATTTCTTACCTCAGTAATCTAGCATTTAGCTAAGGGAAAACTAAGTTCAAGACAGACCATAGCAAGCCAGTTGCTTGCCAAATTGTTAGTGTTATCCCTTACAAGGATTAATCTAAATTTCCTCAGTGATAATTACTGTTGTATTTTATAAATCAGAAGCATCCTATTATATGGGATATTTGTTTACCTAGGAAATGCTACTTTGTGAATATGATCTAAAATTGTTGGGCAATGTTGGACTTCAAGGTTCAGTGACTGTAGTCTAGACAACAGATTTCCTGATGTTTCACCAGCGGCTGTGACTGGCATTTTCAGAGGCAAGGTGAAGGTTTTATTACTAGAAAGCCACTGGATATGAGCAAACTGGTTGCAGAGCAATGTAACCAGGGAAAAGCTTTTGTACTTGTGACTATATAAGGTTTCTTATATTGATGAAATTTAAAAGCAGGCAAACCATTTGAAACAGCAGACCTGGAGATCTCTCAAATGCAACTATTGCATTTCCAATTTTGCCAGTACTAAATTCATGCTACCGCCTTTTGTGTTTTATTTCATTGTTAAACTGAGTGACATTAGTAGCACTTTTCTCCTAATTTAATCTTTTTACCTGCTAATTTTGGAGTATTCCAAGAAACCAGAGTTAGATGTCCTGTTTGTTTCTCTGAGTATTCAAGAACTAACACAGAGAAAACTCTTATCAGGAATTAGATTCATAGGCCCTGAAAATAGTGAGTGTAAGAAGCCACTCCTCCTAGAATAATGAAATATTTTGAGGAATATTAAAAAGACAAGATATTATATTTCCCCAAAGGGAGAAAGGAAGAAACATGCTCTTAAACCAGCCCCCAAGCAGAAACTGAGAAGGCCAGCTTTTAGAAATGCAGATTTGGTAATCCATTCAAGACAGGATATTTTGAAACTCCTTGGCTGAATGGTAGGATTAGAAAGGAGCCCCTCACCCAAGATCCAACACAGGATAAAAGCCATTAGCCACAATAGGAATTAGCCACAACACCCTTTCAGAACACAAGCCCCTTCATTGCAGTCCAAACTTCAGTCACAGAAACCTGGGAACTAAGATAAACAATAAGCCAGAGGTTTACCAGATTAGCTCAGATAAGCATCTAGGATTTGCATTTCTGCTTTTGCCTATACAGCCAGCTATGACCCCTACATAACCCCCACATGACCCCATAGGAATCTGACAACAGCCAATAGATTATTAAAGGACATGTTATTGCACAGGAACAGGAAGCTTAAATACAAAGCCCAAAGAAGATATAAAAACCCACCTACTCTCAACTCCATGTGGTCAGCTGCCCAGAATCATCCATGTGCTTCTGCTTCACAATTAAACCATCTTTCCAATCAGCCTCCATGTTTTCAGTGTCTTTCTCCCAGCTTGGAACTGAACCAGATGAATTTTTCTTCCAACATGAGGAATAGTGGAAACTCAGATATCAGTTTGGTGAAAGAGTGGCTGCTCTCAGAAAAATTCTTGGTGAGGTTGAAAGTTTTACATAATTATATCTTAGCAAAATACAAGCAGCTTAGTCTCAGCTGTGCCTAGGTGGGGAGTACAGAAGTCTTGAGTATTTAAGGCTGCCACAGAAGACATGTTCCTTGCTGAACTAGAATATATGTTGTTTGTAGAATAGAAAAGGCAACTGAACAATTGTTCTTTTAGTCTGGATTATGATAATGATGGAGGCCTGCTGCTACAGGGGCTCAGAGATGGATGTTTGAGTTCCTTTAACAACTTTACTCTGTGACAGACCAATTTAAAAGGCTGTTTTACATCTCATGCAACTATTTTTATGGCACTTGGAGATTTATTGTGACTGACTGAATTTAAAGGGTTTTTTTTCCAATAAGCAGTAAAAGCAAGGCCTATATTGCACTATTGTTGTTTTGCAAACATTTTCTTGCATGTTGTGTACATTTAAGTGTGCACTCTCCTTTACCCTATCATTTTTGTCTGCATTTCTTTTTCTAAAATTTAAATGTCACAAATGTTTGGAGAACTACATCTTTAAAAGCATGGGTCAATGTTTTGGGTATGAATGTGCAAATCAGGTAAAAAGTGATTCCAAAATATTTCTAACCCATCTTTAATAACAGATTTTATCCTGGTGGATGGTACTCCTCCAAGATTTAAACTGAAATCTTTTCCACTAATGATACCTGTGTCTTCCATCGTAACTAGAGGCAATAACTGAATGTAACTGTAGTCATGCAAAACATATGCACCATGTTTCTCCTTAAACAGGATTGTTCCCTACACATTTCCTTCCCATCATTGTTTATTTTGATAAGTTACCTTAGCTTCCTTTTTTTATTAGCTTTTTCATTATGCTTTGTATATGTCTGTTTTTGAAAGAACTATGTTATAAACAATGTATTTAAGAGGTAAAAAATAGGAAGTGAAACCCCCCTGGGATCAATATCTATATTATATTAGTGAAGATAAGTTTTAAAGGCAAAGAGAAAAAAAGACCGGAAATGAAATTAGTGAAAACATTATTTTGTATCAGCTCAAAAAACTTATATTTTATAGCAATCCTTTTTTTCTCCCTCTCTTTTTCATCCTATTTATATCAAGCCCCTATCAATGAATTTTAGCTTTCTGGAATCATATAACGATCAGAATGTATAATGAAAAGATCATATAAGCCAATGTACTTTCTAAAATTCTGAATGAACTGCCATGGACTTTAAGTTATTGTAAATTAGGATAATGCATATCTTTTAAAATTAAAATATAATTTAATTCAAATGAAGTTCCTTCCACATATGTGCTGCATTATCCCATTTTTGAACAGCATATACATGTAAAATAATTATATGAATTTTTGATATCTATTTCTAATTTACTCTTGAATAAATAGATTTCAAAGACAACAATTTCAGAGAAGTATATGTCTAATTAAAACTTAAAATTGCTACATATAAAAAAATCTATTTTTACCTCTTTTTACCCCTCTTGATTCTTCAATTACTGATCTCTTGAAATAAATAATATAAAAGCGTATTAGCAGACATTAAATCAGGATATTGTCTGGAGCAGAGGTGGTAGGTTCAGCATGTTCTGACCAGTTCTGGAGAACAGGTATCAGGAAGTTTGAGTAGTTTGGAAAACTGGCAAATACCACCTCTGATTGGTCCCAGCCCCATCTATTCTCTGCCTCCCAAGTCCCAGCTGATTGGCTGGATCTTCTTTTGTTGCCCTGCATAGGAGAATGGAGCTGGAAAACAGGTTAGTGGGGTGGGGAGGGAATGGGGATTTTGCAGTGATGTTCCCCTGGAGTGGGGTGGGAATGGAGACTTTACAGTATCCTTCCACTGCCACACCCACCAAGCCACACCCACCAAGCCACACCATGGCCAAGCCACGTCACACCCACCAAGCCACACCCACCAAGTCACACCCAGAGAACCGGTAGTGAAAAAATTGAATCCCACCACTGGTCTGGAGTCCTGAGATCATCGTTTTGCTTGAGATACCACCAAATGCTGAGAAAATTATGCTTTCAATATGTTTACAAATCTAAATGTAAAATAACAGTACAATTATTAAAATTACTGAAATAATAATTTTACATTCTTACAATATTAGGTAGAATTCTGCATATTTGAAATCATTACTATAAGTAATGATCAGTAATGAGTATTAGAAGACATTTCATCAGATTATACTCTAGTGTCCTTCAAAGCTCAATCTTTTGCCTCAAACCTGTCTAAATTTAGAGAAATCCATTCCGTGGAATGATAAGCCAGGCAATCTCAACCCCCACCCCCATTCTGCCATATAGTTTCTCAGTAAATTCTTGATTTCCAACCCTTAAAGAAGTGGAAACAGAAATAGATATTGAAATTAAATTCAATCTATGCATAATTGCACTTCTCAATGGAATGGAAGTGCTTCTTTTTACAAAGATGCATGCAGAAATACAATGATAAACTACAAAGTGCACAAGATGGGAATAAGCTTCACTTTGTTCATACAGAGGTTACTAGCACACCAAGGGACAGTGCTATTTCTAGGATTCCAAGGCCTTTAGTTTATTTTTCATATACCGTATTTATCCAAAAGGAAGGCAAGTTTCTACTCTATAAATAAGTACATGTGCATGGGATGAATCTTGTCAGTCACGAATAATTAGGAGCATTCACACGGTTCAAAGTTTCTTATTGCTACCTATATAATAGACAACTAAAAGTCAGTGTTAAATTGGTGCTAAATAAAAGTCAGTAGAATTCACAGGGGACTATAGTTTGGTCTCTTGTAACAACACAATGACTCCAAACTGATGACATATTTTACTCCACCTTCTACCTGTGCCTGCTCTTCTCCTACAAGTATCTTAATATCCTTCAGAGTAATTTAAAACATTAAAATAAATTACTAGATGTTAATTGGTGTGGTAGCAGACATTGCTGCTGAAAAGCATGCCTACCTTTGAAAATTATTTTGGAAACCAAGGAAAGGCTGTTTGCCTGGTGACTTTAATTCTTAATTGTAAGTCCTAAACAAAAGTCCACTTTTCTAGCTTTTCTAGGCCAGTTATTTCTTCCAATTGCCTTTATTTGTTTCCATTATATTTATTACCTTCCCTGGGCAACTACTCCTTTCATTTCTCCCATTTCTGTTGTGTTTCTCTTTGCATGCTGTATATGTTAGAAACAGGGAAGGAAATGGGTCTATTTGTATGTTTCTGTGTGCAAGACTGGCTCATATTGGAAAGGTTGACATCTGGGGATCAATTCATTTTATAAATATTATAAATTTATTTTACAGAAACATTCATAATTAATATAGGAATTATTTGTTTGGTCCTTGAAGTGAAGTCTTGGAATTGACTTGGAATTGGTAAATTGAGATAAGGTGAGGAAGCTAAACTACACAAGGATTTTTTCTGTTCATAATTTTCTTCATTTTTCTCTTCCCTCTAATATAGGATTATCCTATATTAAGGACCAGTTCTTTTATATTAATAAATTAAGCTTCAGTAGTTGAAACAAAAGCTACATTTACACTAATTCAAATGCTTGGTGAAAGGAAATTTAAGATGCACGAGCAGTTCAAATGGGTGTAAAGATTTATTGCAAGATTAAGCTTTCTACAAGAATATGAACTACCAACAGTCAAAACAATTTGGTAGTAGATAAAAATCAAAAGATGGACTTAGATCTCTTGTGGGCATGAAGAGACTTGAAACTGATGATGTTTTGGACCACTCTGTCAGGCTCAGTCTGGTCACCTCCTACAGTTGTTATATTGAAAAATAAAATTTAAATTAAATTAAATTCTTAGTATTCCAAATATCTACTTCTTTGAAATAGTTCCTTCACCTTTCAGAGCATGATTCCTGACATGCCAACTTGATGATCAAGCATGATGATCAAAAAGTCAAAGTTCTTGGTCACATATCCTTGCTCTATTAAATGGAGATAGGATGCCTACATGACCTTTCTGTCATTCATTCCCAAGTAGTGTCAAAAGAAAATCATAGGACATAGTGTAAAACTTTGATGCAGACTTCTCAAAACATATATACTGACTGAAAAAAAAATGTGGAAGCAGTCTTGAGTTTTTCACTAAGTTTTTCAACTGCTAAGTATTCCTGTGCTTTCTCTCTCATTGGCAAAAAATGTTGGATTGAAGATTATGTTATGCCAAAAAGTTTTCTTCCTGACTAGAAATCAAGAACTTAAATTTCTATTCCAAGCTTTCAGGCCTCCAAACCTTGTCCAATGTCAATGAAACTGTATATTGGACTGCGTCAACAGAATAATTTTCTGTCAGGGACTTGAGGTGACCTAGTAGGTCTTTTCAATTTTGAAAAGTATGCATGTGTTTATTGCCACAGGCTGCAAGTTAAAAAGAAGTAATTATATAGGACATTTAAAATGTCAGAGGTACTTTGAACCACTACTTTTCATACTTTGCCAACTATGAACACACATTTGAAAGAATGTTTTTGTTTTTAATTTGGCAGAAGCTGTTAAATAAACTCCTGGAAAGAGACTTAACTTCTTTCCAATCCAAAAATGTATTCCAATAAACTGCTGTTCATAGCCTTATTGGTGGACATTTTCTTTGTTCAGAGCAAAGGGGAGCCAGTTAAAAGTAGATGCTTTGGGTTTTTTATCAGTATAAAAAGCCATCTATATTTTAGATAATATTGCCTCAGAACCTCCAGATTTACTGTATATGATTCTATATAGCAGCACATAAAAATGCAACATTAATAAAGAGGTACCCATTTACTTTCT
The DNA here is from genome assembly GCA_025802295.1 of Psammodynastes pulverulentus. Lineage (NCBI taxonomy): Eukaryota > Metazoa > Chordata > Lepidosauria > Squamata > Psammodynastidae > Psammodynastes > Psammodynastes pulverulentus. The sequence continues at coordinate 43,586,383 of JAOYMU010000002.1, forward strand.
TGTGAAACTTGCTATTTTTTGTTAAATTTCTATCCCTTGTATACGTGGTAAAACTGTATTAATGTGGAAATTGAGGCAATTGGATCCCCCTTTGATCAGTTTTCCCCTTCAGAACAGTTTTCGTTCTTTTAGTTCAGTTTTCCTCATTAGCTCAATAGACACCCATTTTATTTCTTATAACTTGCCTACTTAAAAATACCTTATACCCTATGAAGTTCCATTATTTTCTCAAGTAGCAAGAGAACTAGGTTTGAACTTATTAATCAAAGACCAATAATCAGATATCCCACCAAAGCTGCTTTTATTAAACTTAATCAAATAAATAATATTACAATAAATAAATATGACAATAAATATGACAATAAATAATAATATTATCTTTCTTTAACACATACTGGTACATATGGTTACAGAGTTGCTCACAATTTTCTTTATCAGAACTTCTGTTTTTTAGGGTATATTTTCACAAAATTTGATTTTTTTAAAAACACTGTTACTATAATTAAACTTTCTTATTCCTGAGTACAGTACCTGACTTTTCCTTCCAGACTTTTTTCCCCCCAAGATTGATTTAGCTATCTTATAATTCCAGGGGGATATTTCTGCCTTAGTCATTCCTAAATCTTATCAAACAATTTAAAACATCTTTCAAGTTAAAATCTTGCTGCCCACACTCTTCAGATAGGACAGTTTCATTTTATTTTCCTACTTACTTGAAAGACATTTCATTCCTCCACTCTGCCAATTAACTTTCTGAATTCCTTAGGCTGCTTGTCTATTGAAAGGATTACAGTCCCTTACTAGGTATAACACAAGTGAGACAGCGGTGAAATCCGGCTGACGTCACCACCGGCTCCGTGACGCGCGCGCGCATGCGCGGCCGAGCCGAGCTCCTTC
>JAOYMU010000002.1:43616239-43628838 GCA_025802295.1 Psammodynastes pulverulentus
GTTCGGTCGAACCGGTAGCTAAAAAATGGCTGCTGATCAGCTGAGAGGATCAAAGGATCCTCCCAGCTGATCGGCGCGCACATGTGCAGAAGATGCGTACCGATAGGCCTGCAGATGTGCAGAAGGGTGGGGGATTGTGCATGTGCAGAGGGAAAACATGTACACACATTTGCGCACATGCGCACATTCACAAAATTACCGAACTGGTGGCAACCAGAAGAGAAAACCACGGCTGCAATGAACATAGATTTCAGCAATTAGAGATGCAATGATTGTGGTCTCACTATAAAATCTGACATTAAGAAGGCTCATCTGAAAAACACACCAATACCACGTGGGTGCTGGTGAAGATTTATCTCTAAAAATTGTAGGTTGCCTATTCCTGTAGAAACCAGAGAACTTCATTTTAATTCTGTAGTAACTACTGCCTGACTGATTGCAGATACTAATCTTTCTACAAAATGAAATGTCAGGTTCTAGGGAACTGTGATTAATAGTAAATCTAATAATTTCATTTTAAAAATGAAATTAACTATAATTAGTTTGAGACACTATTATTAATAACAATATATTGTTCAATATGTCAAAAATATCAGATTTTATTGGGATCTAAATCCTGAACATGTATATTTTAAAATTTGACCATTCTCTTAACAGGCCAAATTCTTAGAAAGTGGGTATGTTATCATTTTTCAAACAAAATTCAACAAAAAATTAAAAAGACAAATCCCATCTAAAAATCTTACACTATGCATCCATTTCTTCTGCTATGCTATTGATGCAATTCTTTTTTTATCCCTATACAGCTAGTCTTCGACTTGCAGTAGTTCATTTAGTGACAGTTCAAAGTTACATTGGCACTAAAAATTGACTTATGTCCATTTTTCACACTTACAATCATTGCAGCATCCCTATAGTCACATGATCAAAATGCCATTGCTTGAAAATTGGTTTATATTTATGACGGTTGCAGTATCTTGTAGTCATGTGATCAGCTTCTGACAAGCAAAGTCAATAGGGAAACCAGATTCACTTAACAACCATATTACTAACTTAACAAATGCAATGATTCTCTTAACAAGTGTTGCAAGAAAAGTCGTAAAATGGGGCAAACTCACTTAACAAATGTTTCACTTAGCAACACAAATTTTGAGTTCAATCGAGGTCATAACTTGAGGACTACCTGTTTTGAAACTATGTTCACAATAGAATAAATACATATATTCAAAAGTAAGCTTATCAGTTATCTTATGCTTAATGCCAACTAAGGAAATTAAGTAATCTTAAGGGTATATTTCATACTATTGCCATTATTTTCTTTCTTATCCTCATTTGCAATTGCTTCAGTAAATTGTAGATCATGTACTTGTGACAGAAATTAAATCTCTGTCACTTGCAAAATAAAATCTTTAAATAACAATAGCATTAAAATAAACAAAAAATTTCAATAAATGAAATATTACAGTAGGCTGTCAGCTTTATAAAATATTTATTTGGAATACATGACACTTCAACTTTCTTTCTGATAGAAACCAGGTTTCATACATACAAAGAGGTCCTTTTTTTAACTTAGATTCTTTTCTGACATTATAAAATATATTCTTCTGTCACCTTTGCATGTATCATGTGCTGAGGGTAATATGCAAACTTCCAAATAGACCTTTTCTCTTCAAATAAGTGCAGTTTTTATACCACAAATCCGGCAACTCCAAGATGTTTTTATCTCATAGAGTATCTCTAAGAAAAAGAGAATGAAGTCTGAGCAAAAAACTCCCCTATTGTTTGATAGTGAAATGAGACAATAGAAAAGATAGGGAACGATTACTTGGCAATACAACTTCTGATCAATTGCAATTTGTTTTTGCAGCCTAATTTCTGCCAATCTGGTATGAAATGTTTCTGGCAACATTCTCAGAAGATCATTCCAAGGTCTTTTGCATAAAATTGAAAGGAATACGGCTTCTCTGGATTACTGTTAATCTTTGCTTGCTTGTATTGATTTTTTTCCCTTTTAGCTTCTACTGCAACTGTATCTAATGCAATCGGTGGGATTTGGATTTTAAGACAAATACACATGAGTGTACAACATTTTCAGTTTCCTTTGAATAACTGAATTTAGGAAGACTATCTATAAAAGGAACAGCAAAGTCTACATTCTGGACCTAGAAGACCACTTATTTGAAAGATGGGTCAAAGAGGCTATCTACATTAAAATTTAACAGCCCCCTCACAACAGATGAGGGCACTACCTATCTCCTGTATACAACACAGTCCTTTCATCAGTTCCAGGAAGGTTCCACATCCATTTTCATTATTCACTATCCCCATTGACCCTGAGGGCACAGATAAACCTCCAAGTGGCCTCAATGACTCTCAGGGAGTGTGCTAATGATGAGATAACTGCAGAGCATACAAATCCTGCCGTTCTCCACCATTCAGTCAGAACTGAAGAAGCTTTTGGGATAAGTAGGAAATATATTCAAGGGGAAAAAAGAAAGTTCAGTTGCCTGTTGAAAAAGCATCTTTGGGACAACTATGACCTGAATAACTGAGAATCTCCATAGATCTTTCTGGTAATGTTTAAATGTTGTTTGAGTAGGATTGTAGTTTGATTATTTAAAGAGAAAAAAGGAAAAATTTGTTTAAAGGAAAAGAAAATATTTAAATTGGGTGTAATATGATTGTCTACAAGAATTATGTGGAACATATATTATTCTGGACATATCAAAGAAAGTGTTGAATGACTTAATACTTAAAAGGGATATGTAAACAACAAACCAAGAGAATAACCTGTGATGACCCAAGGCATGGCACAAAGGCAACATAGCCAGAGAATAAGTATAAGTCCCTTTATTAGCTCCAACTTTGCCCCCAATGTCCTGGTTACTTTCCAGTCTGAAGAAAAACTCTCCCATTAACTTGCAATAGCCTTTGGCTGCAAATAAGCCAGTTCAAATGTTGTAAGCAGAAAACTTCAAGCTATAAATCCAACAAGGCAAGATAAGGTAATAAGTCTGGCAGGACAAGATAAGGAGTTCCAGAAGTGAAGTAGCATGCCAGTAAACCAGGAACTCAGATAACAGCAATTAGCATTAGATGCAATCAACATTAGATACATTCAACGTTTGTTCCCAACAACCACCCCTCCCATTTGCCTCTCCTTTAAACTCTATCCCCAGGTGTGCCTTGTGAAGGGAATCGGGCCCCTCTTCTCCCTCATAAGCTATGCAACCTACGTTGCTCTCTTCTCTGTTCTTCCCTGCATGCCCTAGGATGAGGAGGGGGTGGGCCTTGGTCTTCATCTGAACCCCCTCTCTCTTGTTCTACCTATCTCCTGCTCTGTCTGCCCTGACTTTGCCCTTTCCCAGTTTTCTCCACAGCTAATGGAGCCACTCTCACGCTCTGTCATCTGTTTGTCTTCCCACTCGGATTCAGACTCTGATGGGAGCATGGCATAAACCTGAATAAAACTGAATAATTTTCCTACATTGGATTTACAAAATAGACTTGTTAAATTTTTGAAGAACTTTGTGAGAGGGAACAAAGAAACAAAATTAAAAGAAATAAAGTTCTTCAATATTGATGTGATTAAAAATTAATATTTTAGAAGTGGAAAGGAAGAATATAAAGTTGGTTTATTTGATGAAGGATAAAATAGATATGTTTTTATCTCTGATAACTGTTAATGGACTTTATGTGATATCAGGATTTCTGGAAATATTAATTAAAAAGAACTGGTATATGGAACTGGAAGTAAGAAATCATTTCTTGTATTTAAGAGAAGGTGCTATCTTATTAAAGTTGTTTATACTTGTAATGAAGTCATATTATTTTTATTTACTAAATTCTTATTTTTTCTTTATTTCAAATGTCTCTAGTTTTTCTTTTCTGCAGCTTTTCTTTTTCTTTTTATTCTTTATTTGATTAGTTTGTTAGTTTTTAGTTTTAATTGAATTATTCCTTTCCTTTACTGTGTTGAATTAGTGGCTGCTTTGTACTTCTGGAGTGAGTCCAAATCTGTGTGTGACTGGCTTCACTGAATTCTGTGATGGAATGTAGTAGGCCAGATTTCCAGGAGGGAGAGGGTACATTCTAGAGGAATAAAAGACAGCTCAGTCCAGGTATTTGTGTGAGAAAAAGAGGATAAAGGTAGCTTTTCCCTAATAGTCCTCAGAATCAGAAGTGGTATTCAGCAGGTTCTGAACAGTTCTGGAGAAGTGGTAGCAGAAATCTTGAGTAGTTCAGAGAACTAGCAGTAATTTTCTCCCAGGAGTAGGTAGGGAATGGAGATTTTGCAGTATCCTTCCCCTGGAGTGGGATGGGAATGGAGATTTTACAGTATTCTTCCTCTGTCACACCCACCAAGCCATGCCCACCAAGTCATGCCATGCCCACCAAGCCACACCCCAGAAATGGTAGTAAAAATGTTAGAATCCCACCACTGCTCAGAATATATGGAAAATGCCAATAGTAGAATGCTTCAGATTGGCAAGATTCTGTCGATACTAAAGTATGAAACAATAAGAAATCGCCTTGGAAGAATCACCATGTTTCTGTATTGGGTTTGTCCGACAATTCTGTGGATTTGATAGAAAACAGTGCAAACATCACTTTAGGCTTGTAATCCTAGTTTGTTTCCAACTACAAACCTCCAACAGTAAGCAGGCCATTATATATTTACCAACAACCATTTGAATTTTAGCTAATAGCCAATCTTCAACAGACACTACTATCTAGCCTTCTTTCCAGTTCACCTAGATCTAATACTTTTTCCTCAGAGTTAATCCAGTAACCTAAAGCTATTGCCCAGGTCAACAGCTCTTCTTCTTCCTGTGGAATATTTTTGTAAGAGAAGCTACATTGTGCTTTGCTTTCAGATTTTTTTTTAATTGGGAAGCTAGCAAAAAACATTTGCATGAATGCATGAACTGTACAACATGGCCTTGGCAAAGCTAATCAATTATCTCCTTAGCACATTTGTGTCCAAGTATCCAGCAGTTGAACAACTTGGAGTTTTCTGTGAACCATCTATAGCCCAAGGCTCTGTTTTCTTTTCTGCTCACTTATTGCAGATTCCTTCTTTCACTTTAGCTGCCTCAGGCTTTTTCCTGACTTTTCTCCCGTAAAATGGATTATCTGGCCCCTGGGTCTCCCAGTCACTCCATGCCTTTCCTTGTCACTCCAGTAGCATTTCCTGCTAAATGTAAAACCTTCTCACCACCCCCTTTTATCTGCTCTGTCTTCTTTCATTCTTTTTCCTTACAAAGTCTGTATATTCACTTGCAGAGGATCCTAAGGAATTTTTTATTTTATTTTTTGCAACTGCCTAGGTGTCTAAACCATGTACCTGATAACCACTATGAGTAGGGGAAAAAAGAATTGACCTTGACAGTTACCTGTAACATTTTTCTATTTCAGAGAAGCTCACTCTTGCACAGTTGGGAGTCTACCATTCATAAAACAGAGAAAAAATGAAGGAAATGGAAAAGGACGAAGGTAATAAGGTAACTTTAATTTTCCTTTAGGGAGAAATAATTCTATTTTTAAATAATTCTATATTAAATTAATTTCCCTTTAGGGAACAAAAGTCACCTCCAGGTAACTCTGCCTTTTCCATACCTTTGCAATTTCTTTCTTGTCCCTCAAGAAATGATTGCACAATTTTATCAGTAATAAATAATTATGATTGATTGGCTTGGCTTTTCGAAGTTATTCAAGAACATTGGGGAACAGAAATTTGCTTTGTCTACTTTGCAATGAGAGAAGTAACTTAATAAAATATATATATTGTAATTTTTTGGGTAAAACATAGATAAATTTATAATTTGCCATAAAATATATAGCTTTTAATCTTTTTTTAATGTAATGGCTCTGAACTTGTACTTATATTTGTTGGTCGGGGTACCCATAAGAACCTAAGATTTAATCAATGAAATTAAATGGAAAAACTCATCAGAAGAAGAAGGTTATATAGCAGCCTCCAGAACTAAGTTTCCAGTCTGATGCAGAGTAAACAGTTAGGATATCACTAAGCTGTGATTTAAATGTGTTTAAGTTCCTTCAACTGAAAAAAACTCCTAGGAATTTAAACTTTTTGTTTTGGAATGAATAGGATATAAACTGCTCATCTTTAAAAATGTTTCCTGTTTGTCTTCTATTTGACTTTGAGGTCCTTTGAATTCTTGCACAAACATATCATACTCTATGAGTTTCTAGAGGATGAAGAAGATTATAAATACAAAATTATAGCCTGGAATCTCATAACAGATGCAAGTATGTGTGTTTGTTTTAAGTTGCAATATACATTTCAGATATTTTTCTTAAATTTCTAAAAAAAAAAAAAAACCTCCTTGAAAGTTGACCTTCTAAACTGCACATAGCCATCTATTTGCGAAAGCAATTTCTGTATGTATCTGTCTGTCTGTCTGTCTGTATTTGGGAATAAGAGAATTGAGCAAACATTTCCTTGGGGCAAGTTTCTTGTGGGAAGCACAACCAGAGAAGCATGACTGATAACTTCCCATTTTCAGAATCTCTAGAGTTATCAGCAAAGAGTGAAGAGACGATTTATGAGGCGGAGGATATAAGTGATTTAAAAAATACACTTGCAAAGAATGCATAAAGAAGATCAGAAGAATCTAGGCTGGCGTACATAATTTAAACAGAGCATTTAAAAGCAGTTACTTTATTATTTCTGAAGGAACTAAAGGAATTGAATCAAGAACTTGGAAGCCTGTAAATCAGCATGATAGCAAGATGATGTTACCCATAAACAATAAATATACACATTTAAAAAGCTGCACAAAATTATTTGAATATGTTTTGAACTTAAATTGTATATGAGAAGTATCGCTGATCAACACAGCAATCTATTCCCATAATAGCAATAGCACTTAGACTTATATATTGCTTTCCAGTGCTTTCCAGCCCTATGTAAGCAGTATACAGAGTCATCATATTGCCACCCAACAATTTGGGTCCTCATTTTACCCACCTCGGAAAGATGGAAGGCTGAATCAACTTTGAGCCTGGGTAGTTTTGAACTGCCAAATTGCAGGCAGCCTGCAGTCAGCAGAAGTAGCCTGCAGTACTGCACTCTAACCACTGCACCACGATGGCTTATAATGTTGTGGATTCTGAGCTGGTTCCCACAATATGGAAAATAAGGTCTGTCAAACTGAAGTGATGAGCCACGGTGGCTCAGTGACTTAATGATGCTGTAGATGGTCTCAACTCTGGTGGCTCAAGCCTTAGCTTTGAATGGCAGGATGAGCTCCTGTCATTTACCACAGCTTCTGTCCACCTCCACTTAAGGTATCACTTTGGTGGAAAGAAGAATTGGTGTTCTGTGCAGGCAGTCAGATTCCTGCTGCTGCTGAACCTTCCTGGTTGGCACCCACTTGAGAGGCAGCTCCGGGAAGGAAGAGAGCATTGGGTGGCATTGCAGAAAGAGACATCTGTCTTTCTCTCTGTTGAGAAGCCAGCTCAGCCTCTTGTGATGCACCTTGAGAAGCGTGAGAGCACTTCCTGGGCTTGGATCTTGGCAAGCCAAACTACTATTCTGCAATAACATTGTGATGTCCTGGCTACTGTAACAATGCCATATGCTAATAATAATTGACATGATCATATTTTAAGAAACCTTTCACATACAGTATTGATTGCTGGAAAATGGAACAGTGGGGGACATATAAAAGACGATTCTTAGAGGAACAAAAAACTTGAGTATAATTTTTTCTCAGACTGGGCAAATCTCTCTGAGTAAACACAGGGCTTTCCTGTAAAGGTCTCTTCTATATTGTAGATTGCAAAGCTTTTCCTCTTTTAATCTAGGGTACAGAATGCTTAACTGTCATAAACTCCCAAGAGCTGCTGGAATGGCATATTTTAGAAGAAAAGGTTTGCAGAATAATATTCTTGCTAGGCTGTGTTATTTATACAATACAAAGGGGCTTTGTGCATTAGAGAAAGGTCCTGTCTTCTGGGCATTCACAGTTGAAGGCTGTCCTACTGATATATATTAAAGCAGTGAAGACTTCAAAAATTATTCAGAAAAAGTGTTTTGGACAGACCTCATATAAGTACAGCTTCTTTCTGATATTCTTTAAAGCAGGCTGACTTTTCTGAGGCTCCTATATGAGTATGACAAAAGAAAAAGTTGGCACTGTTTTAAGAGTTGCATTAAATTCTGGTGAATAGACTTCTTAAAATAGTCGCTTCCTTTATGTCAGTTCAATCAGAGGAAAAAATTGTGGCATTATCATAAAGCCAATTTCTGATTTGTTTTCCAGCGGAGGGAGGTCATTATACCTGGCCTAATTGATGCCAAGGCTAGGAATCACAGCTCTTTGGTTTATTGCTGAAATTTAACTATTGTTTACTGCAGCCTAGATAGCTAAGCTGGGGCGGGGGCGGGGTATGCTAAGAGTTGTAATTGAGCACAGGTTTTTTTTTTCTCCTTAACGTAAATTGTGTTGTTGATTCATTAAAAAAAAATCTCAATTTTTAAAAACATTTTTGTTGAAAATGTTTACTGATTTGTGGAATTAAGTATACACCCAATAGCCAAATATAAAACAATTATTACTATGCATTAAAAAACTATAGATTTTAAGAACTCCAATCTGATACTTTTTTAAAAAAAGAAAACCTGTACTAAGCTGTCCAGAGAACAAAAAAGAGAAAATGGCTCTCTAGGGATGTATGTATGGGTCCATAAAAGCTCAAAAAGCTCGATTTTACTTACATCTTTATTGTAATTTTGAATGAGGGAGAATAAACTCATAAAGAAAGAATGGGAAAAGAGAAAAACACATCCCAATGGACAAACTTCAGAAATTTAGATGGATAAATTAGGATGCAAAATCAAATATATCGATGCATTATACAAAATGCATATATGTCCATTACCTTTTTATATGTGCTGTACAACTTCAAAAAGAAGAAAAACTGACTCATTTAGAAATCAGATCCTTTAAACTTTTGCACGCGCAATAGAAGCAGAAGTCCTAAAGGCATTTCATTACACAATACAGAGTTTTATTTTTTGTGGATATGCTTCATCTAGTCAGATACATGGACAGTGAAGAAAAATAAAGCAGCTGTCCTATTTAGCAAGTTGGCTAGAGTGTAACATATCCTCAAACTAAATAAAAGAGAATTCTATGGGTTTTCTAATCTGGTTTAGGTTTCCTAGATTCTCAGTTCTGAATACTGATCAAAGAAGTAGTGTGAATGTTTCACTGAATGGAAATTATCTGCAAGTAAATGTTGAGATGAATTAATTAATTGCATTGACTGCTGTTTGGTTCACTTTGTTGTAAAAAGCTGGGTGCCTTTCTGAATTAATTCTCTTTTCCCTCTTGCTCTCTTTAAAGAACACATTTCTTAACTAGGACTTCAAAAGTCCTTTTTTATAGGGGAGATTTTAAAATGACAATTCTCTTTAAATTTCAGCTTGATCATATTAGTCAGCCTTGTGGAAATTCTAAAGTACTGCAGAAATGAACTGTAGAGTAAGGCATATGTTTTGACAGTATAACAAATGGAGAAACTATGAGATAATCTCCTGTGACAAGAAATATCCTTTTATGCCTTGAAGGCATAAAGGATTTACAGTTAATATTTATGGTTCTTTGAGTATAGTGTGCACTGAACAAAACTATTTATAAGAATAAAAAAAATGGATGCTAAGTACTTTAAAATCACATTAGTAAAAATAACTTTGGCTATGAAATCATCCAGGAAAAGCTGCTTAAGACTTCCATACTATTTCTTTACACTGTGTTTCACAAACTATTATCTATGTCCAGGAATGTGGTTCATCTTTAGACCTCTGTGGTATTTTTCCAATACTGTTCTTGAGACATCCATAGAAATCCTAAAAGTTTCTTCAGCAACCACTATTAGTGGAAGCCATGTTCTTAGTGGACAGCAATCCTATTTTTAATTTTAAATAAATTAAACCACGTTTACAGAATGTGCCAGAACTCAAATGCTCCAAATGTAGTGCTATTTGTCCATCTGAATATATTTTACTAAATGTCTATTACAATAAATTTGATTTTGCTACGCAGTCAAGATCAAGATGGAATTGACTTTATTCACACTACTTGCTCCATAAATACATTTTTCAATACATTTTCTATTGGGGTCTTACTGAGGAATTTGCCAGAACATTGTTTTAACAATGTACTTATACATTTACTCAACATTATTGCTTACAATGTTACAAAGAAAGCTATTCTAACTGAATAGGAGCATAATGCAAGACTAAATCAAGTCTTCTTAGTGTCTGTAGCCTACTCTAATCTCTTTGAAGCATCTTTCTGCGGCCCTATACACTATGACTAAGAGTTCAGTAACATTTGGGTACCACTATGTTGTACATACAACATTATATAATCTTGATGGGAAACATTTCTATCTTCTTATGGAACATGGAGCTTAATGACCTACATTTGCAAATCAGACAGAAAAGAAAAATAAGAAAGGAGCTAATAATATTAATATTATTAATAATATTATTTATAAATAGGCTCTGAGAATGCCTTTTTTTAAATGCAAGAAAACTGGAAGTCCACATGGTGTACAGCAGCTTAATTGATAGAGGTTTAACTTAGTTCAAATTTTCCTTCAGGGGCACACTCAACACTTTAGCTAAAATGTTGAATATTCATTTGGCTTGTGTTTAATAAAAACATTTTCAGTGTTCTGTAAAGGCCTAGTAATATCCCTAACTTAAGATCAATATATTCTATATGGGATATAACTTTGTTCATGCCTTAGATTAGATTAGCCCTTTTCCTCCTGCTTTTAATTCCAATTAAAAATGTTATTTCAGGAGTGTTTGTGTGACACTGTTTGAGTCTGAACTCCTCTGGAGTTCTTGCTGCTACTATCTTTTCCTCTGTGCCTAAAAGACAATTCAGTTGATATCTTGCTGTTTATAGAATTCAGTTTTGTTACATTATACAGCTGTGCAGATCAGTAACAATCCATTTTAAAGCAGAGCTTCATTTTGAAAAAGTGAGACATTTTGATTTGTTTCAATGACCACTATGGTCCAGATTTTTAAAAAAGAGAGGTGTAAATGTAATTTACATGCATTTGCAAAAAAAAAGGCTCTGTATTGTCCAGAATAAAACAGTACAATTGTTTGAGTTGTAACTCAAGTTGAGTTGAAACTTTTCATTTCAGAAATTTAGTACTTTGCTTCAAAAAGTTGCTTTGGTTGAAGATTTATTGAACCGAAGTGACTTCAAATTTTACAAAGCCATATTACATATTTCCCCCCATTCAATTGTCTCCAATTCTCATATAATGCTGGACAGGTCCCTGAGGTTTTCCTGGCAAGGCGTTTCAGAAGTGTTTTGCCATTCCCTCCTTTTTTGCATGGACAAAAGTGACTGGTCCAAGATCACCCAGCTGCCTTAATGCCTAAGGCAGGAGCAAAACTCACGGTCTACTTAACTACTACACCAAACCACCACTCATCATATTGTATTACCATCAATTAATTTATCTCAAGGATATACAATTTGGTATTTCCAGGTATTTTAGACTTCCATTAATCTAACAATAATCATAAATAATGGTAATGATGGGGGTTGTGGTACAAAATTTAGAAGATAACCATCCTTATGTTAAGTTAGTGCTATTAGGAAAGCTCCAATTTAGCTGTATTAATAAAGGAAGTGAAGCATTTTAAATTCTTTGAAGCTAGGTGGGAATAATGAGATGAAATAAAAAGGAGGGAGAGAAACAAATGCATTTGACAGATAACTAAGCATGTCAGAATGTCTGTACCTGGTGCAGAGCAATCAATCGCAAGGGAGTACCTTATTTTTATTACTTTTATTTTTGTACAGCTTCTTCATATGACATGGCTTTTCTCAAGGGTCCCTTTTGTGGGATGTCACTATTTTTGAAGCTAGGAATTTGTTAATTCAATTGAGCTAACGTGCTTGAAGACTAATAAGAATTACTTGCTAGTAATTTGTGCAAATTGCTCACAGCTTTGTCACTGCTTTCTTATCAACTGGGAACCATAAACTTCAACATTACTTTAGTGTTTGTTTTGAAGGTTATGGTTTATTTTTCCTGTTGTGTTGCTGCAAAGAATGATCCTGCATTCTAGGTCTGAAGAAAACTACCAAAGTGACAGGAAAAAAAAACATGACACCAGGTTTCAAATTACTCATCCATTCCTATTTCTATAGTAAAAGATTTCTAAACGGAGAGATAAGGAAGCTAAGTTTGCAGCTCAGTTTGGTTTTGGCTGGTATACTCATCACAACTCCATTAGCAGTAGGCTATCCAAATACGCCTCTGGGTAAACTGCCAGTATCAGATATTCATTATACGTCCAAAAACTCTGCTGTGGAAATAGTATTACAGTAATGTTATTGCATTGCCTGTTTGTAGCTCCTCAAACTTAGGTAGCAGTGGGAATAGTTTTCACTCTGGCAATCCAAGAATAGAACATGTCTAGAAAATAAAGCAACACCAATGACTAGTGTTCCATCACTAAAGATAGAAACATAATCTTACTGTAAACTGTAATCTTACTTTTGAAAGTATCTAAAAATGATAATTAA
>JAOYMU010000002.1:43669810-43680598 GCA_025802295.1 Psammodynastes pulverulentus
TTATATTCATGTACACTGAAGAAGGTATTTAATTTCGTTGTACGAGGTACAATGACAATAAAGTGAACTAACTAACAGAAATTCCTTAGATTATATATCTAAATTAAGGTGTGCATCAAAGGTAAATCTTACATCAGTTCTAACTGAAACAAGAGTTCATTTGAAATGAACCAAATGCATGCCTGTGATCTTGGTTAGGAATAAGAACAGCAGTGTCCCGGTTCACACAGTATAGGAAATGCAATTTACTGGATTTAGGTTTAAACTTTTTGTTGAATCCAATCATTGTGATTTATGAACTGGTGTTTATGACTGTATTGAATAAACCCAATGAATTGTGGCATAAGCCATAAACCATGAAGTCTTCAATTTATGACTGTAACTAAGCCCACAATTCTGACCCTCTAAGTAGTGACAATCGAAAAGCAGACCTAGATTTTACAACCGTTTTTATGGCAGTTATTAAGCAAGTGTCATGGTCATTAAGCAAGCCCGTTGTTTGCTATGGGGTGGTTTTTTCTATAAACGTTTCCATCATGTGAGCATGGGGCATAGCCGTAAATGTGGGCGGATTGCGATTGCGAGTGGTCATGTGACATGTATGTTCTTGTGCCAGATACCAGAACTTCAAATCCAGGTCATAATAATGTTTTTCAAGGTGTTGTATTTTTGAATGGTTGTAAGTCAAGGACTACTTGTAAGGTAAAGCATACACAACCGTATCATGAACATTTACCATCCTGTCAGAGCAACTGTCCAAACCTTTCATTTTTTTATTTGTTGACACAACTATGATAGCAATAGCACGTAGACCCTGTAAGCGGATTAGTGTCAGCATATGCATATATTGTCTAAATACACAATTGAGGAAGGGGATGAGGATAAAAAGCACTCTCTCCCACCCATTCCACTTTCTCTGCATTTAAATGTTTGAAATTTTGTAGGATTATAATTTCTATACTGTTCTGACATGCTCTTAACTGCTCAAAAACCCCTAATCAACTAAGCAAACCCTCAAAGTCTAAAGCCTGTTCCAAAACTCATTCTGCCAAGCAGTTTGTAAAGGCCATTGAAGTCCCACCATTTAAAGGCACAAAGCACAAACACCTGCATTTATTTTGCTGGAAATCAAACATTGCAGTTGTATGAAGCTTGCCTGATTTCAAACTGTTTCAGGATCAGAAACCTTTCCTAGGTCTCCTGCAGTAGAAAAATTGAAATTTGTGTGGCCAATTGCCTTATGTACAGTAACCAGTCTGCATACCTGGTTTATGTACATATCACTAATGTATAATCAGCAGGTTTAGACATTATATATGTAGTATCAGACCAAACATATGCAGTTTAACTGTAGATTCCAATTGAGCTCAACTTTATGAAAACGACTGTATTTTGTCAGCTATAATAGAGTTAGTTTGCCACTACTTTTCTCTGGAATATTTTTTTGGCTTTCTAGTGTAGTCTCCACCCTAACATTTCTTGGGAGCGTCTTCCATTAAAGTATTAACTTTGAGGTAAAGTTAATACTTGCTACCACTTTTGGCTTGGCTTAAATTTGTTACCACAAAGGAATCTTCTGTCCCCAGATTAGTTCACTTTGTCATTTTACCTCGTACAACAAAATTAAATACCTTCCTCGGTGTACATGACTCTAAAATAAAATACAAACACAAACACACATCCTTCACATTCTATACATTGAATTGAAAACCCCCAATACTGCATTAATATAAATGTTTATTAAACAAAAGAAAGACAGAATATTTCCTAACGATCTCAAAGGCTTTATACTGGTTCGGTTAGTACTGATTTATACATTCTTTTTTTTTTAGATAGGTAGAATTTCATCTTCCATAATTAAGCTAAAGAAAATGATTAGAATATAATTTTTAAGACTCATAAAATATTGCAGTATGTCATCAAATATTTAGATCTGAATTAGAGCACTCTAATGTTAACCATATTTTTAACTCCAATTCTCCTTTTAGTCTGAGAGATCTTACAAAAGTGCACAATAGCTTATATCTAGAGATCCCAGTAATGGAAGTGAATTAATATGAAACTATTGATTTTCACTGTTTTTTCCCCCTTCTTGCATCTTCCTATAGTTTTTCAAAATATATTATGAATAGTTGGGAGTCATTCCAGAATAATGTAACTGACTTCTGAAGAAGTTGGTAAGAAATGACTTAATCCTTTTTTCTTCTACTGGAAATCAATATTAGATTTCAGTCTATTAATCAGATGGAGTAAGAATTTCCATTTAAAAAAGAAAGCAAACAATCAACAAAGAGAATATTTGTAGCTCAGGGTTGAAATGAAAGAGCACCAAGGACCCCTCAAACAATCAACAATCCATCAAATACAACTTTTATTAAAGGACATTTTCAATTTACAAAGCTATCCTTTGGATTTTTTTTAACATTTTGAGAGACAATAATCAAATTGTCTTTTGTAGAAAATAAACAAAGAGTCTTAGGGAAATGTACTGTATTTCCATCAAAGGACATGTCCTGATAATAAGCCAAATCGGGCTTTGGAGTGCATGCATTAAACTAAGCCCCCCCTGAAACTAAGCCCCTCAAATATTATAGCATATGAGCGCTATCCCAGACCCGAAACAACAGCATGAGGTTGTCTTCTGGGAAGCCGTGGCAGCGCTGGTTCTGGGGGGAGCATTAGGGTTGCTCCCCCCTCCTTAGCAAGCTGTGCCTGGAGGAGCATGAGCTGCCACTGTAGCTTTCCAGAAGACAACGCAGCCCCCTGGCTGTCTGTTTCAGGTCCGGAATGGTGCGCACAAGCTGGGATTCCCTCCTCAAGCAAGTGGAACACCGCTCAGCTGCAGGAGTAAAAAGTGGCAGGTAAGAAGTGGGCATGAGGTGTGCGTTGCTGGGTCTGCCGCCCTATCCCTCTCCACCTGCCACCCCAATATAAGGCCAAGGCCATATTTTGGGGTTCCAAAAATATAAGGCAGGGTCTTATTTTCAGGGAATCACAGTAGGCTAATGATAATTTGTCTGTCTTTAAGGCATAGAGGGACTTTTATTTTAGAACATTGACATTTGAAATGGACATGCTAAAGCTACTTGTTGAATATAAATATGATCCTTTAAAATGGTTAATATTCTTATATTTTAACAAAACTTGGCCTCCTCTAGATTGTGGTACGTTTAACACCATCCGTGTTAAATGTACCACAATCTAGAGGCAGCATTATTTGGCAGGTACAATATCATCCTACAGCTTCTTATTTATAGAAATATAATTATTTGTGGTTTTTGAAATGCCAAATGATCTTTTGGCCCTCCTAACTTTCAACAGAATATATTTCCCTCCTCTTAATATTGCAGGACGATTCATCCCATATAAGAGGGTTCTCTACAAAAAAGAAAGAGATACAATAAAAATAATTGTGGAAAATGTAGATGAAATTTAAACACTAAATTTTTATTACATAATGCAAAAGGTCTTTTCATATTCCATCTTCTTTTACTATGATTATATTTATTAGATTGACAGCCTGATACATCCCATTTATGAAATAAAAATAAAATTACTTTATTGCAGCCATTAATCAGACTTATTTTAATTAATTATACAAACGGCCCTATAGAAACTTAAAAAGTTAAATGTTTTATTCCTTTTAGGTGATGGCAGATCTTGAAACTAAAAAAAAAATTCCCATAGTAAAGTGGCAAATTCCATTTGATGAATTTGTAAATAAGAGAAAATACATATTTGCATCTCTTTACATTCAACTTAATTTAGGTAGTGTTTTCAGAAGGCTCCCTTTGAAATTATTCAGATATGAGGTAGAAAACCCATTTATTAATTGAATTTTTGCTCTTGATAAGTTATAATTAGATACATAGTGCATAACAGTATGGGCTTCTTCTCTGAATTCTATCAGTTATAAATCAATATGGGTATAAAGTTAATATCTCCTAATGTAGTCATTTGACAGTGATTTTTTAATAAACATACACAAGATTCTTCCATGTAACGATTACAATAAATAGAGTTTCATTCCTCAACCTTGCTTTCAAAAGTTATTTTTCAAGGACAGACATGACAGGTAGAACAATGATCAAATTCAGTATCAAATCTTATTAACTAGCATGTGCACACAACTTCTGCCATATACCTTACACCACAGGTGTTAAACTCAAGGCTCGCAGGCCAATGTGGCCCGCCAAACCATTTTATGTGGCCCGCGAGAGCTGCAAAGTTTCGATTGTCTTTAGTACATTTGGTTACATTTATACTGTCTTACAGTTACATGTGGCCCTTTGAGGGCAACCATAACGCTGATGTGGCCCTCGGTGAAAATGAGTTTGACACCCCTGCCTTACACCATTTCATTACCCTTTTTTCATATACCATAACTGAAGATTTGTTACTTCAATGAACCATAACTGTTACCATGGAAACAAAACTATAGAACATCTGAATAAGGACAAAGCAAGATCTGTAACTTTCATTTGAAGTTCATTTCAGATATGACTTATTCCATACCTAATCAGAATTTACTTGGTATGATGATGACATAATGAAAAATCAAGCTTATTTAATATATAGAGATTGTGGTGGAATCCTTGGCTGAAGGAGACGAAGGTCCTTTAGGGAAAAAAAAGACATTCCAGCTTGGAGTAGGTTTTGGGGAGGAAACATCTGAGGTAAAATCCTTAGGTCTCTATCTATCATTTCCCAAGGGAAGACAGCCAGTCTGGTGAGATTCTTGTAACACAGGTGATTGGCAATAAAGTATATGATTGGACCCGAGTGTTTTTGGTTGTTTGTACCTGACTGATTCATACGTATACAGTTTTCCTGGTAGTGGATCAATATATTTTCTGCTGCAGTGGCAGGGAAAACACAGCAGATTACCTTGAAATGACTTCAGTTGACCTTAGTGGTCGGCTGCCTACAAAATGGATGCTCTATGGTAAACAAAATATATTATTTGTGTCAAATGCTTTCTTCTTTTCCAACATAAGTGCCTGGCTGTTACCTGGTGGCTGAGATAGATTGGAGAAAAAAACCTGAAGCTAAAAAAATGAAACTAAATTCAGATGATATGCAGGTAGTATTAATGTTATTATGTATTTGAACCCCTGCAAGTAATATTTCATGCACATTAATGTGGAAGCTGTATAAAGTACAACTATATTACAATTGTAATCTAAGGTTTTAAAGAAAAAGAAAACAATGACATGGAATTGAGAATAATTCATATTGAATCATAATACCCAGTTTTGCCTGTCCATTGGTGGATGTATTATGACACAATTCAATTACAAAGCAATATGGCTATAAAGCTAATATCACATAAGATAATCATTCAATAGTGAGTTTATCAACAAATGTATATAAGGATCAATTATTTACACTTTTTAAAAAGTGTTTTCTTAAAGCTGCTGTAAGATTCTCTGGCAGGAAGAATGGAATTTAAAATACATAGGTACATACAGTATCTATATGCATATTATCTAAAGTAGTTGAGATTTGCTTTCCCAAAAGATCTATAGAAATTGCAAGTAATCAATATATCTAGATTGATATCCTTGTACCATCAATGGAAACTTCCTTTCTCATTGTGTTAAAATGTACTTAATATCATCAGACTAATATTGGAAAATACAATTGAAATTGAAAACACAATGCAAGTTTCTGAAAGGTTAATGGGATTCTTGGTGATCAAAAGTTTTGGCTTTGACAGTGGATATAGTAAGATAAAGTATGGGGATACATTAAAACTTCTTTTATGTTTCTATTTATTCTATACAGCAGAATGAGTTGAAGTTCCATTTTCTACAATCTTACAGTTTTTCAATTTTTATAGCTTAAAGAATATTGGATTTACACTTAGGAGCAACTAATCTGATAAAAATATAGATGCATGAGTAAAAAAAAGTGTACCATATGGGCAAGCTCTAATGAAATCCTCCACATTTGACACTTTTGTTGACATAAAGCGCTAACAAATTGTGATGAAATCACTGTTTTACATAGGAGGCAGCTGTTCATGCTAAAATGAAAACACACACATACATACACACACAGAGATACAAAAAGATGCAGGATCCAGTATTACTTTTCAGAGGGATATAAGTGTAACCAAACCTTTCTACCATGTCTTCAGTTGGGAATCTGGGACAATCTTTGGATTTCATTCACTGCATTAATGAATGGATCTCAGAGCTAGAGAAATAATGCTATATTGAAGAAAGTTGATAACACTATGCCATGAATACCTATTCACTATGATAACACTATGTAGAAATTAAACATGACAATGGAATCTGCAGACTCCAAGCAATACAATTTTCTGTCCTTGTTAAACTCTCAAAAGGAATGCATTATGGGAAATGAATTTGTGCTCCAAGGGACATGTTTAGTAATTTACAATGACATCTGAGTTGACAAATTGAGCCTTTATAAACATTGGTTCCTGGTGCTCAAACAGCATTGTGCCATAAATCAATGATAGAGTCTTTCCAACATGGCAAGATAAAATAATCTATCCAAATCATGTGTCGATGATGACAAGATGCGATTTTCAATAAAGACTGATAGCTTTGCACAGAAAAAGAAACTGAGTATCAAAACTAACTGAATAAGAATTAGTCAAGAGGGAATCTTTTAAAAGGTTATACAAAATATTGTAACAAAAATTGTACAAACATTGGAACAAAAATATGTACAGTAAGTTTGGTGATTAAGTTGCTATGAAACATATATTTGTATTGTTATTCTTTTAAATTATGTAATATTTAAATAGTGGTTAAGAAATGCATTATTAAACCCTTCTTTCAAGAATTTCTAGAGTTTCTAGAGACCAATTAGGCTGCAAAGATAGGAATTAAGATCACAATATTCCTGATTATTGGAATCTAGTCTTCACTTGACCAGCATATCATTTCTTGGGGTATTTAATTCCATTATTAAACTATTAGGATATTTTTCTCTAATATATATTGAGAATTTGCCTTTTCATAACTTAAATTCATTCTGCCACAGCCAAGAAGGGGTCAAGCTATTTTCTAAAACACCTGTAGGACAGACAAGGAATAATAAATGGAAACTGAACAAGGAGAGATTTAACCTGGAAATAAGGAGAAACTTTCTGACAGTGAGAACAATCAACCAATGGAACAACTTGCCCTCGGAAATTGTGGGAGTATCATCACTTGAGACTTTCAAGACTGCCACTTGTCAGAAATGATGTAGGGTCTCCTGCTTGGGTGGGGGGGGGTTGGACTAGGTGACCTGCAAGATCCCTTCCAAATCTGTTATTTGGATACGGCCCATGGGGTGCTTAGATCTGGTCCGTGAGGCCGCCCTGGAAACAGTGAAGTACCGGCCTGTGGTGCCTCTGCCAGGGAAAATGGAGTTCGGGAGGGCCGCCCACGGCCCTCCCCAGCTCCATTTTCATGGCAGAGGGTTGCAGGAGGCCATCACAGCTGAAAACGGAGCCTGGGAGCCTGTTTTTGCTGGCAGAGCACTCAGGCCACCACAGACGCCCCCAACATGAGTGACATCGAGCTGGTCACGTCCACCCCGGCCACGCCCACCCCCAAGGTCAAACAACCCTGATGCCACCCTCAATGAAATCAAGTTTGACACCCCTGCTCTAATGTGTCCTATCAGCGTCATTTTTAATTAATTACTGAATCTTACAGACTTTTCCAACGGCAGCCAAAATAGCTCTTCATCAGAAACAGAATTAAGCAATAACCTCCTCCTTCTGGATGTTTTTTCTTTTTCCAAATCAAAGTGCAAATAAATTGAACTTTTAAGAATAGGGCTGTCTAATCTAGACTGCAATAATTAAGATGAGTCCTTATATGGTTAAAAAAAAACCCAAACAACACAGCCAAAATAATAATAATAATACTAATACTGCCATCAAAGGGGTATCTACATTTTGACCAGTTCTGGTAAACCTACTTCAGCTTTCATTGCCTTAAGTTTATTAACTTCATGCTGTTTTTCAGTTGTTATGACTCTGGAATTTTTCTGCCTTTATTTACTTTATTTCAAAAATATAAATGCCATCTGATTCAGCAGATTCTAGCAGCTTCGTGTATATAAAAAAATCAGAATCTTAATAGCAATGAGTGGTAAACATAATAAAAAGCAAAACTCCTTAATGAAATGCTGTTCTAAAGCAAGATGAAGTCCAACCCTAATTCAGAGGACAGCTGTTCAACAGCTGCTTGTTTGGGTTGAAAAGGCTGTTGTTATTTTTTTAGTTCTCTGTGTAGAGACCCTTATTTCTCAACTGCAGCATTTCCTAGCACTTGACAAGCTGCAGTGAAGTAGAGTTAAGCTTGATTTAGAGTTGCTCCAACTGCATGTAGGTGTTGCTACATACCTACTCTATGAAGGGATTGATGGGTAGGTTACAGATGGCTGCAGACAAAGACCAAAATGCACACCTCCCAAATCCCACATAACTGTGTGTTATGCAGAAGTGCGCATCCTGCATGCCGACTGATCCAACTTCCTGTTCTGTGCTTTTCTGTTTGAGCGCCCCCTATCCACAACAAAAATTCAGTGTTGTATAAGTGCAACAGCTAATAACCGTTTCTGAATGATATAGATGCATATTGTTGTTAAGTGCAGGGCTTTTTTTCTCTGAAAAAAAGGTGCCGGAACGCAGCCCGTCGGCGCGCTAAAAAAACCCGGAAATGATAGCGCGCGATTGATCGAGACGGACCATGTGACCGGGACTCTGAAAAGGTCCCGGAACACAGTTCCGCCGAGTTCCAGCGGAAAAAAAGCCCTGGGCAAGACTACCACAAGCGTAGAAGAAGAAACACTATGAGAAAGTCACTTAGCATGTGAAAGTTTGAAGTACGGTAATCATATTGAAATTAGTATTCAAAGAAAATATTACGTTAGCCCTGCATTACACTTGCTTAGCTATGTTAGCTGTAGTTGTATTGTTGTCACTAAAAGCCAGAAATAAGAAATAATAAAAGTTCAGCAGCTGCAGAGTACTTCTAAAATAAAGGAAGTACAGTGCTGCATATCAGGGAGTAACATTGTTTACTTCTCTGATTTCATGTTCTGGGGTTCTGCTCTGGCTATCCAGATTAGGTATTCTGGGCATTGTCAAAGACCCAATAGAATGGGATGACACCAAGTTGGAAAGACTATTCTGTGGTGTTCTGGCAATTTATACAAAAGAATGGAAGAACATTGCACATGCGGTAGAAAAAATACACACAGTTCAAAATCAGATACCAGGTGATACACTTTACTGAAAGATAAATAAATATAAATACTGTCACTATGTCTAGCTTAGACCAGCTAAGCAATGAATGATGGATCTAAAGACTAGGTTGACTAGAAATTCTGGCAGTTACAGATGAGCACCGCCCCCTAGAGTCGGGAACAACTAACACATATGTGCGAGGGGAACCTTTACCTTTACTATACTGGAACCATCCTGTTTTCATATTCATAAAGTATCGTGTATACTTTGTATTATTAGACAATCAAGAAAATAGAACTAAAAACAAACAAACAAAGGAACACATTTGGCAATAACATTAAATACATTTATTTCTTGACATAACAATTTGCAACCCTTAAAATGTAAAAGATGTTTTCTCTGTTGTGGGGTAATTTCATGCATTTCTCTGAACCAATATCAGCTAAAGCATTAAACTAGATGTATTGTTGCTTTCAACTGTTGTGGCAATCCATATACTTTCAGCAATATGTCTGGTGTACTTGGGTATTATATACAGTTTCAACAAAACAAGAATCAAAGCAAAGGAATTTAGATGAAGAAAATCATCATTTAGTTGGATTTCATTTAGCCATTTGAGGGATTAATAAATATCAGTGCACTAAAACATTTATTCTGCAACTTTTAAGTCAGAGAATTCAGCAGTAGGTTATGTATCCTTACATCATTACCACTTAGTTCTTTGTACATAGATAAATAACTTCAATAATTTTCCTCTTTCTTGCCTTTAATATTATAAAAGGGAGGGAGTAAGGCAAAGGCATACAAATTTTGCAAACACTATTTTTCTAGACAGCACCTGATGCCTTATTTATGTTGCCTAGAACATGATTGTAGATCTTGCTATTCCTTTCAGGTCAGATATATCTGCTAATAAGAAAAACCCTATGGAAATGGGGTTAGATATCATTCCATGACATAAGAATTCAAAGAAGCCCTTTCCCATCAGTATGAACCAAAACTCTCTTTCTCTTCATGCCGATCTTATTTAAATTCTATACAATGTAAACACATTTGTAGAATATAGATCCATCTCCACAACCCCAAGAAAGAAAAAGACAGCATACATTGCATAGCTAAATGTCTATGGAGATTCTCATTTATCCAGTCATAGTAGTCCCAAAGAGCTGAAGTTTCTCAGATGAAAAGCGAAACGTCTTCAAAGAAAAACAAGAAAGTCCAGTTGCCTCTTGAAAAAGCACCTTTAGGACATACATTACATAATTTTCCACTACAATAAGTTGTGTGGAACTTGTAATTATGCAAAATGCCCATTTATATCCCTTGAATTATACTGTAAGTAAAATTTTTGCAATTTCGGTCAATTTGAGAGGTTTTATTTTTCAAAAGTTGTACTTTTATATTATTTATTCAAGTGTTTATTGACTTTCTATGTTTTCCAGTCAAATTTACTCTGAGTGACTTAAATTCCTTATTTACATAAATAATATTAAAACGTACCCAAAAGCTCATAAATATTATTTACTTTATCCATAATTCGTATTTCTTTTTTTTTCCCAAACAAA
>JAOYMU010000002.1:43739927-43751984 GCA_025802295.1 Psammodynastes pulverulentus
TAGTTGATTATTAGATCTCCCAAGAATAATCAAACTGATAAAAGCAACAAAGAATAAGAACCAAAAAAAGGACAAATTTGACTATAAATTTAGTAAAAACTCTACTAAAATGAAGATTTGTCATTGTTTTTGTACATCTGTTGAGGCCAGATGAAATAAGATCATATATAAATATGGGAAGCGTGAATCAATATAATCATATAGAATTACAAAGGAATGTATAAGGAATACATCATGTCAAAAGAGAAAAGAAGTAAAAAAGGGATACCTTCCAGATTTCTTCAATACAGCTACAAATGTAAAATACATTAACCATTTGCTCTA
Organism: Psammodynastes pulverulentus; assembly: GCA_025802295.1. Taxonomy (NCBI): domain Eukaryota; kingdom Metazoa; phylum Chordata; class Lepidosauria; order Squamata; family Psammodynastidae; genus Psammodynastes; species Psammodynastes pulverulentus. The sequence goes on from JAOYMU010000002.1 coordinate 43,740,252, forward strand.
AAATTCAATATTATGCTAAACAATATAATTTTCAAATCCCCAAATTAATATAGCATTTTTTTTCAGTTTCTAGCAAAAAATCCAAAAGTGGCTTTAACCTGGAAATAATGCTAGACAAAGTTTTTTCTTTAATTGGTGTATCTGTAAGTCTGTTCTGTAAGTCCATGCATCTCTGTGCATACAAAAGTCTTGCAGCAGCTATCATATATAAATATAAAGTACCATGTTTTTTTCTCCAACTGCTTATCCATCAAACCTAAAAAATGTTTTAGGTATTATTAAAAAATTTCAACTGTACATTTATTTTAAGAATTCTCTGACTTAAATTATACATTTGATCCCAACAACTATTAGCTTTTTATATATATATATATATCAAAGGTGATATAATGTAAAGTGATCTAATGACATTGGAAAGTTGAGTATTGGGTTTTGTTTTGTTTTTAAATGTTTTCTTCCACAGAATAGATATACTGTACTGCAGCCTAAATTGCTTCTGTCCCATTCTGTCCCCAATGGTTTCTTAAGTCAAATTCAGAAATTCCAGTCCAGATTGTAGTGGGTGAGTAATACGGCTGGTCTGAGGTACAATTTAAACTATAGCCACCATAAGATCTGATTGAGCATCCTGCTATTTGTCTTTCCTATCTGTGTAGGAAAAGAAAATCTTGCTCTTTGGCCTCTGTCTGGGTTGATAAACTCGTGCCTGCCTTTTCACTTAGGGATTGCCTCTTTCGACCCCATTACTTTCTTTGCTTTCCAGATATTTGCACCATGGATGCCTTTATTCCCTTCCTACATTCTCCTTTAATCCTTTCCCCTTCTCCATACTTACAGTAATTGAACCAACAGGGAAACAGGCTATTTATTGGTTCTTATGGTGTCTGCAGTTCAGCATGCAAAGTTCCCATCTGCAACAATGAAGAAGTGATAGTTGAGATTCATAGAACAAAGTAGAAACATCTGCCACTTAAATATTTTATAAATAAACAAATAGAAGGGAAGCTTTGAAGTACAGGGATTGGTAACAAGGGAACAAGCTTCACGAAGCCTGGGTAGAAACTAAAAGTGTACCTACAGGGAGATGTAAGGGTTGAATGAAACATGAGCTTTTAGATGACCTGAGGTAACATTTAATTTCAATATCAATAATTCTTGGAAGTTCTATCTTCCATAAAGTCAAGCAACCCCATAGATTTTTAAATCTATCCAAGTTAGTGTCCATCACCACTTCTAGTAATGATAAATTGCACAATTACCTGTCAGTAACTGTAAAAAAATGCTTAACTTATCTATTTTAAATTTCTTTTCAATAAGCTTCACATGGAATTTTCTTAATAAAATGCAATGACAGCTATGAACTCAGATAGCTGTAATAAAAGAATTAAGTAATAGAAGATTAGACAAATGAGAAAAGAATCTACCAGTAACTGCTAGCTATGAAGAAAACTATACAATATGATTTCCATTGGCTGAAACTCCTAAGTAGCTGAGGTGGAACATCTATGTCCTGGTCCTTCATTATTTAGTGTTCATTTATTACTTAAACTTTGCTTCATTTCTGCAGATTCTGGAGAGTAAAAATAAAATAGCAGGAAGCAATAGTAATAGCACTTAGACTTATATACCCCTTCGTTCATAGTGCTTTACAGCCTTCTCTAAGTGGTTTACAATGTTAGCATATTGCCCCCAACAATCTGTGTCCTCATTTTACCAACCTCCAAAGGATGGAAGGCTGAGCCAACTTTGCAATAAACATCTGATCCACCCCATTCAAGGGAATTGCAACTTCAGTCATTTCCAAATGCCTCTCAGAAACACCAAAGTTATATAGCATTTTCTAAAATGTACCATGGAATAAAGTGGTCTTATTAAGCCTTGATGGGAACAAAATTCTGAAGTAAGTTTTGATGTCATTCAGCACAGCTATTCTTGTGTTTCCTGGAGAACACGTTGTGATACAAGTGGTGGTTAGAAACCTCTTATGTACATACGTAAGAACATATCTAATACAGGTTACTGTATTTCAGTGGAAATCATCTCAAATGAAACTTCATCAGCTTAATAAAGAAATTATTTAATTTATATTTTATTAAATTTAATATTAATGAAAACTTTGAACCATGTTCTCTATAAGAAAATTTTGTCAAGCTTTGGCCTTACTCCAACAGTATTTCCTTTTTCCCAGACTTAACAAATGTCAATAATTTTGACTATTTCTGGCAGTGAGGAGAGACTCACACTGCATTGCTACTCAACACTCAGTCTTATTGACTCCAGACAGTAGAGGCTCTTTTGGTCCATCAAACAAACATGAGTTAAGGGCATGCTGTTATCACCTCTGCACCTTTCAGACTGGGGCATCATCCATCAAACAAACAGCTTAGAATTTGTCTGAGCTGCCAACTGAAATAAATCATAATTCTGAGTTACAGTCCAACATAGCTTCTAGATGAGGTGGGAAAAGAGACAAAATTAAATATTCATAGTCACGTTTGTAGGGAACTAGCAAAACACTACACAGCAGCCATATATTGCATCTTGAAAAGTGCTGAGCCTCATCCCTGTAAGTAAATAGAAAGTATTTGTGTTACAAAGCAAGTAGTTTAGTAAATCCACTCTGCAAGACTGAATGATGGCTGTAATGTTATCTTGCTCCTAAACGATTTAAAGGAAAAAAAATAATGAAGGATCCTTGGGATTATTAAGGATCATTAAATCCTCAGTGAATTTTCTCAGTCTGTAAGCCCAAATGTCAAGATTTAAAGAAAGAAAGCATGCAATCTTGAACTCCTCTACCTCTGTTGATTAGGTTGTACCACTAATAATCCATCTTGCCTAACTGATTATGACCATATGCCCTAAAATCTCTAATATGCACCCGTCCAATATCTGGTTCAGTTGGAATGCAATGAACAGCAAAGAATGTATGCCTCAGTGGCATGTCTGAAAGTGGGAAAAAATGAACTATTGTATTCATGGAGAAATCTGTAATAAGTATGGCTGGCAGATCAAAACTGAAGTATAAGGAAGCTGAAAATGAGATATGGTATCTTGTGCTTCACTGAGCTGAAATTAAAGTAGCCATCCGTAAGGCAGGCTTGGTGTTAAGCTTTAGATTGTATGACATTAAAATTTGCTCAAGATATTCACAAGAAGATTAAAAAAAAAGACCTGCTGGATCAGGTGAGTGGTCCATCCAGTTCAGGATTGTGAGCCACAGGCTAAATCCAACATATTTCAATATTCTAAGTCTCTCTTCAGGAAGCTCAGAAACAAGGTTCTAAGGTGGCTCTTTGCCAAGTGACTTTTAACCACACTTTTCAAAAAATTCTTAAGATAGCACATCATCATTGAATAACCATTGATAGTTCTCTTCTAATGAATTCGTTGAGTTTCCCTTTAAAAAATCCAGCTTGGTAGGTATTACTTTGTGGTTGGACAAGTTGTCATGGCTGAGACTAGATCTTCTCTTTCTCCTTCTCAATATGTTTTTTTTTCCTTTCTTTTTGTCTACCTCTCAGATGTACACCTTTATCATGCTGGCACATATGGAAAGATCATAGCCTCTTTTAGTATCTGTGAAATGGCATCTATGCTTTTGTGTGCAGGACTTAAAGGGCTGTCAAGGAAAAAATACCTCCTTTCTGCATCTATTGGTGGTGCAGACAATCTTTTGAAAAGGATGGTTAGCAAGACAAGGAGTTGAACAGGCAGGAAGGGTCAAAGGAGTCAAGGGTGTAGCAGCAACCAGAAACCATTTTTTCTCAAAGATTGTAAGCACTACCTTAAAGCAAAAGGAATACTATCGGTAGCAGAGGAAAGAATTCTTGTACTTTTTGAATGGGTTGTTGACTGGTAAAGGACCCTAGTTGAGCCAATTAAAAGAGTCACTCTGAAATGATACTTCAGTTTTACTGCAAAACCTGAAGTGAAGTGGATGGTTTAAGAACAGTAGCTTCCGAACAATAAAACACTAATAAGTCGTTTTCCTTTTATTTTCATTCTCTTCATAAACTAAATAGCAAGTTCATCCTGACAGAAAAGAACAATAGCAAAGTCAAAGCCAAATTATAAAGCATTCTAAGAAAAAAAAAAACTAGTATAGAGAGCAGATCATCAATTAATAGGATTAAGGAAAAATAGCCTATCCAGGTAAATTAGAGGAATTTAGATGTTATCATAATTTGGTGTGGAGATGGGGAAAAAAGCTTTAAGAATAACAGTTGGAATAAAATTAAAATTGGGAGCTATACTCTGATTTCGGAAATAAAGTGCATATTAGTAGAAAACTCCTGTGAACACAAAATAAGATCACAACAGTCTAGTCTGGAGACACAGGCATAGATTATTCACTCTTACAGCTTAATGTATAACAAAGTTATTTTCGTTGATAAAACATTATGGTATATTGTGTGGATGTATTGACAGTCCTCATTCTTTAACCTATTCAGATATTTTAGAGCCTTTTTGATCCAATTTCTGGATTTTGGCTTTGGAACACAAACTGCTTGGGATGATCACCACCCAGAACCCCTTTGGGAGGGAGATGGGTGGTTAAAAAGTTTGATAGGGAAATTCAACTATATTGTTTCTCTTGGTTTCCATGGTTTTCAGTACCATCATTCAGGACCAACTGTCTGACTTAGAGTAAGAGGCACTTAAGATAATGTTGGAGTGATTGACTTAGAGTGCAGAGCTGCATTATTTTTTGGTTCATAAAGACTCTTTTACAAAATCCATTATTATTTAATATATTTGAGAAACCATAAAGATAGGTTCTTCAGGGATGCAAGCTGCACTGTTATCAGTATGCAGATGATTCCTAATTTTCTCTCTCTTTTTTCATTTAATCAAGGTGAGACAATCATTAAGTCTTTTTGTGAACAGTAATGGGCAAAACAAGAGTCAATATAATGACATTCAATACAGACAAGATGGAAGGTCATCTATTTAAATACTTCATGAAAGATTGGTACACAATTTCAGAGTGCCGCTGGATCCATCAGTATTACTGTGGGCAATGATGGCCTCATAACTAGAAGCATTGATAGCTTTAAATAATAGACAGTTGTAACCATTCTTGAGTATTAGTTGTACATGCCTGGGTTAATTCTTACAGTACATTGCATATCATACTAACTTCGAAAAGGTTTCAGGAATACTAGTTAATCAAAATAGTGCTCTCTAAAGCCACTAACTGGGATCCCATATAATGCCAATGTTCCATCACTTGTCCTTAGTACCAGTCTGTTTTCAAAAGCATTACTAGCCTGGGTGTCACCTTTGATCATTTACAGATGACCTCTTTCTGGTTGCTTCAAACTACTGAAGTGATAAAAATAACTATAAGATATGATAATATGTTATATTTAATTAATTTATTATATATCAGTGATGGTACGCTTTTTGATACAGAGTGCCCAAAGTGTGTGAGCCCACATCATCAAAATGCAATGCGGACAAACTCCCCAAGCATGCGCCCCATCCCCCATGCATGCAGGCATGTTCCTTGTGCATGTGCCCTGCCCCTGCACGTGCATCCCCCATGCATGCATCTCACCCCTTGTGCATGCACCTCGCTCCCAGCGCATGCACGGAAGAAATCCAAAGACCAGCTGGCTGGCGGGAGGTACGCATGCATGCGCAGCAAAGCTGAGCTTGGGCGATGGCTTGTGTGCCCAGAGAGAGAGTTATACATTCGCCATCATGGTTATATATTATTATAATATAGTAATTTTATCATAATGATAATCATTCTCCCCAGTCAGACATAATATTGAGGCTTATATGCTCTGAGGAAGTTAAGAGTTATGCCAGAAGTTCAATCATACTGGACAGGCCTTACCAGAGGGACCAGACAAAGAGTATCTCTCCCCTAAACTCCCATAAAAATTTAATCAATAAAGTAGGACAGTTTTTAATAATATTTTAATGCTGCTTCATTTTAATCTTTTAACTATTTTCATTTATTTTTTATAATTTGTAGGCTACCTAGAGTCACTTTGTAGGAGAAATGAGAGAAACATAAATTTAATAAAGAATTAATATTTATTTAATAAAGAATTAAGTAAGTAAGTAAGTAAGTAACTAACTAAATAAATAAATAAATGAATGAATGAATGAATGAATAAATAAATATGTGAGATGTAATTTATAGAACCCATACATATATCAACATCAATCAACGGGAGGGAAGAACATATTGTAGGTGGAGAAATAGCAATTATCATTATCATCTTCACTGACAGCAGTTGAGGTCATTTCTTAAGTATTGTATAGAAATCCTTTCCTTTTATCAATTCTGAATCTTGCTTCACTGAAATTCCATGGACAATTTTTGCATTGAAAGAAATTTTGATGCTTATCTGCATAATTTTCTGTGTCATATATAATTTCACGTGTCCCAGGGATGTCCTTCTTTATCCATCTTCTTTCTGCAATAAAAGGTTTCAGGTGCTGCAATATTCCTTTATAAGAAGTTTCTTTATCTCAATAATTGTTCTGGTTGTCCTTCTGTTATGTATGCATACTATTTTGAAGTATTGTAGTGAAGGACTTTGGTTAACTGCAAAAAAAGCTTTTTCCCATCTGCCAAGTTAAATCCTTGATATAACAGAAAACTATAGTGGAATAAAATGTGCCGTCTCTTTAGAGACCATTCTAGATTGATGCCAAAAGGTGATATGTTTATTTACTGTGTGCAAAGCATATTAAGGAAATGGATCTGTAGAATCATCCAGTTTTGATTCTTTCTTTTCTTATTACTAACCAGTGGGAAAACATACTTTAATCTCTTTTTTTAAATGTGAAATGGGATTGGTACTTGGGGAGGAGGTGAGTTCTGATAGATAGTTTGGCTGGCAATTTTACCCATCTGTCAAAACATGTTTTTGGCTCTGGGAAGATATTTCAAAACAAGCCTAGTTAATAGCTGACTGTCATTATTGTTCGAGCGGTGATGGATAGGCATGCATGGTGAATCAAGAGAACCTCTCCCCACCCCTGCTTCCCTCTATATCTTCTCATCCAGCTGATCAAATGTCAGGGTTGTTTTGAACAACTATCCAACCAATCCCACTTAAAAGCTGTGGAAGGGTCTTTGAAAGCTTGTGGCACATTTTGAGAAATGCCTTGGAAATAATTCTAGCTTTCAAAAGAACCAGACAATTTCTAACAAGTGACAAGTTGATCCCTTTTTCATATCCAGGTGTCTGAGGTTCATATGACCTCCCAGTTTGGATGACTAGCAAATACATAAAAGGGAAGAGCCTGGTTTGAGAGAATTTGATTTTTCCACTGTCAAATCCAGACTAGCTCTGAAGGAATGGATCCCCTTGAAACCAGAGGAATGGTGGCATGCCCACGGCAGCCTAAAGTGATCAATAGGTGCTAGCCTAATCCCACCGCTAGGATCAGTAGTGGTATTTACCCGGTTCGCACCTAATCGCACAATCCGGTAGGGAAAATTTGGCATTGGTTGCCGAACCGGTAGCAAACCTTTGGCTGGCCACGACCCCGAACCGGTTCCGGAGCTTGCCCCCCAACCCCCGCCATCCCCAGCAACTCAGAAAGCAGCCAAAGCAGTCTGCAGCCCAGCAGAGTGGCCCAGATCTGCCTGGGTGAGCCTGCAAGCAAGCCCCGAGTCCCTGCTGCCTTCTGTCTCTTAGCTCTCTTCCCTCCTTCCATGGGCTTCTTCGGAGCTGCGTGTGAATGTTCCCGCACTTCCCTCTCTCCTTCCCTGGGCTTCTTTGGAGCTGCGTGTGAATGTTCCCCCACTTCCCTCTTTCCTTCCCTGGGCTTCTTCAGAGTTGCATGTGAATGTTTCCCCACTTCCCTCTCTCCTTCCCTGGGCTTCTTCGGAGCTGCGTGTGAATGTTCCCCCACTTCCCTCTCTCCTTCCCTGGGCTTCTTCGGAGCTGCGTGTGAATGTTCCCCCACTTCCCTCTTTCCTTCCCTGGGCTTCTTCGGAGCTGCGTGTGAATGTTTCCCCACTTGCCACTTCCCTCTTTCCTTTCAGACACCCGTGCTTGACTTGCCTCCCCCCACACGTGGCCCAAATTTCTGCTGCCTGACCCCTAAACTGCCTGCACTTTTCCCGCAGACTCCTATCCTTCCTGCTTTCCCCAAGCAGCCTGCCTTCCAGCCTGTCCTGCATTGTTTGCTGGTCGCCTAATTTTGGAGGTGGGTTGCATGAAGGGTAGGGTATCTTAGAAATATCTAAAGGCAATCCCTGGTGTAGATAGCATTGACACGCATCTTTTAAAATATTTTAAAAAATATTAGGGAAATAAGTGCCTTTGAGTTGGCCATGCCCACCCAGTCACATGCCCACCAAGCCACACCCACCAAGCCATGCCCACCAAGCCAATGGCCACAGAACCGGTAGTAAAACAAATTGAATCCCACCACTGACCATTGCAGCATCCCCATGATCATGTGATCCCAATTCAGCTGCTGACTCATATTTATGACTGTTTCAGTGTCCCAGAGTCACGTGATTACTTTTTATAAACTTCTGACAATAGATTAGAATAGGCTCTAGAGCAGGGGTGTCAAACTCATTTTCACCGAGGACATAATGGTTGCCCTCAAAGGGCCACATGTAACTGTAAGACAGTATAAATGTAACCAAATTCCGAAATGTTTTACTTTTATTTATTTAAAGACAATTGGAACTTTGCAGCTCTCGTGGGCCACATAAAATGATGTGGCGGGCCACATTTGGCCCCCGGGCCTTGAGTTTGCCACCTGTGGTCTAGATGGTGTTCAAAGTATAAACAAAAAATTGTAAAATGTGAATGTGTATGTGTGTGTATGTAGTTAATAGTTGATCATTTTCAGTCAAGAATTAAATATGTGTGTGTGTGTACACATATGTTTGTATATTCAATGCTTGGCTGAAAAACTATTCACTATTTTCCGAATATGATATCCAACTTTCAGTCTGTAGTTTATCTGTAATGTATCCTGTCCACAAGAATTATTAAAGCATGAATCAGTGATGACCAAAATAGCTGAACTGGCTTTAAACATCACTTTTTACTGGATTGCAAACCCCTCAGTCAAATGGAAGGTTCCAGTCTTGATCAACCCAAAGGAAATGGTGCCTTTTGTAACCCGAATATCTCCCATCTGCCAACTTTAAGCTACCAAGGTGTGCATAAAAGTGTTTCGGAAGTTTAAATGCTGGTCCTTTTAGGAAAGTCCCATTTTTTAATTTTCACCACAGAAATGTCAAAAAATCACATCCGGTCACACGATGGTTCAACTTCTGACAACAATTCTTGTCACGAGTTAAGTGGACTCCCTCTAAGATCCCAAGCATAGTTGGGCTTTCACTTCTGTTGACCACCAAGTTGCCGATTCCAATTGTGATCGCCAAACAACAACTACACACTTGGAAAAAGAGAGCACTTTAGCCAAAAAGGTGGAAAAAAGTAAAAGAAAAAGACTGCATGGTTTTATATTCAGAATTCTGTTGTTAACAAAATAAAATTTGGATAGAGTAAGCTTTTGTTCCCACATGGTTTCATTTTCTTGGATATGATGTTTCTGTATGATTGGATCTTAGAGCAAATGTTAAATTAGCAGAAAATCATTTGGATTTCATGGAACATTTGTGGTTTTATTGTTGCTTTTCCTGATGCAGTCTTGAGGAATGGAGCTTGGGAGATAGTCCACTGGGAAAAGGTATGTGGTTTTGTTATTGTAAAATATAAATACGATTTAGATAGATCCAAAGAATTGAACAGACAACAATGCTTGAGAAATGCTGTCCTGAAGTCTGTTTGTTGTCAAGTCATTTAACAGTGTTTGCAGCGTTTTGCACGATCCACTATAAAAATGATCTCAGCATCTTCTATTCAGTGATGTAACTTACTACAGGTAGTCTTCAAATTACAGCAGTTTCATTGAGTGACCATTTGAAGTTACAGCGGCACTGAGGAAAAACGACTTATGACCATTTTTCACACTTAACGACTGTTGCAGCATCCTTAGGGTCACATAATCAAAATTCAGATGCTTGGCAATTGCTTCATATTTACGACCATTGCAATGTTCACCTGATCCCCTTTTGCAAACTTTTGCCAAGCAAAGTCAGTGGGGAAGCCAGTTTCACTGAACAATCACGTCACTAACTTAATAACCGAGGCAAGAAAAGTCATAAAATGGGCCAATCTCACTTAACAACAGAAGTTTTGAGCGTAAGACGAGGACTACCTGTATATAATATAGGGTGTCAGCAGTTCTGCTCAGAGAAGAGTAATTCGGGATCTAAATATTTATATATGTTACAAAGTGAATTACACCAAATACATTAAATGTTTGTGTTTACCATATTGAATATATTGTCATTAAAAGGATTAAATTTACTGATTAAACTGTCATTCATTGTTTTATTGAAAGTTCTGGTTTATTTTTATTGCCTACATAATAATCCATTGTGCATTTGATCCCTAAAGGGTTAATTTGTATGCTCTGATACACAGAGCATTTAGGCAAAAGAATAGTTTATTATTCTCAAAGTTGCCATTTCCCTATCATATTAATCCAAACCTAGTTATTTTCACACACCATAACTAGCAAATATCCTGGATTCTCACAATACATTGAATCAAATGAGCTGAATCAAATCAAAATGCACGTGTATCTTATCTGTTTAAACATGTAAATGTAACTATAGTGCTAACAGCATTATAATAAAAGAATTAAAAATATCACCTCTCTTGTTTGGCATAGAATAGTGCTCTAATTGTTCTTATAAGTACATTCATTATGGATTGCAGTATTTTACTCAGGGGAAAATAAGCACTGGAGAATTAATACCAATTCATTTTAGATATTTTTAATTCATGACAACTATTAATCTATATTTGCCCACATAGAAGCCGATTTCATTGAACTAAATGGGGATTATTTCAAAGTAGAAATTCTTCAAGTTACTCTAGTAATCAATTTTACATACCGGTAGCTACAAGAGAGTTTTATTCTTTCAGTATTTGACTTGACAGATTCTACACTGTATAAACTTTATTTCTTAGCCAATAAAGACCTTCGAAATTGTTATAATTTTGTTATTGCACAAGTGCTACAGAAGCCCATTAGTAAAATTTATGTATTGTCGTCAACTCAAAAAGTTTTAAATTCTTGGAGGATTATGTCAAACTGTGGCAAAGAGTTGACTAGCTATAAAGATGTCTTGTATTCATACCAAGTAACAAAACAGATCATGATGTTTTGTTCTGAGCAAATGGAGTTTTACCTTCTGTCATAAAATGAAAATAGATATGTCATTCTGTTAAATGGGAGAAAAATATACTTAGATGAGAGAGAATGCCTCATCTTAAGGTTTTTAAACCTCTTATATACACTTTCAATTCCATTTGATGTAGTTTACTACTTTTATTACACAATGCATACTTAAATAAATACAGCAAAGGATAAGGATTATTCTGCTAGTTTCAGTCCATTAACCAATTCCCAGTTTTCTTTCAGGTAGATGTTGGAGATGTAGTTTTAATAAAAGGCAAAGAATATATACCTGCTGACATTGTACTTCTCTCATCAAGGTAGAGATGCTATCAGTGCTTCCAGAATAGAATCTGTTTTCTCTCTCCAACTTTGATCCATAATTGCACCAAGGAAATAAAGAATAAACAGAAATGTTGGCTGTATGAATTATCGCTAAGGAAGCCTAGTTCAAATGAATAAAATACTGGGCTTCCAATG
>JAOYMU010000002.1:43841402-43856316 GCA_025802295.1 Psammodynastes pulverulentus
TTTTGTTTGCAATGATATAAATATATCCTGAAAAAAAAAATGAGAAAAAAAAAACGAGAAAAAAAAGGGAAAAAAAACAAAAAACAAAAAACAAAATAAATAAATAAATAGATGCTGAAACTCTAGAAAGAGTACAGAGAAGAGCAACAAAGATAATTAGGGGGCTGGAGGTTAAAACATATAAAGAATGGTTGCAGGAATTGGGTATGGTTTTTTTATTGAAAAGAAGGGTTGGGCTGATATGATATCTAAGGGGCTGCCACAAAGAGGGAGTCAACGTATTCCTCAAAGTACCTGAAGGCAGGACAAGAAACCATGGATGGAAACTATCAAGGAGAGAAGCAACCTAGAAGTAAGGAGAATTTTCTGACAGAACAAGTAATCAGTGGAACCAAGTTGTGGGTGCTCCAAACTGGAGGTTTTTAAGAAGCGATTGGACAGCAATTTGTCTAAAATGGTATAGGGTTTCCTGTCTGAGCAGGGGTTGACTAAAAGATCTCCTTCTAATGCTTGTTATTCTGTTATATTGAAAACTGCATATGTTCATACTGAAACAGAGCCAAGTCCAAGTGGGATTACAACTGAAAAATTGCCATGCCATTAGCCACCATCCTTATTCAATGGCTATTGCTTTATTCAAATATCTGCTTAAATTTCTGAGGATTTGCAGTTCAGTAGCTGATAGGTGTCTGCATGATGGTTCTGCCCCTTGCATCCTTTTGAGCTTAGCACCCTGCCCATGCCTTTTCCAGACAAGTTGTGTTATGTGAAGGAGTATGAAGGGGAACTCTCTTCCTGTGGGCATGACTTTGAATAAACCTTCCTGCATTATCTGGACATCAATGAATATGAAACTAAGAAACAGGGGTGAAGCTAGTGTGTATGCTTCTGCTATGTTTTTAAATCTTCATGCATTCAGGCAAACTCTTGGAAGAGGGCTTATCCTATTTCAATAGAATGACCAGGTAGATTATTCTGCCCTCAGTAAGCAACCATAGGAAACATTCTTTTATTTTTAACCGTAATAGCATATTGGTGTGTCATGATGTCCACATTTTTAAAAAAAAAAGAGATGAAAGGCTTCTAGAGTAGCATGGCTGCCATGTTGCTCACTATACACATGAAAGTGGATATCACTCGGAAATGGTACAGAAGAAGCTAGATGTCAACACATATTATGCATCCTGATGTATAGGTTTTCACTTTCTTTCAAAAAATGCTTTGAGATTTGCTGTGCATTATTAAATGTCCATTAAATTTTAGTCAGCTAGATTTCAAGAAAAAATATGCCCTTTGTAAATAAAAGTATTTTAATCTAAATTCCCAGTTTGGGATTTGCAAACTACTGCAAGTCACTGGTGATTTATTAAGGGTATAATAGTGCTTCTCTCTATTTCTCTCTCTTTTTCTCTGTCTCCTCTCATCTCTCTTTTTCAGTGCACACACACACACACACACACACACACACACGTAATCTAAACCATTGGATCGCATAAGTTTTTAATTGGAAATTGTATAATTTTAGCAGATGTACCACGATCACATCAAGATCAGTGGTTTCAGAAATGTTTGACATTTCAACTTTTTAAAAATGTCAAATTTATTGTTTTTTATTTTATGTCAGAGTTCCATGGAATTAGTTGGGAAGATTATATGTGTCCATAGGCATTAACATTATTGGTTCTAACTTATGTTGTTATCCTTTAAAAGTGTCTGTGACAATATTGTGTCAGCATAAAGGAAAATTGGGAACTGTTTGCCCAGACATAATAAGTCAGATCATTATGGTCATGTAGCATGGAAAAAAAAGGATTTTCTTTCATTTGTGAGGGTAGCGTGTCATTTCTTGTGGCACTGCAAATGCAGCTTTATATACAGGTCTTGGAGGGATCAAAGAGCCAATTGTCCAGGCCTACATGGAGAAAGTCTTCCATTCAAAGTTTGATTTAGTGTTTGAAATATCAAATAGTTCAATATTTTTTTTCAAGCATGTATGAGAAAAACAAGTATAACTATGAACACAACGTATAAACATATAAGTATAAACAGATACGAATAAAAAGAACATTAGGACAGGGGCGGTAGGCACATTGGTGCGCTTATACATGCCCCTTACAAACCTCTTAGAAATGGGGTGAGGTCAGTAGTAGACATTCTAAGATTAAAGTTTTGAGGATTTGGGGAAGAGACCACAGAGTCAGGTAGTGCATTCCAGGCATTGACAACTCTGTTGCTGAAGTTGTATTTTCTGCAATCTAGTTTGGAGTGGTTTACCTTGAGTTTGAATCTATTGTGTGCTCGTGAATTGTTATTTATTATTATTGTGTATTTTTCATCTAAGTTATATAACTAAAAGCATAGTTCATGGGTTCTGAAGACAGATCTTTATATCTCCTCTTCTGAACGCTCAGATCTAGATAGCTAACCCAAAGCTAATTCAGTTACAGTCAAGGAAAGTGAAATGGGAAGTGAAATCCAATCCCCACAAGAAAGTTGGACCCCATAAAAGAGTTCTGACTATGCATGTGTGAGTCCCAGTAGGATTTCATTGGTATAATATTGCCTCCTGGTGGTCAGCATAAATTAATAGTATACTTGTTCTTACATTTATTTCATTGTATAGTAGCTAAGGTGGACAGGTAATTAGTCTGACTTTCATTTTATTATCAGCTTTTCAATCACCTATTGCTTCCCTGGCTTCCCCAGTTCAGTTACTCTTGTTGTAAGTCCTCTCTCATTTTTTTTTTCACATGGAAACTTTGTGCAACCAGGCTACAAAAAAGTCCATTAAAAAGAAAAAAAGCACCTGCCTCCACCATCAGTCAAATGACGTCAAAACATCACCATTGCAAGTAATGCTGCAGTGCCTTTTTGCATATTTTATTGCTTGTTTATAAAATTGAAACAATATTCACAATAAACCATATGTACCGATGCTTCATACATCAAATTTATAGTGCTTTATATCTATTAGGAATTCCTAATTTATTCCAAAATGCTTTGTGCTTTGTCTATATATGCATCATATACTGATGACTAAGAATCATCTTTTAATCAACCAAGACTCCTGGGTATTTTTTTTCCTTCCTTTTCTGCAGAATTCCATTCCATTGTACTTACATAATTGCCTTTGAAATTATTATGAGACCCCAAATAACTTTCCTTTTTTTATAGCAATAATAACTATAAGCTCTTTTCATACACAGGGGTATTAGAGATATTGTTGAATGTTTTCTTTTTGGTTTGTGTTGTAGAATTTGACCTTTCAGCAACTCAGTTATTCCAGCATTTTTCTTCCCCAAATAATCTTTTCTTCCATCATATTTATCTTTTATTTGAACTTTTCTCTGTGGTATACTAGAAAGGCCAAACGGTGCTGTCCTTAATCACAGTTTTATACTTCTTGATTGTTGTAATGCTGACTTGCTCTTTTCACCAAAATGACCACTATTGCAGTCTTATTATTCCTAATTATTCTCCATTTGATTCCTGTTTGCATAGCATCAATGAGTTTGTGTTTGCATAAATGGGAAAATAGACCTGGCTCCTAAACAATTGTCTCATAAACCTCATAAAAGAACTCAGGCACAGGAAGATTTAAATGGGAACTTTGGGGGTCACACTGCCTTGTTAAGTAGGGCTATGTGATGCTTTGGATTTGAAGGTGCAAAGTTGTTTTAGAACTCTTTAAAATTCTTTAAATCAGGCCTGTCAAACTGGCGGCCCACGGGCCAGATGCGTTGCATGCAGGCCACGCCCTCCCCGGCTCCACAAAGGCAAAAATGTCCTGATATGTCATGTGATTTGACTGAGTTTAACACCCATGTATTAAATCTTCTGCCAGGATGATGTAGCTGCCTTTCAGGCTGTAGTGCAATCTCAAAAAAATCCTTGTATTGCTGGAGAAGTTCCAGACAAGTGTGTTGACTCATCAGTATCTCCTCTTCCTTTTATATATGGTGCAACTTTGCAACCCCAAAGGGTTGGAATAAACTCAGATTAAGTTTCTGTATACTATTCTATTCAAATACACTATTTGAGCCATGGTGGCACAATGGTTAGAATGCAATACTGCAGGCTAATTCTGCCCACAGCCAGGAGCTCGATCCTAACTGGCACAAGGGTGATTCATCCTTTCATCTTTATGAGGTTAGTAAAATAAGGACCCAGCTTGTTGGAGGAAATATGCTGACATTTATAAACCACTTAGAGAGTGCTGTAAAGCACTATGGAGCAGTATGTAAGTCTACGTGCTATTGCTATTATTATTCTAGGAGCTCCTTATGGTACTATCAAGAGTAGAACTAGAACTAACAATGATGAAGATCCAGATCTGATTTGTGAAAATTACATACCATCTTTGACTGTGATATCAGCTGTTTGACTTTATCCTTTGGTTCTCCATGGTAAACTCTCAAGTGAGTTATATTAAATAGAGCAGAAGATGGCTAGTGTTGGTCTATTCTCATCAATTTTAATTACCATAGGACTTTCTGAAGCAGGATAAAGAGCTAAACAATTTTAATAATGTTAAACTATGGGAAATTGCCATTTAAACTAAAAGATCATTAACTATCAGCACATTAGAGGGAGTCCCTGCAAATTGGCAAATTATCTCTACGAAACCAAACTAAGGGGGACATTTGCAGGAATATTTCAATGCAATGTCCACACCACTTTTCTAAATGTTTTTCCAAATGATTTTGCCCATGTGATTCTGAAGAATGGTAACACTTGGTCATATCCAAGTCTATTGCTAATATTATAGCAATAGATGCACAATTATGAGGACCCAGATTGTTGGGGGCAATATGCTGATGCTGTAAAACCACTTAGAGAGAGCTGTAAAGCACTATAAAGCGGTATATACAGTAAGTCTAAGTGCTATTGCTATTGCTATTGCTATTATAACTTGTTGTACCAATTCTAGTACATTATCCAAGTAGATCTTCTTCCTTTTATTTTTCTTTGTTACTGATAGATACAAAACATGAAGTAACACTTCAGGTTGCAAAATTTTGCTGTCTTGTTTACTGATAACAAATGCATTTGCTTAACTCACCCATACAATTGATACAGGAAGCAAAATAAAAGATGAGGGAGAATGGAAATACAATCAGGATCCATCACATAAACTCCTCAAGTGTGATGAAGGAGAAGTGATTATTTTTATTTCGCTCTTAAAACATCTTCCTTTAATTCTTGCAATTAAAATATTGAAGGTTCAGCATTAACATTTTGAGGATAACTGAAGGCCACAATGAATTTGTGGTAAAGGAATATGGGCTAGCTCTACAATTTCTTGACTTTTTTTTTTCTTATGTATGATTTGTTTGTTTGTTTTTACAGTGGGGGAATTGGTGAATTTTCTTTGTTTTATAAATTGTATCAATGATGTCTTGTGTTTTAAGATTCCTGTCTGTCTGTCTGTCTGTCTGTCTGTCTGTCTGTCTGTCTGTCTGTCTGTCTCTGTGTATGTATGTGTTGAGCGGTATGTCTGCCATCTCAAAATGGCTGGAAAATTAAAATGCCACAGTCATTTTTCATGATTGTGATTAGAATACACTGTACTCACTTCTGACCTACTAGTTTGTCTTTTGATTCTCTCCCCCCCACCCTCTCTCTCTCACACACACACACACACACACACACACACACACACAGAGCAAATATATTTATAGTTATGTTCTATACTTTATAAAGATATAGTCATGATAATTTAAAATAGGCTAGTTTTATTGGGGCCATTCACATCAATTAGTGGGGTATCATCAACACATTGATGATTATTGACCCATGGTAATGGAAGATCTCATTCAGATATATTGCATAAACATCGTTTTTATACTGTTATTTTATACTGTATTCTGTATAAAAGTAATGGATCTAAACAAACAAACAAACAAGCAAACAAACAAACAGGAGGGGAGAGAAGTTAAATATTTGCAGAAAGGCATTTTTAAAATGATCACTCTACAAGGACATTCATGAAAATATTTTCTTCTCTCAAGTCTACTGTTGTCTTGAAGATAACATAGAACTTCATGGAATGTTACAAAGAGAAGCATGTCACATAGGATGAGACCTATGCAGACTTATAGCTGTGAATGGGTCAGATAACTTAGTAATTTTAGATTGTTCAGCATTGTCTTCAGAAATCTTTTTATTTACTTTGATAACTTGCAGTGAAACTGAGTTGAGTTGCACATAAGCATACTAGAGGATAAAGGATTAGATCCATTGAAATTTTGCAGCTAATACATTTGAATAAATAAACAAATAAATAAATTTAAATTAGATTGATGTAACATAGAAGAGTTGTCTCTGTGCATGCCACATGGATACTTGTGTATATATGTTGTTGTTTTGCAAACTTCCTTTTGCATTAGATTGCTATTCTGCACAGATAGTGTCCAGGAAAAAGAAAGCTTGAGTATAATTTAAAGGTCGTTTTTAATGATAAACATATAACTTGATCTATTGCTGCTGAACAAAACAGTTAATGCTTGATCTAATGTCAACATTTAAGAAGATGAAGCTTTTATGACTCTAGATTTGTATTCAAATTATCAATACCAAATCTCAGTGTTTTAATTAGAATTCTGTAATAATTCAGTTTCTCAAAATGAAGGAGTAATGTTCAAATATTTTATGTGTGTGAGTCCCTAGCCTGCTATATTACTCTTAATTATCATATAATCCAGAAACAATATAAAGCTGAATGGATTTAGAAATCTATTAATATTTACTGTACATATTAATAGTTATAACTGAAAGGTGAAAATTGAATTTAGTATATGGTAAGTATTTCTGTCATGCAGATTTGTTCACTTTGGCTTTCACGAGCTAGAATAAAGTCAGTCCAAATATTATTACTATTATTATGGTTGGTCAAACAGTTAGCCTGACCTTTAGACTGGATTGGCATTTTTATCCATTTACCAGCTCCTGCCCAAGGACCTGGGACAGGCAGATGTTGTTGTTTGATAATTGTCACAGGATGTGAGTGATCCTAGTAAAGCTGCCTTTTGCAATTGACTGATGGTGATTTTGTCAATACAGATGATGTTCAGTGCTTCTCCAGTTGTTTTAATGGATAATTAAATTCCTAATCTAAGATTGGTAGAAGCCTAATAATTCAAGTTCCAACCAAGGACCTAAGAATTATTAAAATAATGTATGAATTTATAAATTATCAATACAATGTCTGAAATTATTAAGGTAACAGCAAGCTTCCAGTGGAAAGAATGGTGAGCTGGTTGGAAGGCAGATTCTGGTCAGTGCTTATCTCCCTGGTTCAAGGGGAAATAGACCACATGTGCTCTGGATCTAGGTTCCTTCTAATTAAATTGCAGAAACAGAAACATTTTTGCAGCTAGACCTGGATTTGAACTTTTGGGACCCCTGGAATTCTATCTATGCTCCTATCTATAATGAAGTCAATAGACACCAAAGGATACTTTTAAACAAAAGGTGGACAGATATCAATGTGTTAAGAGACACTATATTTTTTATCCTTCAATGACCAGAATATTATACTTGATGGCCCAAATAGCATGTTCCAACTCTATAATCTTCTTACCAATCCCTCCTTTTGTCAACCCTTTAAGGAAGTTAAAAGAAGTATTTCTGTGTTTTTAACAGATCTATTAAATGTTCCATGTTGGGCCCTGCTGAAATTCAGGATACAGGTGCAGGTGGTTGTTCAGCCTTCTTCTAAATACATAAAATATAATTCAACTTTTTGTAAAAAATAGAATGGAATGGTTCAGACATAGAATTATCCAAGTTATAGATGATTTCTACCTCACATACCATTATTGGGATGCAATCCTGAGTTTAGTATTAAGCTAACAGAAGACATAGAAATTAACTGTAATACTAACCAATTAATCTTATCCCCAGCATGTGGAAGATAAGCATATTAATTCTTTGCATATAAATATTAAGCATATAATACTTAAAATATGAATAATTTTAGATGGGTAATGGCAATTTGGGATATGGCCTGAGGACAACTCAAGAGACATTGAATTGCTTAGGTCATCACTTAATAGCACTTGGAAATGCTCAAACCAAACTAAAAGAGATTGTTCTGTAAGTACCGTAAAAAGTATAGTAATTATCATAAATCAGCATAAACTGCTAAGAACAAGTCTTGTGAACTAATGTTATCTCATGTTATGATCAATCTTCCTTAACAGATTATGGGAATTATGTAGACATAACATAATTTGACTTCAGAAATGCTTGTATCATTCTACAAATATCCCATTACATGATGATTAGCATACAATTAAGCTGCATTGGAAGGCATATCAATTACAGGTAGTCTTCAACTTAAAACTGAAATGGAGCCTGCCCCTTATGGTTGTAAGACATGACAGCTATAAAATGGGTTAGTCATGTAACTGACTTGATATTATGATCTTTTTTTTTTTGGCGGCACTGGTTAAGAGAATTCTATAGTCGTTAAGTAAACCAACGATTCTCTATGGGTTTGGGTTTGCCCAAAATTGGAAATAAATGCTGACTTTCAGCCAAACTGTCATAAAATCACATGACCATGGGACTCTGCAAACTGCCGTAAATGGGCCCAGTTGCAGAGTGACCCCAAGTTGGCTCACACGACTACAAAGGAGAGCCAATCATCAGAATCCAGGTCATAAGTAGCTTCCCCAGTACATCCATGTTCACTTTGAATGGTTGCTAAGTGGCTGGTCAGGAGTTGAGGACTACCTGTAGATAGATAAGAGTTTTAAAAATAATTGTCAAAGCATGACATCAATGACTCTTTATCAAATTGGTGAGAGATATCAAGTGGGAGGCCACAAAATTAAATTCTAGATTCATTACTTTTCATTAATGTTACTAACATATTAATTGAAGATGTAGACACTGTATTGACCGAATGTACAAAAAACACCAAATTGGGTAAAATGGTAATCTTTTAGATTAAAAGAAAAAAATACATTTCAAAACAAATTTGGAAAAAAAATGGGCTGAATATAGCAGAATGAAATATAATAAAGGACATTTTGCTTAGGAATGAAAATATGTAATGCACAAGTGTAATATGGTAGATATCTTCCTTAGCAATATTTATGAAAAAGTTCTTGGAATACCAGTTGATTGCAAACTGCACATGAGCCAGAGTGCAGTATGGTTGAAAAAAAAAGGTAGCTGTTGTTTCAAGTTGCTTCAACTGAAGTTCAATATTTAAATCCTGGGAGGGATGTTTGTTTAGCCATGAGGGGGAAAAAAGACAGGTAGAGGGTCATACAAAGCACTCTTCAAATTCCTGGGGGAAGAAAATGCAAAAGAGCACGCAAAACATAATAAATATACAATCTGTTGTTGTTTTTCATTTCATGTTGCAGAATACAGACTAACAGATTTAAGTTACAAGGAGGCAAGGGATCATAACACAAGAAGCAGTTAAAATGAGAATGAATTACTTTATGGGGTGGTGAGTTTTTCTTATTTATTTATTAAATTTATTTGCCATCCGTCTCACCACAAGGTGACTTTGGATGGCTTACATTAAAAGTGATAAAATCATAACAATAAGAATACAAAATTATAATTAAAATGGAATGGAAAGATGCAAATTGAACAGGTGGAGGGAAATGGGACTAACTACAATTAGTCCATCAACTACCTCCAGCATGGTAGGTTCTTCATTTCTTCATTATACGTGTTTACATGCAGACTAAACAGACATTAGTTGGAAATTTTAAGTTGGATTCCTGCACTGAACAGGAAGTTGGACTACATGGTCCCTTCCTATTCCATCTTTTTGAAAAATTCTGGGAAAATCAAAGACCTGTAGGAGAAAAAATGATTCTGATAAAAACTGTCCAGAAAAATATATCCACATGATAGATACATTCACCAGAAACAGCAAATACTCTGAATTGTTTTTTTTTTAGTTTTGCTAAAAAATGGTATGTTACAATATATGTCAGGTCCCAAGACCAAGAATGACACTTGGAATTACTTTTGAGTAGTTTATTTTTCACCCACAGACAGAATCTTGCCAGACTAAAGCAACAATCTGCATAAGTATAGATATACTCTATGAACTGCTAAAGAGGGTCATCTTAGTCCTCTTCCTGCCTAGCAATTTCCAAGCTCTGCTGCATCTTTGCCATCTGGGAAGCAGCACTTTCTTCCTGGGACTCCAGACTATGTTTCACCATATGATCTGAGTTTATTTTAGACTAATCCACACACCCTTATCCAGGATTTTCCACACAAGATGGGAAAGATGGCTTTTGGTACATCAGCCACAGATGCCTACTTCAGTTAGTAAAACCCACAGCAACTGAACAACTTTTCTATGGCCTTGGCTCTACATCAATCTTCTAAAAACCAATACTTTGAGTAATCTTTGTAGATAGTTGAAAAGGATGAAACAATTATGGAATTTTTGAATCCAAAGCTAACCAAAGGAATCATTTTTCCTGTGTTCGATTTTGTTTTGCAACACTAATTAATACATTCTGACCTCTTGGTTGCCTTTTAGTAGAGCTACAGATGGATTGTTGCTATACATGAAATCAACAGCAATTTTCATTTTAATCCATCTGTAACAGAAACTTGATTCCACCCTGGGCAATCAAGAGTGGGAACACTTAGGTAATCTGCCTCTTTCTATGTTTCTTTTGCTGCCCTTTATTAATTACTGCATCATTATATTGTCAATGGCATTTTTTGCCTTATACAGAGAGGCAATGATGTCTATTTTCAGCTGGAACCCTAAAACAAAAGTAGACTTTTCATTTGGAGCACCTGTTGACATTGCTAAAATAGCTTTGTAGAAAAGTTGGAGCTTGTCAGTCAATATTCAGATATGGAATTTCCAATCCATCTGGATACCCCTAAGCTGCTGAGCAGCACATGCTTTTAATGTCAGGAAAACAATAACATTGTTGTCACAATGTGCCTATGAATAGCTTTGGTAACAGTACCTAGTGAATAACTGCAGCCAAATTCATGGCAACCAGAGAAACAGGGTAGCTTAATGACAACTGAACTCTATGACCGTTAAGAGAAAAAGTATCTATGAAATCAGGTTCTCTGATTTTCATTTTTGCAGGATTCTTTATATTCTAAGGCTCATTGGGGAAGGTATTCATGCTTCTTGATATGATAAGAATGAAACCTAACTTTAATTTTTAAAAAAAAATATAGTAAAAGTGGTGTATATTGTGCCTCTGGTTCTGGAAGAAAGGCAGAATAATAAACCATATTACTCAGTTATGAGCTAATCTGCAGAGAAATGTCAGTATGCCAACAACGGACAATCTTTGATTCTAGGATAGCTTTTTGCATTCTATTCCTATTTTTATTCTATTCGTGTGTGCATTATTGAATTTTGGTAGCAAGAATGCAAAAAATCATCCAAATCACTGGTTTAAAAGAGAAAGCATGAAAAAGTATAGTGTAAGCACCAAAAGAGAATGAATACATGGTTTAAAAGACCAGAACAATTAAAAACCATAACTTTTTCTTTGTGTGGAAACAAGGAAAGGTGAATCATGGCTAGCCCTGCCATTTCACACCAATGTGCATTTTTCTTCTGTTTTCAGTCTTGTTGCTTTATTAGGCTCCCTATTGTCCAAAATTAGTAGAGGAACAATCATGAATAACTTCTGTTGGAAGAAAACCAAAGGTTTCCTGCCTACATCCCAACTTCACAGCCATTTCCAGGACAAAACATAAAGAATTACACTAAAACAAAAGGTAACTAACTTGACACTTCTATGAAAAGAAGGGCTAGGAGTGACATGATAGCAGTGTTCCAATATCTATGGAGTTGCCATAAAGAGGAGGGAATTAACCTATTCTCCAAAGCACATGAAGGCAGAAAAGAAGCAATGTATGGAAACTAATCAAGAAGAGAAGCAACTTAGAACTGAGGAGAATTTTCCTGACAGTTAGAACAATTAATCAGTGCAACAACTTGCCCTCCAGAAGTTGTACATGCTCCAACACTGGATGCTTTAAAGAGATTGGACAACTGAAATGGTATGGTTTCCTGCCTGAGCAGGGGGTTGAACTAGAGCAGTGGTCTCCAACCAGTGGTCCAGGGACCACTGGTGGTCCATGAAAAATTTTTGGTGGTCCGCAGTGCATTTAGGTGAGGAAACTGTTCCAGGATGACCAAAGGGCCAGTCCTGTGACTAGAGCTCTGGAAAGAGAGATACAGAAAGATATGAGAGTGAAAGAGAGATGAGGAAGAGAGATACAGAGAGAGATGAGTGAAAGAGATAAAGAGAAGAGAGAGAGAGAGAGAGATATCAAGAAAGATACAGAGAGAGAGAGAGAGAGAGAGATGAGAGAGAGAGCAAGAATGAAAGAGAGAGATGAGAAAGAAAAAGAGATGAGAGAGAGAGATGAGAGAGATACAGAGAGATATACAGAGAGTGAGAGATGAGAGAGAAAGGGAGAGAGAGATGAGAGAGGGAGAGATGACAGATTCCGGTGTTTTGTTTTCTGTGGGAAATGGGTCCAAATGGCTCTTTTGAGTATTTAAGGCTGCAAAAACAGGCAGCTAAGTGCCTGAAGGACCCCATTTTGTCACTGGGAGACCAGGCACTTCAGCGAGCAGTGCACTGGATTCATATTAGTGGTCTGCAGGATTTAAAATTATGAATTTCGTGGTCCCTGAGGTCCAAAAGGTTGGAGACCACTGAACTAGAAGACCTCCAAGGTTCCTTCCAATTCTGTTATTCTGTTTTATGTTAATACAAAGAGTTTGAAATTGGCAGCAGCCCATTCAGAGATTCCACCAAAAAGATAATTTCCTCCATGAGACCACTATCCTAACTATAACATTAATCAAGAAGAAAACAAGCATAAAATTATATCTAAGCAAGGTTGACCCTAGAGTGCCCCCTTTTTTGGAGAACTGGTCAATTACATTTTCTATGGATTCCTAAGTGTGAGTGGTTCATTTTCACATCTTCCAATAACATAGAAAGGTTTTCCTATATAAGGGGCTTTCAGGAGAATGCTCAGGGTGCCTATCTCCAATTGTTGACCTGATACATTACCTGTATTCTGGTCTCTATCTCTACTTCAAGCAACTGCCTATATTCTGCAAACTTTTTCTTGACCTGGATCCAAGTGAATCAAGATCTTCTAATGCTTCTAAAGAATTGCTATAAATGCAGCCCAGATCTGCTTTTTCAGCCCCTCCCCCATTGCTGGGGTTTACTGTACATGAGAAAAGTCTTCCAGTTCAGCTCTATCTTGCATTCATGTGTACATGAGTTTTTTTTTTAAATTGTGAATAGGACTGTTCCTTCCAATTTGTCCCATCTGCTACGCTGAAATTGTCTCAACATATTTCAAGGCAATAAAAGTGTTCTGTTCTATTACTTGCACCAGTTAATAATAATAATGTTTGCACTATACTATATTATTTATTCTTTGCAACACATGTCTTTCAATTGCAATGGACTAAAGCTTGTAAAGGTTTTTTTTTCCCTCTGCTGCTCATTATCTCAAGGGAAGATCAAGATGAAAATAAAATAATCATAAGATAGAGAGAAAACAGAAGTGATTGCTCAGAATAATGTTGTTATGAGCCACTGGATCTATTAAGCTCCACATTTTTTTTCTTTGGCTATTTCCAAATTACTTTGAAAATCCACCAAAGATGCAAGAACAGAGAATGATGACCAGACTTGGTTCTTTCCCCTCCCCCCTTCAGTAACTGTGGAAATGAGCTGGTTTTTTGGTCAGAACTGTAGCTGTGTGTCGGAAAACTCTAACACAATTCACAATGGAAATGGATGACAAAGATCCTTTTGAAGGTCTCCTTTCACTTTCTCCTCCCCTTAAGAGACCCATGCTATAGAGGGACCGGTTGTACTTTTATAGAAAGCTTTGTTGAAAATGCTCCAGGGCTTTGTGATATTGATGGCAACTCAAATGAAGTTTGCAATCGCTTTATGAAAAGTTTGTTTTAACTGCAGATGCTTGAAGAACCTGGGGTATTGATTCCTGGATGATTGGTTTGTTGTTGTTAGTTTAAAAGAGTGGTTCCTGCCAATGTCTGAAGGCCTTCTGTTATTTGGCTGCCATTCAAATGGAATTTGTAGCTGAAATGTTATGAAGTTTATAGTACACATTGTTGTAAATGATATTGCATACTTCCATTAATTTCCCCATTCTACGGAAGGGACTTGAAGCACAAAGTCAACCACTGAAAGCATAAAAGAGCTGGCGTTATTTTAGTAGCTTTTTGCTTTATTTTGTTGTTTTCAAACTATCTGTCTCACTTGCCAACTGGATTGATTTTAGCAGAGTTCATTTTATCACTAAGTTATGGAACCTTTCCGAGTGATTTTATAAAATTGCCAACCATTTCAATCACCTTCTGCATTTAGATTACTGGATGTATTTCACCCTTAGCCTGGGCTCTTTCCCCTCAAAACTGTTGATTTCCTTGGCTTTCAATAGTGATATTGGATCTAGGTAGAGCCAATTTGTTTTCCTGAGGGCAGATTTATGCCTGCATTTAATAAAGAAGTTGATCTATTTAGGCAGAGAGATTGCAATATTTCATTTTAGGAAAAAAAAGGTACAAAGTGGGCAGAACTGTTGGCTTTTCCTTTTATTTTAATGGAAAAATAGGTTGCTGTTGATTTGCAGCATTTCCAAAATTTTATGAAAGATACTGTAGGTTTTTTGGAAGGTACTGCTCTGATTAATCTTTGTGACTATCCTCCTTGTTAACCTTCTTTATACAATAATGTTACATTATAAATGAAAAGCGAAAAGCATCACTTGAAAATTAGGACTGTTTGATGTATTTATTTTATTTTATTTATTTATTTGTTAGATTTATAGCCCGCCCTATCTCCACAAAGGGACTCGGGGCGGGTAACATTCAGGCAGA
>JAOYMU010000002.1:43872284-43882631 GCA_025802295.1 Psammodynastes pulverulentus
TCCGGGTGCTCTTCATAGGGAGCCCCATGTAGAGAGCATTACAGTAGTCCAGGCGGGAGGTGACTAGGGCATGAGTGGGTCCGTAAGGCATTCCGATCTAGGAAGGGGCGCAATTGGCGTATCCGGCGCACCTGATACAATGCTATAACATTAAATACAATATCTTTCTGCAGATGTAAATGAATACTTATTTACATACAGCTGTTTACAGATGAAAAATGAGAAAATGTTGAAAATGGCATTGGCCATTGGATGTCCTTCCACAGATCTGCTGCCACTTTTTTAGTCTAACTTGTTATTCTGACTATTAGCCAGGCAACGAGAATTCCATAAGTGAACAAATATCCTGACTCTTTGCACTACTCTGGTTGTTGCTCTCTTTACCTCCTCTAAACAACTTCCAGAGCTTTTGAAAATGAAGATAGTTCACACTTACAAGGGGAAGTTAATTATTTTTAATTATTAAAAATACTTCTGGATGACATCTGGGAGAAATAATGTCATGAAATGAACATCTGAAATCAATGAGAGATCTGGAGGACCAAGAAAGATCTCTGCTTGAGATCTCTGAAACTGGTTATATCTACAGACTCAATTCTAGATTATTGGAAATGATCCAGCTGACAAGAGACTAATTGTTCATGAGGCTACCATAGACAGTTGCTTTTATAATAATGATCTGGATGAGACAATTGTCAGAAGGGAACCTTTTCTCTGAACTTATCATAAAAATCACATCTAGGCAGGAAAAAATATTGATAAGCCTGAATTATTTTGAAACAAAGTGCTTTAGAATGGAACAGCTCCTCCACCTGGCTGTACTGCGGACCACCAAAATTTTCTCCCGGACCACCAGTGGTCCCCAGAACACTGCTTGGAGACCTCTGCTTTAGACTGATACTTCTAAAAATTGAACTCTTTAGCCACAATGGCATGATACACTGTGAAAAAAACAGAGTGAATTGGTTGAAGAAAAGTATATAGTTTGCCAAGTATTAAACATGGGAGTAGTTCTATTATGTTTTGTGGTAGGATGGCAGCCACTGTAACAATAAATACTATGTGGGTGGAATATAGAATAGATAAAACTACATATCAATTTATCTTAGAAACGAATGTTCCATAGCAGGTTTTTTAAAAAGTATAGGTATTATCTAAGATAGTATAGGTTTAGTAATAAGTGGTAAAGTAGGAAATAAGCAAATTAATTTTTAAAAGACAAGCTTCCTGGCAAAACCACAGGAAAGATAAAAAAATTGTTTGTTGCTGGTCTATACCATTCCCCCCCCCAAAAAAAAAGCTTTCTCAGAGTATACCCCTGACAGTCACCATTTTCTTACTTTAAGTCTGAAAGCAACTTCAGGTAAAAAGTAATGATATATTTAAATTTACAGAAAGATGTTGTGTTTCACTTTGTTGGATCAATTTCTGCTCAATTAAGTATTTACTGAAACATGCAATTTGACCAGGAGGGCCTCCATATTTGCATGCCATCACACTGTAGGCATCTTATTCTTTCCTTAGATGACCTTTTCAGTATTCTCCAGTTTAATTTGTTAGAGCTGCCATAAAATGCTCCGTTTTAACAAGCTATCATGTTTAGAGAAATCAAGGGGACAGCTATCAGTCAAGCACTGAATGTTGAAAAGGTCAAACTTGCAAAAGATATAGTATTAAACATAGGCAAAAATATCTCCACAACTTAAGTTAGAACAATCATAGTCTTCCTAAAGGAAGCATTATTTCTTTTCCAGAAGAATGTAAACCTCTGGAAGTTCAGATTTAAATGTTCCAGTTCTGCCTTATGAAGTAGAAAATGAATCTCAACAACACAACAGCATAAGATTGAAGGATAGTTGGGGTATCAAAGAGTTTAACTTTAATGTTCTATCTTTTCTAGCCATGCAGTACAACTTTTAAAAATGTCCTATGGGCATTCCTGGTGGGCTCAAAGTGGACTCAACCTTCCATCTTTCCAAAGTTGGTAAAATGAGGATGCAGATTGTTGGGGGCAACATGTTGACATTGCAAACTACCCAGAGAATTCTGTAAAGCACTGTGTAGAGGTATATAAATCTAAGTGCTACTGCTATTTCTACCTGTAATAAGAAACTTAGTAACGTTAAGGCCAAGTTAATATTGGGAAATATCACTCAACATTTTGTAAAACTAGGATGCCTTTCTTGCATATTTGAGAACACTTGGAATTTCAAACAGAGTCTCACTGAGAATTAAATCAAACTATGCATGGAAATTTGACTTGGCTTGTAATTGGCTTAGTTTTTCCAAACCTTCCCTTCAGATTTAAGTTACAATACTTTGAAATGCTCTCAAATTTCCTTTTATAGCTTTTAGAAAGACCACACAGATACATACTAGATAGACAAACTATGTTATACTGTAGTCTGTTTTTAGACACTATACTTTAGTATTATTTGAATCGTCACTGAAGTAACACACACAAAAAGTAAAATAATAGATATTTGGGGATGTTTCTTTTTTGTCAGCTCAACAAACTGATTTGATTTTTTTAAATGTCTTATGATCGTGGGTAGTGCTGTTCTTCAAAGGAGGATCAATATTCTATCTCCTGAAATACCGTTTCTATTCTATATATAAGAAGCCTATTCGCTAGCCATGAGGTCACCTGAGTTGAAAATCAGTGTAGTTTAGATCCTTTCAATCAAAACTGCCTGGAACTATAGGGACTTGGAGAATGTCACCTCTCCTACAGCAGCTTCTTCGGTTTTAATAACCCTCCTAGAGATTCCTGTCATTCCATCCTTGTTAATATTCTGGAACTGTTAAAAAGCAGGGCTGTTCTCCCAGTTCTTAGGGTAGGATGTTTTTTGAGATTCACCTTATTCAATGTCTTATTTCTATTTTCTTCCATTTTGTCAAACACTTATCTCAGTTCCTCCTCTATTCTGAACCTACAGAAATTCAAACCCTGAATTTGAATTCTACAAATTAAATTTATATTTTCATTAAGAACTTTCTCCTTCTTCATATGGCATATGTGACCCTGCCAGCTTTTGTTCTTAATAAACGTTTGATTTCTACACCTGCTTCAATTGCAGATATCCTAGGAGTAACCACAGCACCATTTCATTTGCCGTGATTAATTGCTATTCAGGACTCAGTCAATAAAATGATTCAACAACAGCCAAAAAGAATTATTCAACAAGAATTACCGTACCAAGAAACTCTGAGTATATACTAAAAGCTATTTTATTTGAATGCTGATATTCAGAACAAAATATGCCAGTCTAAATTACAAACCCGTACATGATAATATGTATTTATCAAGTTTGCTTATACTAATATTAGTTGCAAAGAAGTCAAACTATCCCCTAAAAGAAACACATTTTTCCAAAAGAGAGAAAAAGTGAAATGATTCCTTTTTTCCAGTGACCTAGCATGTTGTTAATCTCAGCACCACCAATTTACATCACAGTATGCTTCAGCCATAGTAATTAAGCTGCCTGACATTATAAGACTGTTTCTTGTCAGTGAGTGCAATGCTTCTTACCCCAGAAAGCACATCATTAAAACAAAGCGCAGATTCAGTTTTATGGGGAAGAAAGCTTATGGTCAACAGTCAGCTTTGGTTTTAGCTTGATAAAGATGACAAGAATCTTGAAAGTTGTTTGCATCTGTCATGAAAGTGATGATGGAGAAAGCAGGGAACATCTTGAATTAAATGAGAGTAAAAGGACATGGAGAACAAACAGCAGGAATGCTACAATGCCAAAGACTTAGGAAGACAGCTGACTTTGAGGTGCCAGACATCCTATAATTCCCATGATAAAGCATCTGGAATCTCATATTTGATAGATCCTTTTTAGATATCTTTTCATAGAGATGGTTGTGCTACCAATTTTCAGAATTATGGCTTATTTGGAGTGGCATGTTATGTGACCATAGGAAATGCATTTTATTACTCTGGGTCATATCCTACTATTTGAACCCAGCCACTGTTTTTGCTTATATGGTCTGGACCTCTGAATATGTCAAATCTCTTTAGCATCAAGCAGGACTGAAAATGAACAACCAATAAACACATAGAACTGCAATGAGTAAAAAATATTAAGTAACACAGATCACAGTGACAGTATAAGAATTCCAAATTATGCTACTAAAATTGGTAGGCTCTGAAATTTATTCCTGCCTTCAGCGCGAAGCCAAATGAGTCATCCGGAACCAGTCACTTTGTTTCAGCTCTTGGAAAGAGGCAATGGCAAATCATTTCCAAAAAAGAAAAGTGAAGGGGATAGTCCAGGCAGTTACAAGGAGTCAAAAACTGACTTGAAGGCACATAAAGAAGTTAGCTTCTTCTTTATGTCGGTTGCCAAATGTCTGAATTTTAATCATGTGAGCCTGAGGATGCTGCAATGGTCATAAGTGTGAAAAGCGTCACAAGTCACTTTTTTCAGTGCCATCTTAATGTTTTACGGTCACTGAATAAACTGTTGTAAATCAAGGACTAACTATAAAAATTCTACTCTGACAATATACATTTCACCCAAAGCTGATATTTGAAGCATTTGTTAGTATTGAAAGATAGTTTGGGATTTCAGATAAGAGTTTATTAACACTAGCATACAGTTCCAATCAGCCTTTTTTTTTAACAGCAATTGAGTATGCAAAGAACAGCATCATAGGATGCATGTCAAAAGGAAAAAAAAGATGGGAAGAGAAAGAAGTGTTGGATTCAGCAATCAAGTTGCTTTAATAACCAGTCATTGTTCACATCAACCATGCAACCTTGGTGATACAGAATTTATCCTTTATTATTAGGTCCACTTCTATCCAAGGACAACAGAGAAGGGATAGCTAATAAGCAAAACCTTTTAACTATGCATGGATGTGGATCTCATAAAAATGCTGATTTTACATGCTCCAGAGAAATGTTAGGGGATAACAGAATGAAGCATATCAATGTTACCGAAAGAGAAAGCTGCATTCACTGGAGAAATAGTATTCAGCAGTAAAGCATGAACTCTTGAACTCTACCAATTCTCCATGATTTCTCAAAGTTTATAGTTGTATGTAATTGTAAGTCCTAGAAATTTAAAGTAGTTCATGATAACCAGGTAATCTTTAAGGAGGGTCCTTCATTTACCTGGGATTGCCAACACCTTTTTTTTTCTCATTATTTTACTTGGGTCAATTTGGACACTGTTTGACTTTGGGAGAAGATAAGCAAGTTCAAGTCCTTTCTTTTTCTTCTTTTACTATTGACATAGTCAGAAAGCAGCTTTTTTGTTTTAGAATACTTTAGAAAATAACTGTTGTTTTTTTTAAAAAAACTTTAACTCCTTGATGAAATTTGATGATCTGATTATATCCATTTCCTATGCATATCCCTCTTTGTTCAATTGAAAGCTCCCAATTCATTCATGATGGTATCCTAAGCTAGCTTCATTAGTTTCCTCGCTGAAATGATATGCAACTGTATTTCTAGTATTTTGCTTCTGATAAATTCATATCCTTCTATCTTCCTACTTTAAAAAAGGTAATCTGTGCTTATAGGCCAGTGCTTCTCTTGAGCTGTTGAAATTGTTTCTTCTAAACTCTATTGTACATGTATTTCAGTTCCTTTTTGTGTAGTAACTTGAACTCCAAAATTACATAGTTACTTCCTCAAAAATATTTACTGTTTCTACTTTCAACAATCATATTGATTAGGATCAGTTCTAGGAGAGACAATTCCCTTGACTTTTCAAACATTTTGAAAATGAAATAGTCAGCAAGTCTACTAAACAGTTTTTG
The DNA here is from genome assembly GCA_025802295.1 of Psammodynastes pulverulentus. Taxonomy (NCBI): domain Eukaryota; kingdom Metazoa; phylum Chordata; class Lepidosauria; order Squamata; family Psammodynastidae; genus Psammodynastes; species Psammodynastes pulverulentus. The sequence continues at coordinate 43,878,060 of JAOYMU010000002.1, forward strand.
GAAACTTGCAATGTTGATTGTGTTGATTTTCTAACAGAGGTCTGTGTAAATTTAGAGGTGGCATTGGAGAATGTATGCTATTATGAAAGATTTAAAAAAAAAAACAATTATACAGACATTGAAGAGATGAGAAAAAACATGAAAATAGCTCCATCTTGATTTTGTTTAGCACAATATGGAACCAAGTGGGACAATCTTTCAAGATTATGTTTTTACATCCTACAACAATAAAATAGTATTCTTGGAATTTCTGTAGTATATGTTTGTTGATCAGACTGCAAAAGATTGAATTGCCTGCAAAGTCTTGCGATTTTGGATCTTTGCACCCAAAATCCAGAAATACGGAATTTAACAAATCTTATGTTAGATCTGAAACAAATAGGCTAACAAGGTAACCATTTGATCTTGCATCTAGATTGTCATCTTCTCAAATCAATGCTCTGTAGTGTCCCAGTGTCTTGAGTCTAGTTAGCAAATCACAAATTATTTAAAGGCTAAACCTACCTACCTGATGAACCTTGATATAATCATAATGGGATTAAATATAAACACTGTTTATAAACACAAAAGCTGAATTCCTCAAGCCTCTCAGTAGGGGATCATTTTATTAAATGCTTTGGGAGACACTATGCAATAACAAGGGTCTTGTCATCTAATAAATCAAATGTACCCATTAAATATTCCAAATATTGAATATAGATGTAATAAAGTTAATTATTAAAATTAATAAAGACCTAATACTACTGTCTTTACCTAATACATAGTTGTGTGTCTGATTGGATAGTCTCTAAATATTGTTACGGTAAATAAATAAGGACCTTAAATGTCTATAAAGCAGTGAAACAGATGGAAAATGTCAAAGTCTCATTAAATCATTTTCTTATTTGAAGCCCAGTCTGTTCCATCCTTACAGCATTTTTCTAAATCTTCCTTGACTTCTATAGCCATTAAGAAGACAATTTTGAACATGTGTTCCTGAAAACTGTATCTGATTTTGAGCTGGAAAATTGAACCAGCATGTGCTCCCAGATAGGTAGCAACCAATAAGTTGCATGATTACTGATGTATAGTTGCCGGTGGAAAGGAAAGCAGCAAGGAGTCCATCATACACTTGCAAATGTGAAGCTCATAAATGTTTTAAATTAGCAATCATTGATTTAGTATGGATAGTTTATTCTGTTCTATTACCTTTTTTTTCCCAATTCAGAGACACAGTTCAAAATAATACTTTCATAAATTATGTTAGCCGATATAAAATAGTATTGGATCATGCACAGATACTACTACCGTCATCATTAAGCTGGATATGTTTTTTTGTGATTGTAATCTTATAGCCTGAGAGTTTGGGCTTGCTTTAACCTGTTTTCTTTATGCAGCCACATAAAGTTATTTTGTTCAGCCTGAGATTAACTGAGCAGAAGCCTTCTATGAGTTAATGGTGATCTCCTTTACCAGATAGCAATCAGTCCCTCAACTTGCTATCTTCTGTAGCAGTATGAGCTATTAGAATTATTATGAAAGAAGCAGCAGTGCATAAGCTTCAATTCTGTATTTTTTTATTTTTCTTCAAGAAGCCACAACAACTCATACTTTCCAATGGACTTTTTGCACATATACTCAAGGTTGAGACAGCTTTGAACTAGACTGCATAGTTTTATCTGCATTTCCTCAGGTTCATAGGGTTTAATGTAACTTCTACATTCTTTCAGTATAGGTTTTTTTAAAAGCCAAGAATTGTAAAGGGAAAATCAAAAGAGCGAAACTAAAAAGAAAACTATTTTTTTCCCCATTTTAATCTGGTTAATATAGCTTGTTCATTTTAAATGCAAAGTAAAAAAAAAATCATCCAGGCTCCCAGGTTGACAAACCATTTGCCAATGAGAACAATGATTAGGACCTTTAATAGACAGGAGACAAGTCAGTACTTATCTCTTTTATTGATTCTCTAACTACTAGACACTGATTTCTGCTCCACTGGAAATTACTTGCAGTCCATCTGGAGTTCCTTTCTTTTGTGTTGTGTGCTAGCTACTTTTGATCAGGAATTTTTCCACTGCCCACTGTTCTTACTAGTCTATTACCGACAGGAACAGAAAATGTCAGCAGATGATTTTCTTGGCTATTTATCGTCTCTTACATGTTGCATTTCAGTATATTAATTTATCTTTCTGCACAGAGCAATTTAATGCAGCTAATGGTAATGGTAATGAGACTCTTAAAATGCAGAGCCCAACAAAGAGAACAGTGCTTAAAATGTGCAATGGATAGAAATGTAATAGAATAAAGCAAGCATTTTACAAAAGGCCCCTTTCAAAAGATCAGACTGAAACAATACCCATGTTTATTGTTTTGAAAGCAAGCAGAGATCAAGCCCAGTCATAGGCCTTAGGCAGGATGTTCCAAATTATGAATATCATAATTAAAAAAAAGATTCTACAGTCTACATTTGTTACATTTTTTATAGCAAAGGAACATAAAATAGATAAATATCAGGAGAGGGCAATATTTTTCTGAAAGATTGGAGACAAGTGATATTTTATGGTAAAATTCAGAATGTCAGGTATGAATCTCCGTTCCATGCTAGGTTTGTTTTTCATAGAAGAAATGCATTCTATAATTAGACTCTAGGAAAATACTGCATTGATTTCAATAGATACTTTCAATGGGATGATTTGAAACCAGCTGGCGGTGCTCTAGAGCCAAACAGATTTATTTCTGACTCAGCTGCCATTATTTGATACCAAAGTACAGCAGTAGTATTTATTTAAAATAAAACTGTGCTCAGACGATTTTATTTTATTTTATTATTATTTATTTTATTTTATTTACAGCCTGACAAATAGGTACATTATCCACTGTAACTGGGCTTTCTTTTTTCTTTTCTTTGAAAACATTTTGCTTCTCAACCAAGAAGCTTCTTAGATGAGAAGGAAGACATTTTCAAAGGAAAAAAAAAACAAGAAAGTCCAGTTGCCTTTTGGAAAAAGCACCTTTGGGATGATTGAGAATCTTCATAGTCACTTATCCACTGTAGGTTTTCTTTCCTGATTCCATCGATCAAGGCTAAGGTTAGAAGTCTTAATAATTATTCCAAGGTGTAGGTTGATTGTTTTGCAGTCCCGTCCCCCCACTAAAAAATTTGATTTGGCAAATCAAATATACAAAACATAAAATATTCCTTTATTTTTGCGTATTTGTCAAATTCCTATACCACCAGTGTGCCCAAGGGACTCTGGGTGGTTTACAAACAACTTAATAAAATAATATAAAAATATGACTAAAACACAGTTAAAAACATAATTATAGAAACAGAGTACTACAAGATATGGAACCTATGGTATAATTGGTTGAAATGTAGACATAAAAAGGATCGATGAAAGAGATATAAGAGATATAATCATGTGAAGATTTAAGTAAATAATTATACGAATATGAGTTGTAGTATGCATAGAAATAAATGTAAATAAATGTACTTAGGTAACCTGTATAATAAGAAGTATGTTGAAATGTGTGAATACTGCTATGAACATGCTGTAATGAGTGAAATGTGTTTTAACTATGTAAATACATTTAACAAAGATATTTTAAAAACATAACTATAAACAAAATGAAAATTTACAAGTTAAAAGTTAGAAATCAAAGTTAAAAAAATAACAAAACTAAAAGTGGAGGGAGTACCCTCAAGCCAACAGCCATCCCCACAGGATTGCATAACATACTTCAATGAAAGAGTCAAGTCTTAGCACTCTTATGGAAGACTAGAAGACCAATAATAATTCAATACAGTACCAAATAATTCAATTTATTCTATTTTAGATGGTATTTTAAGCGTCTAGAGAACACATTTTAGAATGACTTAAAGCACAAATGAGAAAATAATCTTGCAAGAGGTCTCACACCTTGCTGTCACTCAGAACTACATTGAATTAATGTTTAGAAAGATCCTCTCACGGAAAATCCCAAAATGGGTCTATATAAGCCTTGTAACTATCTCCTTGTAATTATTTATCCAAATCCATATCCATATCTCTATTGGCCAATCAACAAGAGAATATGATATTAGACAAGGACCAGGAAACAGAAGTATGATAGATGCAGCAGTGCCAAATGACAGCCATGTCAGAAAGAAGGGGTATGAGAATCTGGAGAAACTGGAGAGGATGGGGACAGCAAATGCCAAAATGGTCCCAGTGGTGATAAGAGCACTTGGGGCTATAAATCCTGAGCTGGGGAAATGGCTCCTACAGATCTCAGGAACGTTAAGTCTCTGTTCTACAGATTTCTGGATACTGCTCAGAATCCTTGAAGCCAAGGTCTCTGATAGAAGACCCAAGATAGAGGAAGAGGAAGGGGTGTCTTGCTCCTATGTATATTTAATCTGGATGTATTTAGTGTTTTTACAGCTTTAAAATGTATGATTTTTTTTTTACTATTTTTAATTGTAATATATTTTCTCAGTTGCAAGCTGTCCAGGGTCATTATCTGAGATAGGCAACTGTAGAAATGAAGTAAACAAGATTCATACCGCTGATAAGGATGGGAAGGATTTCCATCTCTCCCTCTCTCCCTCTC
>JAOYMU010000002.1:43916615-43927348 GCA_025802295.1 Psammodynastes pulverulentus
ATGTTTTCTTTGGGCCAAATTAGGAATGGTGCTACCATTCTGAACACATGGAATTGTCCCTTGTTCATGTGCATGTGTGTCCTCAAGGTTTATGTCAATATATAACATCATTAGAAGACAATAATGTTTTTCCCCAGTTCTACTCTACTATAGATAGGAACATTGCAACCAACCATCTTTGCTTTAGCAATAGCTATAGCACTTAGTCTTATATACCACTTTATAGTGTTTCACAGCCCTCTCTAAACAGTTTTACAGAGTCAACATATTGCCCCCAACAGTCTAGGTCATTTTACCCACCTCAAAAGGATGGAAGCCTGAGTCGACCTTGAATCTGGTGGGACTTGAACTGCCAAATAGCAGGCAGCTGGTAGTCAGCAGAAGTGACTCTAACCACTGTGCCACCAAGACTCTTTAAAACATAGATGGCCTTTCTTTTGGCTTTCCTGGGCCACATTGAGTGAAGAGAAATTGTTCCGAGCCACCTATAAAATATAATATATTTAATGTATATAAATCACATAGTAATAAATAAACCACAAATTTACAATCTTGTGAAGCCACATTACTAGCTTCCAATGCTGCATGCAATCCATGGGCCATGGGTGGGAGTGGGGCACACCTGCTTTAAAGAGACGTTCTTAAAGGCAACTGAAAAAAAAATCTTCTTAGCTCTATGTTGTTATGTGTGTTCCTCAATCTCATGCCCTCTACCAAAATCATGGGAGTTTGATAGTTCTCTGCTTCTTAGCACTGAGTGTTTCTTAGCACTGAGTTCATCTGGACAAAGGAGTCTGATGTTTTTTTTTCCTGGGATCTGTTAGAACCATTTTCCCAGTTTACATTTCACAGCCCAAATGGTCCTACCATCACTGGGATCATTGTAGCCTTTATTTTCCACACTTCTAAATGAATAAAGCAACATAAATTGGAGTGAGCTACCATTTTGGAAACTCCCCTGAGCTCATTGTTATAGCTGTTTCTTCCATCATTTTTTTAAAAAGAAGTATTACCGAGTTGGTGTCAAATTTACTGTAGTTCATTTATTGGTAATAATTACTAAAGTTCTGCATTGGGTTCTTTCCCATCCTTTTTGCTCTCAGAAAGATTTATCCACAATAAAACCACATATTTACCTCTGCTTGTGTGCTTACAGATATGTGCTAAAATTGCTTACAGTCATGAAGTAGCAAGTGAAAGAACTTTAAATCCACGAGAGGAATAAGAATTGTTAAAAAAAATACCAAAGTAATATTTTTCTACTGTTCTCTCTCCAGCCTCAAAAAATCTGTTCTGATTGAAACTGAACCAAGTTAATTCCCATATGTACTGTACTTTAGCATTCATTAAGATAAAATCTATAACTAATCCCAACAGAAATTTTAAGCTTTAATACCACACTGAGATTATCATTACAATCCAGGGAACTTGCTTTTTTGAAGAAATGTTGCATTTCTAAAATAGCTAATAGTAGGATCAGTTAGACTTATTCTGTTCCACACCAAGTTAGACATGGGTAATAATGAATTATGACTAAGGTGCAGCTTATGTTGAATGAGGAGGTTATATATAATTAGAAATAGCCTAATTCTGTACCAGTGTGATATTGTGGTTCATTAAGTTGGATAAAGGGACATGGTGGTATGGAGGCTTAATGACACTGGAACTGTTGGCCAGAAATGGTCTGCACTCCAGCAGTTCAAGCTCAATTCCATGATGCAGAGTGACCTCCTGTCATGTAATCCCTGGCTCCTGCCCACCTAGCAGTTTGAAGGCAAGCAATATTGCAAGTAGATAAATGCTACCACTTCAATGGGAAAACACTGGACCTGGTGACAAGTAGAGAACAGCGAAGAAGCCTGGAAAAGCCAGCAACCTGAGTACTGCTAGCTAATTGGTGTAAAGCTAGTTTGCTTCCTGTGGTGCATCAAGAATAGGCGCACAAGCACTGTACAGAATGAACTGGCAATCTGAAAGCACTTCCTTTACGAAGTGTCTCAAATAAACTAGGGAGAGAACCAATAGTAGAGAAGTCTACTTTCAAAATATAAGTTAGTATTTAACAGAGTAACAGAATAACAGAGTTGAAAAGAACTTGGGGATCTTCTAGTCCAATCCCCTGCTCAAGCAGGATATCCTACACTATTTCTTTAAGAAGAGATTGTCCAAACTCTTCTTAAAAATCTCCAGGGTTGGACAACCAACTTCTAGATTTCACTGATTAATTGTCAGGAAATTTCTCCTTAGTTCTAGGTTGGTACTCTCCTTGATTAGTTTCTATCCATTACTTCTTTTTCTTCTTCTTTCAGGTGTTTTGGAGAATAGGTTGGTCCCTTCTTCTTTGTGGCAGGCTTTTAGATATTGGCACACTGCTATTATGTCATCCCTAATCTTTTTTTCCCATTAAACTAGGCATTCCCAATTCTGCACAGGGATGTGGTGGCTCAGTGACTAAGATGCTGAGCTTGTCAATCGAAAGGTCAGCAATTCAGTGGTTAGTGCCACGTAATGGGGTGAGTTCCCATTACTTGTCCCAGCTTTTGCCAACCTAGCAGTTCGAAAGCACATTCAATTTCAATTTCAATTTCAATTTTATTAGATTTATAGCCCCCCCCCTCTCCCCAAAGGGACTCGGGGTGGGGAACAAAGCAAAACAAAACATAAAAATACAAGTAGAAAAATAGGGACCACCTTTGGCAGAAAGGTAACAGTGTTCCGTGCACCTTTGGCATTTAGTCATGCCTGCCACATGACCACGGAGACATCTTCGGACAGCGCTGGCTCTTTGGCTTTGAAACAGAGATGAGCACCACCCCCTAGAATCGAGAATGACTAGCACATATGTGCAGGGGAACCTTTACCTTTACTTTACCCAATTCTGCAATCATTGTTCATATGCTGTAGGTTTTAGCCTTCAGTCCCCTAATAATCTTTGTGCTCTTCTCTGTGCTTTTTCTAGAATCTCAGCATCTTTTTGATATCATGGCAACCAAATCTGACTTATTATGATAGGATTTTTTTCATTAAGAATGAAATTAATTAAATTACAATCTTAAATGTTATTTTAGAATTTTGGTTTTCTTCACATTTACTTAATCACTGGCCACTAAGGTATATAAAGAAGGAAAGAAAAATATTGGTCAGAATACACTAATAAGAACATTTGTATATTTATAGACCTAAATGGCACACATGAGAATGAATTTCCTAAGGAGAAAGTTTATTGGCATGTAAGAAAGTTTATAAAAGTGAAGTGGAACTCAAGGTTTCCACAAAAAACTTTTCATAGTATTCTTTATTAAAAATATATTCGCTTGTGAAATACTGATTTTTTTCAGCTTGAAGCATCTGTGTTTTTAATTTGATCAAACTACAGCAAAGTCCGAGAGAGGAAAAACCACAGAATTCCAATAAATCATTTAAAGTGAATTAAAGTGATGACTGTAGGGACAACTGCAATTTTCAATTTAAAATGAAAGTAAAGATTGCTAAGACACAGGCAGGCAAGCAATACTGAGAGATTTCAACTTTAAAACTACATTAACTTTTGGTACACATTTGATTGTCTTAAATCAATACTGGGCCTAACCCTGCTAATAGTATGCCAATAATGTTACATGATAGAAAAGCACTAGCTTACATATTGATGTGTGTGGGGATATGCGACTCCTATTATTTAGGATCTTATGTTTTAGTTGCCAATAAATTGTTAGATAGATTAGCAGAAACAGATTCAATGCAACTGCATAGGGTACTACAAAAATAAAATCATTTCACATATAAAACACATTTTCAGGACCGATAAAATATATGTTTTAAATATATTAATTAATTACAATTATGCAGAAAGAAAGAGAGAAATCACAGACTTGCCCCAGCTTTGAAGAACAAGAGCTTAGGGTTAGGAACCTAGAAAACAATAATGGTGTTTCTGCATCAATTGCATTTAGCAGTCCTATTCCAATCAAAAACACTGCAGGCCATGAATCTCCTATATTATCTCTTTCTCAGCTCTGAAACCTCTATCAACCTCCTTGCTTCCATAAATAGTCTCCCATTTTTAAGAATAAAAGACTAGATCATTCTTTACCTTCAGTTGGATTTCTTTGATGTTTGGCTGTGCTGTTTATTTGTTATACAAGCAAGACAAAAAAGAGAATAGATATCTGACAGTGCCCAACTTCATCCTAGTTGCTTATTTAAATCCTTTTCCCCTTTATGTTTGCAATGACAATGGTAGAGTGTGACATGTCTGTGAAGCTTTGTAGAACATAACAATAACAAAGGAAAAATGCTTGAATAGTGATAGATTCATCAAGAGGAGATGACAGAGTAACAAAGTTGAAAGGATTCTTAGAGGTCTTCTAGTCTAAACCTCTGCTCAAGCTGGAGACCTAGACCATTCTGGACTCATAGCTGTCCAATCTTTTCTTTAAAATCTCCAGTGAGGTTGAACCTACAACCTCTGAAGTCACTTCATTGCATGAATTAATTGTGCTCATGGTCAGGTAATTTCTTCTTAGTTCTTGGTTGAATCTCTCTTAAATATGTTTCCATCTGTTACTTCTTGTCTTTCTCTCAGATGCTTCAATACCTTCTGTCATTTTACTTCTGTTAGTAAGAATTAAGTTCAGCATAGCTGATCCTATAGTTCACTTCCTTTTGCTTTTTCCTCTTAAGAATGGTACAGTCCTACCTGGGATGGGCATCCTTTTTCACTGACTGTGCAGTGATTCATATGGAATGCTCAGGGAGGAAAAGCACATCCATGTAACCAATCAGATTACCCAAATCAATTCTGTTAAATGAATTTTGTGCCATTTTTTAAAACTAGAGCAGTGGTTGTCAGAAGCCAGTGAGTTTTTGTCTATAATTAACTAAGCCTGGGGATCTGTGCTTCTATTTATTATTATAATCTTTAACTGATTTGTTTCTGTTTCTTCTAAGCTACAAACGTGTATTATTTGCATTCCTTTCTTTTTCTTAATTATTGTGTGGTGATGTATATTGATGTATACTGATTTTGATGTTCCTTTTATCTATGGCAGTTCAGCAAATAAATAAATGCTTTCTAGTAGAATGTTTTTTTAATTATCAGTCTAGGTTCCAGCTCTGTTGTTCCATGGTGCTTCTATCCTAGTATTTTTTTTTTAAAGTATAAATGTGTATAGCAGTTTTAATGAACAATACCAATGAAACATGATCATTTTCAAACCTAAACATCAACATCATAATAAAAGAGTGGACAGGACCTGGAAATTAATTTATCAGTTTTGACTCCTACACAAAGACTATAACTGATGGCCTTCTGGTCTTCATGAAATCACCAGGTTATAGAAGATTATGAAAAAAGTAGGCATTCATTGTTGATAATTGAACATGACCATGTGGTAAAATCATTTATAAAGCAAATTGATCCTGTAAAGTGATGCAAAACAATGATGCAATACAAGGGAACAAGTTGCCAGAAAAATAAAGTAGTTCCCCTGTGAATTCCTCCAACAACTCTTCTTTTTTGAGAGTAGCTGTTTATGGTTATTCAAGGCATCTGACAATATGGATAACATTCATATTTACACATGGTAATATATTAGAATTCGCGCTGAATAAAAAAAGGACCAGTCATTCTGAAATTCATTCCATCTCCTTTCTTAAACCCATGCAATATCTGTAATGTGGGATTGTTTATGTCATTAATCAGAAGCCAAATCTTACTGATTTAATAAGGCATACTCCTTGATATGCAATACCATTTGCAGTCTGGCTTTTTATGATAAAAAGTGTTCTTTTTCAAAAAATATGTATACAGAATATAAATCTTTATTGGAGATAAATTGTATCTGGGAAAAAAAAAGTACCATAAGTTAAGTTAGTAATTGGCAGTACATTCTAAAGGTCAGCCATTAGCTGTCTGTGAGGTTGAGAGGCACATTCTGTAGTTACCAATTTATTCCAAGTTTTCTGCCTGAATGCAAATGGCTATTGAGCATGACAGTTGATCAGGGTTTTTTTAAAAATAGCAGTTAATGTTCTGGAATCTGTAAAGACATTACAACTAGCCTGACCTCATATTTAATGCAGTCACACCATTTTCATTTTTGAAATTCGTAAGAGTGATGTGTTAAACAGATGGATCATTTCCTAACATTTCATACTAATGGGTCTGTTAATGTCCTTCCTTCATCGTAATCCTATGTCACTAACCAGAGAGTGTGACAATTGGGCTGACAATCGGGGTTTGTGAATGTGTCTGTTGGTTATTGATTTAATCTATTTTCTACTTTGTGAAAAATAAATAAAATCAAGTTGATTAAGACAAAGTGAATACTCAGTAAATTATTATTAATCTTTCTCTCTCCTAACAATTGAGTTTTCCCATTTTTTTCTGTTATGCTGTTCCTTAAAGCATGCTATTTCTATGCACCCATAGAAATGTAGATAGGACTGTAAAAGCCTTCTATTTTTTTTAATCCAAGATTGATCTCAGGGAGAAGACTTTTAAATGTGACCTCTCACACCTAGAATAACAGAGTTGGAAGGAATCCTGGAGATCTTTTAATTCAACCCCTCAGATCAAGCAGGAAACCCTATACCATTTCAGACAAATGGTTGTCCAATCTCTTCTTAAAAACCTCCAGTGTTGGAGCACCCATAACTTTGGGAAACAAGTTATTCCACTGATTAATTGTTCTAACTGTCAGGAAATTCATCCTTAGTTCAAAGTTGCTTCTTGTTCTGACCAAGGCTTCCCGAGACAGTAACAAACACACAATTAGTCCCCAAAAATCCTCTTTTATTTCAACAGCTGTGAATTATGTTCATTCACCGCCTGTAATGAGTCCCAAACAGATTGTAAAGAATCTGACAGAAGTCTGCCACAGCCTTTCGAGATAAAGCTGAGAAGCACCCACCTTTATCTCCATTGATAGGCTGCCGATGACCTAACTGCCAATTAGCTGTGGAAGGCCAAACAGAGCACGAAGTCAACATGTAGCTTCAGAGATTAACCCAACTAGAACGAACAAAGTTGCTTCCTGCAAAGGCTAATGCCCCTTTTATGTCTTATGGGAGGGGCCAATCATCTCCAAGTCTTACTCACCAGTCACCCCTTGTTTCTTAACTATTCTTGTCTTCTGACAGCTATGCACATGCATGCACTGGGAACAGGCTGCCCCTGTTCCTCAGCCTCACTGCTGTCAGATTCTGGAGGCTCCGGAGTCAGCACATAACTCCCAGATGGTCCTGGCCCCATCTCTGCATCGGACACAGAGCTCTCATTCAAGCCTTCCCCAGCCTCCTGGACTGGCCGTTGTTCCTTCCCAGCCTCCTCACCATCTGACTCTGCCGCCAGCTCTGCAGGCTGCTGGCAGACCACAACACTTCTCTCCTTGATTAGTTTCCATCCATTGCTTCTTGTCTTGCCTTCAGGTGCTTTGGAGAATAAATGGATGATATGAAGATGATAGGGAGCATGGATGTCTTTAGGAAATGCCCAGTGATCTTGATATTGGATGTTTTCCTGAACTGTCTTCTCAGTTACATGCATCTAATGAAATGTGTTCTTTCCATCAATGCCTTGGTCTTTAAGATGGCAGCAGATTCTGTATTCCTTAGGAAATGCCTGGTGGTTTCTGGCACAAAGTGCTAACTCAGCTTTCAAGTTGCATCAGCGTTCTGTCCAGAAGATCTGGGTGTGTAACAGTTGCTCAGCCCTCAGTTCATATCAGCATAAACACTTAGTCACAGCTGACATATTGATATGTTAAATGAGTGTTGCTTGTGCACAATGAGGTCACAGAAAAATTAATGAATGGGCACACAGCCCCCTTCAAAATAAGGTAGAGAATTCATGGAGTAAAGCAGGACCCTAAAATGCAAGCGATATGCTTTGCAACTCCTTTAAAAAAAAAAAAGCTCTGACAGTTGAGTTCTAAACAGTTAAATATGAAACTGTCAACAAGGACCTGTCTTAATAACCAAACTTGAGGCCTTTTATCCTGGAAGATTTATGAAGTAATTTTAAAGAGGCCCAAGCAAACATCTGTCAATAAATTGAATGCCGGCTACAGGATTTACAAGCAAGACAAGAATTTCTCATTAAGTGCACATTAGCACTGTGGGGATCATAAATAGTAAGAGGCCAGGATGCTGAGCCTCTCAAGCTGTCATTAAAACACTATCTAAGAACTAATGAGGAAGTGATGGAAGGGTACTAATGATCCCTCAGGCTCCTTTCATTCGGCAATGAAAAGAAGAGCATGCGGTAGAAGTTCTCAGCCTGCCACAGCTGAAGCCTTTGTGGGGAAGGGGAAAGATGGTGAGAGTCCCTGGGTTTTATACCCTCTCCGGCTTTGAACTTCCTGGGGCACAGGAAGAGTATCCTGATTGGTTGCTGTCAGAGGTCATAGCTAGCTGTTTAGGTTGTCTGTATGCTGAATATGGTTGAATCTTGCTGAGTGATGCAATGAAGGGCAATTGAATGGCTCTGCCTGAAGGAGATCTTTGTTATGTAGAATAGAGTGGCTCAGGCCTTAATGGTCCATTAACAAAGGTGGAAGTCTGAGTTTCTACTTCTCTTTTAGGGGAAATATTCTGCCCTTTTAATATATCCTAAAATATTTCATTTTTCTAGGAGAAGGGTGGGTTTTAACTTCCAACACAGATCTCCTGTAATCTAAGGAAGAATCAGAACCAAATTAATGCAAATGGAGTCGGGCACAACAGAGAAACCACATCCTGTATCCGCTGATATTTGAGGAGGCCCAAGACTTTCATGGATAATAATCACAGCTGATCATCTGCAGAAGGAGAATATCAATATTGAACCTCTGTCCATTTCAGGAGAGTACATTATTGTCTACATCCTAATATGCTAGTCCCCTTTGCAGGCACATCTTTGTAAAATCCTCATTAAAAAGTCATTTGCGCTCAGAGCCACAGCAATGACAGAGAAATCACTGAACGGGAGAACGGTTCTGTAGTGTCCTTTTCTGTTCTTCACCGAGAGAGAAAAAGGGAAGGAAAAAAAACTTCCTTCTGAATGTTTTGGGTGTCCCCAGTTGTTTAGCAAATACACACTGCCCTCTATCGGAGAAAGAAGGCATAGCACCTCCAAGGAGGAAAGTCTTCCAGTTGAATTCCAATTGTATTCCAAAAGGACGCAGTAGTAAAATATTAAACAAAATGGATCCATAACAAGAGGGAAATTGGCTTTAAGTAGTAAAATATTAAACAAAATGGATCCATAACAAGAGGGAAATTGGCTTTAAGTCCCACATTGGCAAAGACATCTACATACCACTGTTTCAACCAGATGCCCTATCAGAGAAGGGGAATGTAAACAAATTAAGAATAGCTATGGGTTTTTATATAACTTGAGTAAATACAGGTAGCCCTCAACTTACAACAGTTTGCTCAGTGACCGTTCGAAGGTCCAACAGCATTGATGACTTATGGCCATTTTTCACATTTATGACCATTGCAGCATCCCATCCCCACCGTCACGTGATTGACATTCAGATGTTTGACAACTGACTCACATTTATGATGGTTGCAACCTTCTTACAAACAAAGTCAATGGGGAAGTCAGATTCACTTAACAACCGGGTCACTCATTTAACAACCGCAACAAGAAAAGTCATAAAATGGAGCAAAACTCACTTTAAGAGATTTCTCCCTTAGCAACAAACATATTGGGCTCAATTGTGATTGTAAATTGAAGAGTACCTATAATACAATGTCATGTCATTTACTGTACAGTAGTTATCAATGGCCAAGTAAGGCTTTGATCTAAAGGCTCCTCTGAAAAACTAAATACAGTGGAACCTCAGGTGACAACCATAATCTGTTCTAAGAATTCGGTCGTCACCCGATTTTACCCTCACCGGAACTGCATGCGTGTAAAAAAACCTGGCATGTGCGGTGTCGAACAGCAAATCGTTGCGGCCGTGTTTGGTCGCCACCCAAGCACCCGTTCGCGACCAGAGGTAAAAAAAGTTCAGTCATTACCCGAATTGGTCATGAACAGAAGCGTTCGCGACCCAAGGTTCCACTATACAAGGAAACTGGAAACACCTCCGAAGCATCTTACTAAATAGTCCCCTATCACCAGTTGGATTCTTACTTTATCCAGGCCTGCTTTGAGCTTGGAACATCTTTGAATTTGATAGAAGAAAGAATATTATACTGTACCTGCTTTCTGCATTTGGTTTTTGCATGCCTATTAAATATAGAACATGTTACAAAAACATATGATGGATGGTTCATATTATTGTTGGACCCAAGCAGTCTTCTCTGTACCTATATGGAAATATTTCCTAGCAAGCAAGCAAGCAAGAAAGCCCCAAGCAACTTTGGCCAAATTATCTGCCCTCTGTTGGGGGATTAAGTTTCATTCAGGGACCTAAGATTTTTTAAAAAAAACAGCTTTTGTTTCAACCTCTGAAGTTCATAGAGCAAAAAGTCCAGTGGTATCATAAAGGCGGGGAGATTTATTATGGCAATAACTTTTGGTGGAGTAGATTGCAGTCTACGTTTGACGTGCAGTATGCAGTTCGAAGTTGAAGCATCGACAATAATGCAAAAGGCAAAGATAGACAGTGATAATTGGCAATTGTCACACACAAAATGGTGGCTGGATGGTCATCAGAGGTGGTGTTCAGCAGGTTCTGACCAGTTCTGGAGAACCAGTAGCGGAAATTTTGAGTAGTTTGGAGAACCAGCAAATACCACCT
>JAOYMU010000002.1:43979055-43990613 GCA_025802295.1 Psammodynastes pulverulentus
GCGCTGTAGGGGCAACGAGTCCGGAGTGTAGAACAGCTCAGGCAGGAACCGGAAGTTAGGTAACGTCAGCAATTTTCCTATATCTTATCATTATAATAACTTTAACTCCTTTAGCTCTTTCTTCCTTTAACTTCTTCTTTTGTCTTCCAACCATTTATAAAATACATCCCATACAGTGGTGGGATTTAATTTTTTTTATTATTGGTTCTGTGGGCATGGCTTGGTGAGCATGGCAGGAGAAGGATACTGCAAAATTTTCTTTCCCACCACACTCCAGGGGAAAGATACTGTAAACTCTACATTCCCTCAACACTTCTGGGGAAGGTTACCACCGGTTCTCTAAACTATTCAAAATTTCCACTACCAGTTCTCCAGAACTGGTCAGAACCTGCTGAATACCACCTCTGATCCCGTACCATATAATATTCAGTATCTTCTTTTTCTTTAATTGCCAATGTGAATCTGTTCATTTCTGCACATTCTAGAATTTTCTTAATCACCACCTCTTCTATCGGAATCTTTTTACTTTTCCAATTTTGAGCAAATATTATTCTAGCCACAGTTAAAATGTGAATAATTAAGTATATTTTTGCTTTACTATAAGTTTCAGGTACCATCCCTAATAAGAAAATTTCAGGTTTTAGGTCTATGTGTTGTTTTATCATCTTTTCCAACTGTGTATTTTTGTCCAATATCTTTTGGCTTCTACACATGTCCACCACATATGGTAATATGATCCTGGTATCTGATGGCATTTCCAGCATTTTGCTGATTTATCTTTAAAGATTTTTGCCAATCTTGTTCATGCCAAATGCCATCTATAGAACATTTTATACAAATTTTCTTTATATGCTGTTGACATTGTTAATTTATAATTTTTATCCCATAGCTTCTGCCATTTTTCTAATTCTATCACATATCCAAATTTTTTTGCCCATGCTATCATCGTCTCCTTCACTTGTTCTTCTTCTAATTTAACCCCTAATAAATAAGTATACAATTTTTTAATCACCTTTTCATCTGATCCTGTTAATATTTTATCCAAGTCTATCATTTCCTTGTAAACACCCTCTATTTTAATATCTTTTTCATATCTAGACTGTATTTGCATGTATGAATACCAATCCATGTCAATCCCTTGTTCCTTTAATTCTTTACATTCAAAATATCTTTATAACTAAGAATATTTCCCTTTTTAGCAACATTTGGATATATGAGTGCTTCTATTCTTGAAAGCCAGACTGGAATCTTCAAGTAGTATTTTTCTCTAGTTTTTTCCCATATTAACAATAATGCGTTTCTTAC
This sequence comes from Psammodynastes pulverulentus, assembly GCA_025802295.1. NCBI lineage: Eukaryota > Metazoa > Chordata > Lepidosauria > Squamata > Psammodynastidae > Psammodynastes > Psammodynastes pulverulentus. The sequence goes on from JAOYMU010000002.1 coordinate 43,980,361, forward strand.
ATAGTATCTTTCAAAGTAATCAAGTATCTTATTTTCCCCATTCCATAAAAAAGCGTGCCAATCCAATTGTAAATCATGTCCCTCCAATGTCAAAAACCTTACATTTTTCTTTAGGAAAAAAGAAATCTAGAATCAGAAAATATTCCATCTGGTTCACACATGTAATAGATAGTTGAGAAGGAAAGGAGAGACAAGTGATCCAGGACTATTTGTCTGGAAGTCTAGGAAAGAAGATGAAGACTTGACAGTGGGTATTATTTTAAGAATCTGCAACTCAAGAGTATCACTAGATGATTTTGCTCCAGGTCTATTGGAGACCATAAGTCCCCATTTATCTGTTTTCTGATTAATAATATTGATGAACAGGCACCCTGTTTAGAAGTATCATGGCTTTTTTTTTTGTCAGAGTTGATGAAGTTAAACATTTAGTGTTCCTGTTAGAATGTATTATACCAGTTTCTTTGGCCCACCTGGGGTGATGGTTTATAGTTGACTGAATCACTCTTGGCCCAAACTTTGGTACATTAAGTTGCCATGGTAACTCCTACCTCTCTCAGCATCTGGGATTTCAATTATTTCAAAGTATGGGATTAGTTCTGATGAAGAGATACTTGTTATAGCTATGAGGGTTTGCTTGTTTGTTTGTTTTTACATTTTCCTTCCTCTTCCAGATGATCTAAGTAATAAAGCAAAGATAATAAACCAGTTGTCTGTAATGGACCAACTGTTTTTTTTTAAATCTCTCTGTGATAAGAAGAACACCAAAGGGAATAAGATTGTTAAATTAGAGGAAGATTTGATAACATCTCAGTGCTATTCCATTTTACCACAATTACAGAGATACTAATATACCATCTGGATTGTACATTAAAAAAATAGTTTCGTTGAAACAAAGTTGTAAACTTGGAAATTGAATATGGAGTAAAAGTAGTCCTGCTATTTTTGAAATAACTGTTTATTTGAGAAATAATATATTTTCAGATCATGCCCTTAGTAGTACTAGTTTATCTAGCAAAGATTAAGGTAAACTTTTCAAGATATAAATGTCTTCTTTTTCCATGGCTGATAAAATTAGAATTTCTTGTAATGCAGTCTAATGCTTTCACCAAGGTGTATTTCCTTTTTATGCTATTACTTATTGTTCAGCTCCCATTTATAGTTTAATCAAATATATTAACTACAAAGATGCCTATATTTTCCTCACATTCATATTCTCATTACAGTAATTGGATGGTCACTAGGCATGAGTAACTGTGAACAAGAACAGGCATTAACTAGCACACAATATAAAACTATGCAAAGGCACTCCTAGCCATGACTTCCACTTGCTTTTTGAGCAGTTTAAATCCAGGAAGAACCTCAGGTGGTCTGTCTTGTCCAGATAACCCAGTGGTGGGATTCAATTTTTTTTACTACCTGTTCTGTGGGTGGGTGTGGTGTGACTTGGTGGGCATGACAGGGGAAAGATACTGTAAAATCTCCATTCCCTCCCCATCCCAGGGGAAGGTTACTGCAAAATTCCATTCCTTCCCCACCCCACTAACCTGCTTTCCAGCTCCGTTCTCCTGTGCAGGGTAGCAAAAGAAGACCCATCCAATCAGCTGGAACTCGGGAGACAGAGAATAGATGGGGATGGGGCCAGTCAATGGTGATATTTGCCTGTTCTCTGAATTACACAAAATTTCTGCTACCGGTTCTCCAGAACTGGTCCGAATCTGCTGAATAACACCTCTGAGATAACCCCAGGGTGAAATTCAAAATTTTTTCCTACCGGCTCTGTGGTTTTTCTCTATGGGCTCTGTGGGCATGGCTATGAGAGTGGCTTCGTATAATAGTAATACCAATTCAAATCGTCGCTACCACCTCTTGTGATCATCGTTACCACCTCTCTCGAGGTGGGCCAAGGTGGTTGAATTTCACCCATTACCCCAACCCACATCTTTGGCACTGAAACCCCAAGCCACTGAGTCTTGTGGCTTCCTCATTTTCCTTTCCTTTCCACTTTCCATAGAGGGACAATTGAAAGCATCCTGTCATATTGTATCACTGTCTGGTTTAGAAGCATTACTGCTTTGGATAGGAAAATGGTGCAGAGTGTGGTGAGGATGGCAAAAAAAATTATTGGTAATTCACTTCCTTCTATTCAGGACATAGCATATAAATGCTGCTTGAGCAGGGAGTTACACATGCCCTTCATGACCTTCATGACCCAGTTTGTTTGTTATCTTCTGGGAGGAGGCTTCACATTGTCCAAAGTAGAACATCTGAATTCAGATGTTCTACTAAAATTGTGACTAAACAATTAAAACTGCAGGCTCCATTGTGGTTGTAAATCAACGACTACCTGTAACCCCTGCAGAGCTAACAATCAAGGATAATTTAAAATTGATATACAAGATTCATTTGAGAGAAAAATCCTCTGCATAGGATTGTATATTTTGAGATATTGCAGAGGATAGACCAAGGTCGAGCAAAAAATTAGGAAAACTTAAGAAGGGTACTTTAGATAGAGGATGACAGTAAATATTAATATGACACCAAGGCAATATAAGTCTTGGAAGCTTATACTCAATGTTATATTAGCTAGTTTTGGTAATCTATAATAAATTATGAACACCACAGCATACTTGTCCTAGCCAGGCCTAATGCATTGCCTTCAAATGTCACTGATATACCAAAAAATTCCCTACCATAAACACTTCTTCCTAAGTGGTTCTTCACTTCAGAAGCTATATAACATGTCCTATTCTATTGTAACATCACTAAAAGTCAGTTTTACTTTATAACTTGCATTTTAGCATATATTTGCATATTTAGACAGGAATAATGCAATTCAGATTAAGCAATGGGATTAAAAATAAAATAAAATAAAATATTGCTGTTTCATGGAATGTTATAAGGTCAAAGCCAAAGCTATACATCTTAGTATGTCAGCCACAAGGGGAAAGTATAATATAATTTGTCAAAATCATAATGCATTATTCATTATAATATATTTTGCTGATCTGGGTCATTTTTTCTAACTTCAGTAAGAACACATTTCCCTTCATTTAGTATAAGTGCAATTATATGTACTTGCCTGATGTTTCATTTGCTATACTATGTTCTTGGTGTATTTGAATGTAGAAGATTTAATGCAACATTTTTCAAACTAGAGCCCTGAAGATATGTTGAAATAGAATTCCCAAAGTCCCATTCAACATGGTAAACATTCTGGTAACTAAAATTGGATCTATCCAGTGATCCCCAGTTTGAGGAAGACAAGTTTGATCTATCAACTATTCTATTCTGATAAATACATATACTATATTGAATATGTTTATTGTATTTCTTCCTTAAACTTCTTCAAGGAAGTTCAACATACTTTGTCTTATACAGTAGATGTTGCATCTTGACTCAAAATTGTGAAATATGAAAAAAAATTCTTGAGGCAATTTCTTTCCTTTCCCATTTTAATTAAATGTTGCAGAAAACCCTGATTTGTATCAAATAATTTACCCATGTTCTGTTTTTCAAATTATTAATCTGTGAGTGATATATTTGATAGACCCACTATTATATGTTTCCTCTTCTAAAACCCTGAGGACTTGATGGTCCTTTCTGCTGAATGAACACCTTTGTTTTGTTCATTTTGGTAATGTCTTACAGGCAAGGTCCATCTAGCTTTGAGGTAGAAAAGAAAGAGAGCTGAATGTTTATTCTCTTTCAAGTAATAAAATAGCACATACCAGTATTTAGTTTATATCCAGGCCCTGTGACTGCAAGGCCACTTGAAGCTCCAAACAGCATCATTCAACTATCATTGCAAAATATTAGGGTGTAATAGTAGAAGCATGTTTACTTATTTTACATGGCATACATTTATCAGAGAAATCTACACTTTACAGATTAGTCTAACAGCCTAATTGCTAGTTCATTTAGTTTCATGCCTGTGTGCTAATCTATGATGCGCCACAGGGTGGGAAGAGTGAACTAGCTTGCACAATCTGGCTAGTTGTGTTTAGATTGATGACATCTTCTGTGCCATCTTCCACTGATCTCACCTCATATCTGACAGGTCCAGCACCGGCTTCCATTCTCCTTGCACAGCTAGCCTTTCCCACCAAAGTGGTACCCATTTATCTACTTGCATTTTAAACTGCTAGGTGAGTAGGTCCCGAGATAGAGGGATTAAGAGAAGCTCACTTCATCCCATGGTATTACCAGGATGAACTGCTGGAGTGTCAACCATTTCTGTTCAGTAGATCTTTAAGCTGCTGCACCACACCTCTTAGTGAAGGAATCAATTAGATTTAATACAATACAATACAATAACAAGGTAAGCAAAGAACATGCCTTCTGAAATTCTTTCCAAGGCTTTAATAATAATCTTTCTGTGGAACACTGGACTGGAAAGGTTAGAAGGGAATGGGAATCACTATCCAACTGTCTCTTCCATCTGGCATTGGGGTTTTTTTCCCCTGTGTAGTGCCCAAGAAAATTTGTCTACTTCTTAAAATTGATTTTTTTTTGCTGGTTTTTTTCCCTGCACCAAAATCAGTCCTGTTCAGACCAGTGTTTAGTTAATTATCCTTTTGACCACAGGAACCCAAGACATAATTTGTAACATAATTTCTTTGCAACATTCTGTTGAGTTGACAAAAATAAAGTAAATTTCCAGAATGGCAAATTAGAGTATCCTGACCATATTCATATCTTAATATGTTTTCATCCATTTTCCACAATTTTCTAATTCCTTATATGGGCTTCCATTTTCCCCTGAGCCTTCATGTCCATTCCTAGTAATCATAGATTTATCTACCTGGCTTAGATGCGCACATCAACAAAAATTTGTCCATGGCACTTTTCTCTCTCAATTCCTATTAATGTATTCTATCATATAACTGATCTATCTCAGAGAAGATTAAAATTACTTAGGGAGATAAACTATATCATTTTTGTTGCACTATGCCTTTTAAAAATAAACACTTATTGTCAAATATATTCACATAAGTTTAAATTTTATTCCCATAATGGCTTTTCTTATTTCCTTCTCTGAGTTGACATAATGCAAGTGTGGGTGGGTTGTTTTTTATTTTAATATAAACACCCTGCTATTAAAGCTGCATATGTTATTTTCCTTCTGAGAGTTTATGAGGACCAGTATATCACTCTGATTCAACAGATTTGTTTTGCTTAATAGAGTTCCACTACATTATCCTGTGTAATTTTAGAGGAAGGATAGAATATTTACTGTTAACTTGTTCTTTCTGTATGCTGTAATTTATATATATTTATGCCAAAGAACTAACTTTGTTTATTCTTTCAACTGTAGTTGTTTAAAAAGTAAGCAGAATCACAAATATGACAGAGTTCTGTTTAAAGCAAGTAAAAAGAAAAAAGAAAACATGTTCAAACTCCAGTGAAATGTGTAATGTTGCTTTTAAAATATACAAGTGGATTATGGGTTTTATAGTTGTTCTTATTATTTCTACACTTCTCTTCCTAAGGGCTGTTTACATTGGGATTTAAATCATTTAACTATATTAAACAAAATAATAGATTAAACTTAACAAAAATGTATTGAAACTATTTAGAACAATTAAATGTTACTAAATCAGACTGCAAAGCAAGGTTTTAAAGGTTCTGTCAATGAAAATAGAACTAAGGTATTTACAAGGATTATAGCAACAGTGCTTAGACTTATACAGTATACCATTTCACAGTGCTTTACAGCCGTAAGCGGTTTACAGAGACAGTATATTTCCCACCAAAAACCAGGCCCTCATTTTACCGAGCTCAGAAGGATGAAAGGCTTGAGCCTCATGAGATTTGAACTGCCAAATTACAGGCAGCCAGCAATCAGGAGAAGTAGCCTGCAGTTCTTCATTCTAATCACTGAGCCACTAGGGCTGATTGTGTTCCATAATCCAGGAACATATATCACAAAGACTATTGTATGTGATTATGAGCTCCAACACCATCATGCTAAGTGTTGGAGAGCAGCCATCTGGTTGGGAGAGGTCCTTAAATGAGGAATAAGCTTGAACTCCCTCATACACACAAGTGGGCAAGGGAGTTTTATTCAGCAGGTATATTCTCATTGTGACCAGAGAGAGAAATATCTGTCTCTACCTAGGATCGAACTCACAGCCTCCTGATTGTGAGGTGAGAGTTCTACCTCTAGGCCACCACATCACTGAAGAAAGAAATATCTAATATTATATGTAAATAAGTAAATAGGTACCACTTTGGTGGGAAAAATGGCACTTCAAGGAGCAGTATGAATTCAACCAGTATCAGACTTGCCAGATTGCGATGCCTGAATGCATGGTGACTTTAGTGGTGGGAAAAGCTCCAGATGATGCTGCAGAATGCCAGCAAGTCTCCTGAGTATGTAGCTAATTTGCCCCCTATGGTACATTTTGGATAGGAGGCGAGTGTAAACTGAGCAGACAAGTAATTGTCAGTAGCCAAACAGTTGCTTTCTATTAACACTGTAGTATCCTGGCTAATGTAACAACACCATGTGCTAAATAAATAAACAAATATATTTATTCATTTATTCTTTATTATTTTTATAACTCAAAGCAGCAAACCTGCCAATTACAGGTAGTTCTCGACATATGACCACAATTTAGCCCAACATTTCTGTTGTTAAGGGAGATAGTTATTAAGTGAGATTTGCTCCATTTTACAACCACAGTGGCCACAGTTTCTTGCCACTGATGTTAAGTCAATCACTGCAGTGGATGTTAGTAACCTGATTGTTAAGTGAATCTGGCATCCCCTTGGATTTTGCTTGTCAAAAGGTTGCAAAATGTGATCACATGACCTTGGGACCTAGCAACAATCATAAGTATGAACCAGATGCCAAGCATCTGAATTTTGACCACATGATCATGGGGATGCTGCTTCAGTTGCAACTGTGAAAAATGGCCATAAGCCACTCTTTTCAATGCTGTTGTAACTGGGCAGGGGGATTGGACTAGATGACCTACAAGGTCCCTTCCAACTCTGTTAATCTGTAACTGGATCTATAGGTTTAAGCAAGTATCATTGCCAGGGTAATAGAATTTTCCATTGACCTGTAATAGGTTTATAATCAAGTTTAAATGATCACCAAATGAACTGTTGTACATCAAGGACTTCCTGTACTCCTTCCTCCTATTTCCCCCAGAAGCTTGGCAGGTGGATTGACCTGAGAGAAAGAGAGTGGCTGGGTCAAAGACACGTAGCAGGCAGGACTAGAACTCCCAGTCACCTAGTTTTGTTTGTTTGTTTGTTTGTCAAACATGTACAAGATAACAAGTGTAGGTATGAACATAGACATGAACAAACAAAGTAAATACATATAAATGGGGACAGTAAGACAGGGATGGTAGGCATGCTGGTGCAGTTATGCACGCCCCCTTTCAGGACCTCTTAAGAATGGGGTGAGGTCCACAGTAGATAGTTTGAGATTGAAGCTGTGAGGGTTTGAGGGTATAACAACGGAATCAGGTAGATCATTCCAGATATTGACCACTGTTGCTGAAGTCATACTTTTTGCAATCGAGTTTGAAGTGGTTTATCTTGAGGTTGTATCAATTATTTGCCCATGTATTATTGTGGTTGAAGCTGAAGAAGTCATTGACAGGAAAGACATTGTAGCAGATAATTATGTGTACTAATCTTAGATTGGACCTTAAACACTAGACCAAACTGTCTCTTCAGTGTTTTAAAATGTTGGACGTAATTTAGGGATGACATGTGAGGGTTTTTGAAATAATGATATCTTCAGTTGTGTGCCTTTGTTTAAACTATTAAAAACTGTCATTATATCTCCAAATCAGCACCACCTACAGACAGAAGTAGACACACTATAGATTCTGTTTTCATCTTCATATTTATCTTCTGCTGTAGGTTTTCACATCTTTTCCTTTTCACATTTTTATTAAGTTATAAAGTAGTATAAAATACAAAATACAAATAAGAGGACAGTGAGGAGAAGGGAAAAGGAGGAAGAAAAGTGAGGAAGGGTAGGGAAAGAAAAAGAAAAGGAAACATTGACTTCCGACTCTCTATGTTACAGTAGAATAAGGCATGAACAACAAATCACAACTTTTTGTTTTACCATAATAGTATGAACCAGTCATTTCTATAAAGATGTATTGATCTAATCTGTAAAACCCAAAATCAAATTTTCTTTCTTTTCCACATCAAGCACGAAGTTCAGAAGCGGTTATCATGTGGAAACAAAAATACTTATATTCTTTTCTTTAAGCAAAGTAGTCAATTTTGCCATTTCAGCCAATTCTATCAGCTTCTGCAACCATTCTTCCATAGTAGGAATCAGAGTGTCCTTCCATTTTTGCTCATACATTAGTCTTCTGCTGTCAACATATATAGTAACAGGTATTATCTTTTGAGGAGATGATGGCTAAAATTTAGACCTGTGCAAATGATTTATTAAAGTGCTCCTTTGGTTCTCCTCCTTCAACTCACAATGGACTGAATCAACAATGAAGCTGCTTGAAGTCCTGATGCAATTACTTTGTAGCTTCTTGTGATGTTAAAGATAAGAATATGAATGTCCAAAACCCAATTCTGGTGAGATAGCCAGGGATGCATGCAGTCTCAAAGCAGGTGCACCAAATCTTTAATTATCCTTGCCGTTTCCCATTTTAAAACATCAACTCCAAAGGGACAAATTGTTTGCTCACAACTCTACTAAAATAACCAATGAAATAACTTAATTTGAGTCTGGCCTTTTGGAGATTATTTGGAGTGTTGCTATGTGCATTAGGGATTTTGTAGCCATGTTGCTTTATGATCACTGCAACATGTGCTTTGTATTTAAGAGTAAATTATTTTGATTTCTTTGAATAAGTTTGATAAACTGCGTAATAAACACTGACAGGAAAGCAATCACAATAACTCACATGGAAGCTTATATTGTTGAAAAATGTCTCACTGAACTATTAGTTGTGGTGAAACAGGAAGGAGGTTAATACACAATTATGTAAGTGAACTGCAAATTTGTAGTTTGATCAAATCATGAACACAATATATATATTTTAGAGGAATAGGGCATTATGGGGGGATAAAAATTTTAAGCGTCAAATGTTGGAGAGCTGAAACACTGCTTTTGGACTATATAATTTCTCTAGGGATAAATAAATATATATCAGTAAAAGTGATAAAGCTGTGTCTCACTTCTTTTATTGGTGACATTATTTCCTGTCATTTTGAGCCCTGAATCACAGAAAAACTATACAAAAAAAATATCAAGATAATATTAACATAGTTTTGATACTTAGAGAACCATCTTCAAACTTGCACTAGTATTTAGGAAGAAAATAGTGGATCCTGGCCCTGAAACCAGTGAAATCCTAAAATGCAGTATTTATTACAATTATTTTAATTACACATTTTTCAAATATGCAACATATTAGAAACAAGAGACACCATTATCTATGGAGATTCTCAGTCATCTGGCTCATGGTTATCCCAAAGGTGGTTTTCTTAAGAGGCAACTGGACTTCCTTGTTTTTTCTTTGAAGATATTTCACATCTCATCCAAGAAGCTTCTTCAGTTCAGAAACAAGAAAGTCCAATTGTCTCTTGAGAAAAGTACCTTTGGGGCAAAAGTCACAGTTGCATTAAAATATAACTAAAGATAATTTGACCAACTCTATTATCTAGCACAGAGCTGTTAGTTTTTAAGTCATCCTGCCTAAATATAAAACACTTTATTGGGGATGGAATGGCAGATATCCTGGTTTATTTGTAGCCCACCTCAGCTTATTGCTCTAATTAATTACCTTCAGAATTCTAGAGCCCAAGATAAATGTTAAGATCTCCTTAAAGCAAACTTGCCTGGAAGGCACCAAGCCAGATTATTTAAAATGTTAATTTATCGGCTTGATTTTTTTTTCCTTGGAAGTACTCTTATGTCCAGAATACCCTTGACTTTGTCTTAAATATGCTGTCAAAGAGTAAAGGCCCAGCATTTTTGACCAGAAAATCATCTTGCAAGTATCTTTAGAGATTAAGGTTCCTGATAAGTTTGGTAGGCTGGATAAATCTGGGTTAATAATGTTCTTCTTTTGTTCTATTTAAGTGGCAAATTAATATTTGAGTATATAAAAAGGCAGGATAAAATAATAGTAATAGTAATAAAATTTTATGATTGTGAACAGGAAATTTATGGCATCCTAAGTTCTTGGAAAATATTCAATGCACTGAAGGTCAACATCATCTAAAGAACTGGCAACTGTTATTTTTCCACT
>JAOYMU010000002.1:44272084-44282526 GCA_025802295.1 Psammodynastes pulverulentus
TCACCAGGCTCAAGGTTGACTCAGCCTTCCATCCTTCCGAGGTGGGTAAAATGAGGACCCAGATTGTTGGGGGGCAAGAGGCTAACTCTGTAAACCGCTTAGAGGGGGCTGTAAAGCCCTGTGAAGCGGTATATAAGTCTAAGTGCTATTGCTGCTATTGCTTCCCTGGCTTCTCCCTTTGTTTGTTAGAAGCCAGCTGAGTAGGTTACAAAATGGTGATCACATGACTGTGGGACAGTGTAACATGTTAGTTGTCAAGTGCCCAATTTTGATCCCATGACCATGGAGCTGCTGTAACTGTCAGAACTGTGAAAATCAGTCCTAAGTCACTTTTATCAGTGATGTTGCAACTTCAAATGGTCACTAAATGAATGATCGTGAGCCGAGGACTACCTTTAAAAATGACAAACAAATGAAGGACAGTCTCAAAATTCCTAGGAAATTAGGAAGGTCATCAAGGGGTAGACAAACTTTTAGCGCTAAAGGCCAACAGCCACATTCTCCCCAACGGCAATCATCAACTTTAAGTTCAATTAATCCGAAATTGGAGTTAAAATTACAAATTGTTGGCAACTTGGCCAGGGCATACTGAAATTTCTGATCCTGAAATCTCAGGATGTGGATGCTTTCTAATCTTTGAAGAGTTCTAGTGAAGCAGAACAACTGGAGTTCAAGAAAACAGAATGCCTTGCTAAGAATTTAATAAAGCCAGAATGAACTTTTATCTCTTCCAAATTGAAGATATGAGTTTATAAACTAGAGATTAAAGGATTCTGCTACTATTACAAGACAGATGTCTTTCTGTCTCAGCTATGACATTAAAGAGGAGACAGCCTGAACTGTTCGAAATTTATACTGAGGAAGTCTTACACCAAATGGCCTGGCATATTTATTTGCTTTATTTAGAAAGCCTTTTTAATTGAAAGAAAAAAAATCTTCCCATATACGTGATCGCTTATTATTATTATTTGCCCTGACATTCATTTACTTACATTGCAGGTCAGTTGTTTTAGGTCCAACAAGTAAAAAGATAATTGATTTTTGAAGAATGTTCATTAGCTTGCACTTTAGATGCCCAATACATTGTTTCTGTCATCGCTTACATTCTAAATTAGTCTTGTTTACTGTTTACTTGTTGGCTGTTTCTTCTTATACCACATTTGTATTAGCAGTTTGTCTACCAATATGCCACCACCTTCTTCCCTAACAATTGCTGTGCCAAAATAATAACGACAGTAAAGACAGCCTTTAAAATAAATTCAATAAAAGGTGGAACATACGTGAACATATTTTAAGTCACTAATGTGCCTGAATATATGGTAAAGTACACTTTTTTATAATCATTAGAACATGGCTACTGTTCCATGTAGATCTATAGTTACCTAATGATAGAATATGAAAGTAATTGTTGATCTGTCCTGATATTTTTTTTTAACAGAATCAGATTTTTTTTTTAAATTGAGCATGGTACAAATGTGCAAAGTTTCTTCTTGCAACCTAGACCCATTCTACATTCTACTAGCAGTGTTCCAACATTTGAGGGGCTACCACCAGTGGTGGTATGGTTGATTGTTCTCACTGTCAGAAAGTTTCTCCTTATTTCAAGGTTAAATCTCTCCTTGATCAGCTTCCATCCATTATTCCTTGTCTGGCCTACAGGTGCTTTAGAAAATAGCTTGACCCCTTCTTGTCTGTGGCAGCCCCTCAAATATTTCATATGGAGTTTTGATATTTTATTGTACCATCCTTGTTCTGGCAATGTACTTTTGACAGTTAGCACCAATACAGATCATAATAACTGACCGAGGGTTTATTTAGATTAGTCAAGATGGTAAAGCCATAGCATTACTACTTTTGATCCATAGTGCTACAGTGGTTAGAGTGCAGTACTGCAGGCTATTTCTGCTGACTGCTGGCAGTTCAAATCTCAACAGGCTTCTATCCTTCTGAGGTGGGTAAATTGAGGGGATCAGATTGTTGGGGACAATATTCTGACTCTGTAAATCGCTTAGAGAGGGCTGTGAAGCACTGTAAAGCAGTATATAAGTCTAAGTGCTATTGCTATTGCTTCTTTTCAGTAGCAGTCATGTCATGGCTGTTCTGTTTTGCTGTCAAGAATTAAAATTCCCACCTAGTCAATTTATTGTTAAAAATATTCCTTTCACCTCTCTCCCCCTACCTTCTTTTACCTTCCTTTCCCTTTCCCTTTTCCCATCCTTTCTTCTACTTCTTTAATTGCTGAACCTCATGTTGCTAGACTTTGCTTAGACTCAATAGATATACACTTGCTACAGTAAATTTAGAAAGTTTATTTCTTCAATTAACCAAAAGACATATCACTGATTTTTTTATCTCCTGAGAGTAACCTGAGCAATAATTTTGTTGTCAGAACTGCTATTCTATCTTTGAAATGTCTCATGAGAGCCAAGAACAAAAGAGAAAAAACATACACTTTGCTTTAATAAGGTCACGGTGCTTATCATAGTGTTTATCAATCTATTTAACATATTTGACATTGTAGTATTTGACAATAATGAAAAAGTGTGCATAGATGGATAAAATGATGTCAGGGCCCCTTGTGGCAATCAAACAAACTGTTCCTGTTACATATATTTATATTTTTTACACTTATTATAATCCACCTGCATTTTAATTTATTCAAGAGAAAATAAACAAGTTAAATTCTTTTTTTAAAAAAATGGTCTGCTGGTCATGTTTTTTTTATGATAATTATCAGTTGACATCATATGACTTGAATTTCCCCCAACTCTAAAGCATAAACCATGCTTTATCTGTGAAGGAAACTAGAAGAATCAGAAATAATTGTTCCGGTTGGCACTATCAAGTATACTGCAGAACCCAATCTCTGCTGGGCATCGGGACTAGAGGTTTAGTCTTCTGAGCCTTTGGACTCATGCCAGAGCCAATCTTTAGGGAACTTCTCTTTACCAGAATGTGTAGTAGAATGTGTGCTACCACATTCTGGTAGAGAGAAGTTCCCTGAGGATGGACTCCAGCATGAACCCAAAAGCTCAGAAAGCTAAGCCTTTGCTCCTGGTGACTGACACAGATTGGATCCTGCAACATTATCGTGAGACACGTATATCTACCTTCATCCGTAATGTATAGTGTTTATTTATGTTATCTGAAAGATTGGGTTCCAGCATAGCCCATGTGGCACATGCCAGAATATGCTATCATGGAAACGATTTGAAATTATGTTGTTATGACACATGTGATGTCACCTGCATATGCCAAAGGAGATGTATCTATGTTTAAGGTGCAGGCTTCAGTAAACAAAACCCTAATAAAACTGAGACTAGGTTAGTTTGAAAAATGTGTTCTTTTATAACAGAGACCCAAGCATTGACAGTAATTTCTCCTCCAGGGAAAAAGGAGTCATCCTGTCAAGCCACAGCCTGCTTATTGCTGTGACAATTATGACAATATGGTACTTTTTTTTAATGGAACAGGTACCATTATAAAAATGTCCACAATAATTTAGGTCCAACAACATTGTCTTCTACAATTTTATATTTCAGTCTTGGATTTTCCTAGCCACCAACTGTCCCTTATAACTGGTTTCTTTTTACTGAATTTTAAGCTTTTAAATATTTTTTTTCAGCAGTATCATTAACTACTTTCAGATTTGCACATATAAGAATAGTTATGCAGATATTTAATTAACATGCCAACAACAAATGAAAACATCTATAGAATCTTGGTATTTCCATTTCATAATATTTATCTAATTTACTAAGATAAAAATAAGAAAGAGCTAATTATCCCAGAGAGATCTATATCTTAATGATATAAATTGTCATTCTAACACCTACGTCTTTTCAGTATTCTGAATAGGTGGGAAAAAACCGACTTATGAACGCATAGCTAATTGTCCTGAACTGTTCTCATAACTTGCTGTTTTTAATATATTTGAAAACTCTTATAATATCTCTCAACAACCTAAGTTTGTATTTAGCAGGTGATAGTAGTATTGACATAAAGATCTAGGATCAGATCAAAAATTAAATTAAAGTTATCTTCACTAGCAGTAGTTCAGCAGTAAGAATGGAGAAATTAAAAATTATGTATTGTTCAATATCTGTGGTGTAAGCTCTGGGTAAAATTGACATTATTTTTATTGTAATCCTAGGTATATATATAATATAACAACTTGCATGCCTATTTCTAACAAGGCTTTCCTAAAGTAAATAAGGTGATGATTAATAGGCAGTCATAAGCATTCAACCATTGCTTTTTAGAGGCCTCATTGCTGAATTATGTCTAACCCTATAACATCTGACTATACCCATCACAGAGCTGAATCAAGACATACAACTAGTTGAAGAGAAGATAAAATGATTACCTTCTGTTACATTTCACATGCATAAAGCTAATTTTACAAAATGGAACACATCCTTTACTATACAGTACATGAAAACAACAGAATAGAGAAGGGGATAAAAGCTAGAAAGTATGTGTGCATATTTCTTTTGTTCAAGATGTTACTTGCTACTTTTTCTTTCCAATTGTTTCCTTCTTTTTTATCTCTGAAAATATTTAGATTAATCTTGGTCAGCAGTGTAGAAAACACTAAAAAAATTAAGAACGGTGTAACTTATGATCATCTTGAGTACTGATTTGTAGGTACTTTGGCTACTAGATTTATTGATAAGGTCAGAGTTTTAATTGTTGAAGACAGGCATTATTTCAGAGATATAAAATACATTATGCATGTATAAAGTTTCAAGAATAATGTCTAGCTTCTCCAGCAATGGTTTTGGGATGATAGGACTTCTCCAGATGTCCAAAACTTCTAAAATGTTGCTACTCAATGTTGAAAATAACATTCTAGATTGATGGATGATCTGATTCAATAAAAGAATTCCCATCTTTCTTGAGTAGATATGAATAAGATCTCCAAATATTGAAACACAGGAATCTCCATCTCAATGTGGTGGCAATCAATCTATTTTAAGGAAAAATTAAACGTTTTTTACCATGAATGTTGTTATGATTATTGTTGAATACCAAATGTGATTGCCACAGCCATAATTAATAAGGAGTGCAAGGTTGCTGTAAACTGACAAATAGCATGCAGAAAGAATTGGAATTCATTTAAAGAAAAATCCAATTTTAATGTTTGAAAAGAGAAATCTGGGGCCAGAAAAATGGGTACATCATGAATGTGTTTCTGCACTTGAGACATAAATGTGTTTTTGAGCTATAAAATGAATCATCTGTACAATTATATTAAAAAGATGTGTGGAATTCCTCCTTTCTGTTCATTCCTTCCATAATATATTTAATTTACACTCTTCAACAGACCTCACTAAATTACTTCGTTATGCATTTTTATCATCAGATGTTTGTTGGAAGAGAAAGGACATAATCACCATGAAGTCTTGGCATCTGACATGGGATGTATGATATTTTCATTATCCTGGTTGTAAGCCAAAGGTAAGTGCAACAAAGATGTACACTGACTTAAGACATATTCACCCTGCACATTAAGCTGTTTCTAGTGTCTGCTTGACTCTAAGCCAAGTAGAAAATTCTGTAGAAACTGAGATACTTTGACTGCACCTTGTAAGATGTTCAGTCTAGACTATAACCTACCATGTCTCAACAACAGACAATTTACATCTGAGGACAAGAAGTAATTCAAGAAGAGCTTCAAATAGAGATCCAACCTAAAACTAAGAAGAAATTTCCCAACAATGAGAACAATTAATCAATTGCCTCTGGAAGTTGTGGGTGTTCCATCACTGGAAGTTTTCAAGATGAAATTGGACAGCCATTTGTCTAAAATGGGTACAGGGTCTCCTGCTTGGGAGGAGGGTTGGACTGGAGAACCTCTGGCATCCCTCCCAACTGCATTATTCTGTTCTGTTATTCTGTTAATCTTTCTATGATTATATATATCTATCCCATCAAGCCCAAAGAAAGATCGGAATAGTAAAGGATGAGCCATGATGGTGCAGTGGTTTGAAGGCAGTACTTCTGCTGCCTGCAATTTAGCAGTTCAAATCTCACCAGGCTGAAGGTGGACTCAGCCTTCCATCCTTCTGAGATGGGTAAAATGAGGACTCAAATTGTTGGGGACAATATGCTGACTCTGTAAACCACTTAGAGAGGGCTGTAAAGCACTGTAAAGTGGTATATAAGTCTAAGTGCTATTGCTATTGCTATCTCCTGCCACAAGCAAGCGGCTGGACCAAAAGATCTCCAAGGTCGCTCCCAAACCTATTATTCTATGTTATATATTCAAATTTTCCCGCTTTTCTGCCATTCCACCTTTGTGTCCCAGGAAAGCAATTTCTTATTGTCTTTCCTATATCTGATCTTCCTAAACATATACCCTGCTCCTGCCACCACTCACATACACATACCATGTGGTTGCATTTATATATATAAGCATTGGGTATTAAAATGCACGTATATGCAGGCCTATCAATCACAATAATATTAACAATAACAATGGCAATAACAAGTGTATAAAGGGTTATATGAAGAAGTTGGCAGTTTGAAATCCATCAGAAATGTTTTTGGGAGGTTTTTTTGTTTTTGTTTTTGAAATCCATCAGAAATGTTTTTGGGAGGTTTTTTTGTTTTTTCTTTTCTTTTCTTTTTCCCAGAGTCAGTTAGTTTTCCCTTGAAATGAGGAGAAGAAGGAGAGGGGGAAGGAGAAAAAGGAGGGGGACAAGGAAGAGAAGGAAGAGGAAAGTCAGGGAAATAATATTTTGACATTTCATTAGCCATTTGGGTATGGGCTTTCATACCTAACTTTGGGAACTTTTTAACTCTAATAAGGAAAGCACCTCTGTTAAGGATATCAGTACAAATAAACCCACAGTCTGAAAATAACTTACTGGGACTTAATAGCCTTATCTTATCTATGGATGCTTTCCTCAGTTTAGTTCAACTATATCTTTCTTGGTCAAAGTGGTGATAAAATAAGGAGGAGATTTTCCTGTTACATGTACTGAAATTTTGGGGAAAGTAGCTGAAGTAGAATGACCAAAATTTGACCCTACCAAAGGATGAGCACATGTAAGTAAGCGGAAGAGATAAGGAAGTCAACTTTGAAATCAGACAAGGAACAGCGGACAGTAACTAGAGATAAGTAAGTTAATTGCCAAGAGGCAAATCACATTGGCCCAGCAAACATATCAGCAAAAAGACAGCTGAAGCGACAGGGTGCTGTTGGAATGTGTTAAAAAATAAAAAGGAGGGGCAGACAAAACTCTGGTCAGGAAAAAAAATAGTTCATTCTGGCAACTCTTGTCTTCCCCAGGTCCCACCCATGACTTGGCCACAGTGTAGTGGGGAAAATGCAAATGTAATTGATAGAATTGTTGTATCTTCCCTTGATAATTTCATTATTTTATAAGATCCCTTACAATTTTCAACAATTGGAGGCAGAAATGAAGATGCTGCAGCAAATCCTAACTAAAACACTCTTCCAGTATCAGAAAGTAACTATGGGAAAAATCACAAGTTCTGCTACTTCTCCTATTGCAAACTATGATATAAGCTATCATTGCTTATATTTATACCTGAACTGCTTATAGATGTCAAATAAAGGTTGAAAAGTTGAAAAGCTTAATGCAAAGAATAGAGCTTTAATAGTCAAAATCAATATTTTTGAGAATTCTTAGGTTCATGTATGCATTTATTTATTCCACACATTTATAAGGCTACCCAAGCTCTATTATTATTTAAATTTATAAGCACCAGCCAGTTAAGCAATGTGACTCTGTGTGGTGTACAACAAAAATAAACATAGACATCTCCAGACACCCAAACAAAAGAGGGTCAGGTCATGTTTTTGATGGTGATGAACTGTTTTTAACATCTTGGAAAGAGATTGAGTATTAGAGTAGAAAGGTTAGTGTTTACAGAATAATGTCATGCATTCATTTTTTAGCCTTCTTTAAATAAGGATTTGTTTGTTTATTAAACTAAATTAACACTCTTTTTTAATAAAGATGTACATTATGATTTTGCTTCCTAATTCAAAATTGTGTAAAGCCACATCTCTTTTTTTTAACAATTGTGACTGTAAGGCTTGGAGGGGGAGGTAATGAAACAAGAGATTCGAAGTACCATGAAGCCCTGAGGCTGCCAATTGCCCTACTGAGCTTTATTTCATTTTTTTAAAAAGAATTTTATGTCTCAGACCTCTGACTGAAAAACATAAGTTTGTTTATTTGGTTTTTAGCTTCCTCTATTGAGTTTCTCAAGATCTTAGGAATAAAAGTGCAATAAAGGTAACTATTGATGCTGACTGAAGCAACTTCAAAAGCATTGGACTGGCTTGCTGCATTTCCATGGTGGCGGTTTCATCATTTTTGGCTATACCTGGGATACATTTTCTACGTAAAGGTTTTGCTGTGTCAGCAAAATAGACTTCTCAATAAATGAGAACATCCATTATTTGTTCCACCTTAATGGGTATATATGAATAATACATTATATTTGTAGAATGTTTTTTAACTGTTTCAAAACTAGTACATTATAATATATAGTCATTTAGAAGTTCTAAAGAACCTTTTTCACTGTTGTAAAATCATTGTGAGAATTTGATAGGAGGAGATTTCATCTCTAATACCTATGTGTTGGATATCTATTTATTCAAGTTTCCCAAGAGAACATTATTTCAGGTAGAAATGAATCCATTCATTATGTCTGAAATGTCATCCTCACTTCTGACCGTCTTTGGTATCTCAGAAGACTTCTGAAATATTCTGGGATCAGGATATCAATTTATATGTGTGCATTTTTCAGAAAGGCAAAGAGAAATATTACGTGTCATCATACAGAATGGAAAAAGAATGGTTCTGCATTTGCCAATCTTTTGTTATCTAGATGTATTGAGAATATAGTTCCAGAATTCACAGAAAGCATGTTTAATAGAATATACTGTACCAATTAGGAAATATGGAAGTTATTATTCCAAAGGATCTAAGGAACATAGGTTAAAGAAAAATTGTCTGCTGTGCTCAACCTGAAATTCATTTTTCCTTAAAGTGAAAATTGGCATTTACAATCTCAACAGCTTTTTAAAAGGCAGTCCAGTGTTCCATATTAATGTTCTTAGAAAAGTCTTCAACTGAATTAGCAATGGTTTTTATTTGAGTTGGAATCCCAATGATGCAGGATCATATAGGCATAAAAGTCAATCCACATTCAGAGCACCTGCACAAGGTTTAATATACCCTGAAGAATATATTTTTAATTCACTGTTTTCTCTCCATCAGAATTAATCCAATAAATAGGAAGGTGAGTAAATCAGAAATATTAAAACATTTTAAATTATATTTTAACTCATTACTTTACTTGATTAAAAATATCAATTCAAATACCTAAATATGTTTAGGATAGCACTTTCTCCAGATGTAAGATAAGGGACAATAATGTTTCCCATAATGATTCTGGCTACAATACAAAAGATTCTATCTCTGGCATTTAGATAACGAAAACCATGTATATTATTTCTACACATATATTGATTTATTAGAAACCCCCTAACCATTTTAGTATGCATTTTATTCTAACTTTACCTTTTAGTGGACTTTCCATTCCATAGAAATAATGTCTATTAATTTCCAGTCCATCATTAAAATTATACAATTTTAAGGAGAAACACTTGTTATGATCAAAATAGTACAGTTCTGAGATTAATCAAAAACATGATTATTCATCAATGATAAAAATCTCATTTAACTAATTATCATTGCTATTTTTACCTGAATTAATAAATTATTATACCGGTACTTAAGAACCAAGAATATTACTGTCTTCTGTCTTACATTTTCTTTTAATTGATCTACAGACACAAATATTCTACCATATGCTACATAGCAAGGATTCAAAGCACTATTTAAAATACTTAGGGAATGTTCATCACTTTCACTAGTTTGCCTTCTGATAAATGACATTTTGACTGGCTATGCCCATCATGACCGCCATTTGTCAGAGTTCTCACAAAATACATTCAAATTTCCAAAAGGACAAGACAACCTGAAGCTAGATACCACACTGACATAAATACCTTATTATTTATTCCTCTGATAGTCTAGTGCAGGGGTGTCAAACTAATTTTCCCCGGGGGCCACATCAGCATAATGGTTGCCCTCAAAGGGCCACATGTAACTGTAAGACAGTATAAATGTAACCAAATTCCAAAATGTTTTGCTTTATTTATTTAAAGACAATCGGAACATTGCAGCTCTCGCGGGCCACATAAAATGACGTAGTGGGCCACATTTCGCCCCCAGGCCTTGAGTTTGACACCTGTGGTGTAGGGCAGTGATGGCGAACCTTTTTGTTCTGGTGTGCCGAAAGCGCGCGTGCCTGTGATAGCACACACGCGTGCGTGCCGGCACCCACAATGCAATGCGCCCAGCCTCCCATGCATGCGTGCGCAACACACACAC
>JAOYMU010000002.1:44387674-44397707 GCA_025802295.1 Psammodynastes pulverulentus
GTAAATATATATTTTAACAGGGGAATAAGTGTAATTGTGCTAGATGGTCAATCTCAACTCTTTTCTATTATTTAACCAGTAAAAGTTGAAAGGTTAGCTAGTTCTACAGATATTGACATCGTAAGGTATTAGGACTGTACTGAACAAATAAAAAATCAAAGCAAAACAGAAATGATTCACTGACAGAGAGTAAACCTGCTAGTTCAGGAAGAAGGAATTTAGTTTTAAAAATCATTTCTATTATTATATAACACATTTTATTTTATCACTGCAAAGGGAACCCTGAACATTGTATCAAAACCTTCTGTACAAAAAGTTTCAACTGTTTAATTTTGTATGATATTCCCAGTATTTAATGACAGTAGTTATTAATGCATGGTGAATATATTAGATTTACATGTATGCTGGAAATTGTTTTTGTGAACAAATAGATTTGCCATTTTCATCCACATTTTAATATACATCACAGACACAATTTTCCCTTATTCAGAGTTTAAGAAAACAAGAAAATGACAATAATTGGCATATTAATGCTGTCTTACCAGTTTTTCAAGTTTGCCTTCTTTTGAAGGTAAAGTCATGAGATTTCAAACTTAGAAACAAAATCAAGAGTTCTAAAGGTAAAATAGTCACCTCTGGTTTCCCATTTATGAAGAGACAAACCATTCTAACTTGGTCCAAATGGGGCTGCTTGTTCAAAAAAAATATGCCTTTCTCTGCTTATCTTACAGTAGCAATAACTGGGCTTATACATAAACATGAATGGGTCTACATGAGATGAGAACCCTTCTCCATTCTATCAAAAATGAAACATCAAAACAGATCAATTTTGTTGAAGGGAGAGCAAAGCATCCACAAAGTAGACTACTGGATTTGAAGAACTACTCCAGGCAATTAACATGGTCATCAACTTGGAATTAAGAACCAAGCCTACCACCATCACCACCACTTCATTCCTCAGCCATAACATTGTACTTATGTACACAACTTTTTTCAATTATTTTACTCTTCTATGAACTTTAGATGAGCCTTAATATTGACATCTGTACCGTGTCCAGTTGATTCCCAGCTGGAAGATGAGAAAATCAGCTGCGACCAGGTGGTAAAGGGTAAATGGAAATAAGCTTGCAACAAGGGTGGAAAGGGAGAACATGTGATGGCACAACAAAGAAATAGGTTCTCCTCTCGCCTTGAATAATGATCTTTTTGTACCACTCTTGCTTTGTAAGTCCTTCCGTACTTTTTCTAATAGAACAGAAAAATTGAATGATGATAATGATGGTGATGATGATGATGATGATGATGATGATGTCTTCATATTCCAAGTCTGCAGTCTCATTAGATGAATCTTGTTATTTTACTTTGTTGCCTTGCAAGGACCTATTCCCTTTTCAGAAAAAGAACCATTTCAACAGAGCAAAAGTGAAAGAATATTGCAGAGAAGTGGCAGTATATCAAAAAGAAAAAGTATACCCAGTCTCTCCAGAGATTACTCCCCATAATTTTGATGAATGGTCCTCTCACCGCATCACACTCACACTGTAGAAGTGATTTCTTTCTGAAATGTGATTGTCCTGCAAGAGCTAATGTGAGTACAATTTGTCTGGCTTATGACTGCTTAGCCTGGGAAAGTACAGAGGCAAAGAAAACCTGAAATTGCAGCTGTAAAAGCTTTTTCAGTAGTATTAAAATATATTTAAACTAGAAGGCGAGAAGAAGTGCACAAACTCTCTTTTTCCATTCAGGAGGAAACAAGCACTGCGTCAGTATCAGTGGAAGCAAGACAAAATTATGAAGGGAAGGAGAAAATGGTAGTACCTTTGTACAGGTAAACATAGTGCTATCTTGATCTTGTCAGAAGTTTGCATCTTTGGATACCTGCCAAAGCACATCCTCAGCACAAGAACCACTGCTATTTCTAGAGCTTTCAGGCCCTTCTTAAGCTCTTCTTCAGTGCTTTTATGTTTGCAGTGGAAAAATCTCCTTACATGGATACAGTCATAAATATTTGAAACAGAGGAAATAAGCCCTATTTCTCCTTCTACTATGAAGTACTGCAGGCTGGAATGCAATAAAGTTGAGAAAGTTCAATTGCCACAGAGATGAGTGCCGTTAAAAAAGGAAAAATAACAAATGTTGTTTCCATATCTGTAACTAGCAGCTCATCCTTTTTTTTACATCCCATCACCCTAGATGTTTAAAAATATATATATTCTGCAAAGGTTAAAGATGGGATAAGCAATTTGGTGAATGATTGAAACAGTATCTTTGGAGTACAGATGTTTCTGATGTATACATTTTTTTTTACTTAGACTGCCTGATACATGAGCTTATAGCAAATGTCTCGAGTTTTGAGTGAAGCAAATGTCAGCAAATATGGTTTAATGGTTAGAGGGGCAGACCTGGACTTAGTTCAAATAGCCACTCAGTAGGAGCCAGATATATTTTGCGGCCAATGCCCAGGGCAAGAGAAAAAAAATGGATTAATATCCTGTAGGTCAATTCTGAACTTCGTAAGTAATGGATAGGACGCACATAGATAGATGACAGACAGACAGACAGACAGACAGACAGACAGACAGACAGACAGACAGACAGACAGACAGGCAGTTGATAGGTAGAATTTGGAAAATGATGTGTACATACATTTTATAAGTATATAGACTTTTTCTCCTGTAAATAGGAGCATATTTTTACTATACTGTATATACAATAGTAAATTGTTTCATGATTCTGCAAATCAAAAAGTAAGAAAAAGGCATATTTATATATGCTATTAGTATCCACCCAAAACTCATCTTTATCTAATGTGAACATCATTGCATACTTTTCCCTAATGTATTGATCTCTGCATCTGGATTCCTCAAATATATAGATCTTATAAGCAACTTTTCTAAATATTCTGTTTTTTTATTTTGCAAGCAACTTTGCAGAGTATTCAAAAATTTTATGTGATGTTTAAACCTAGGACATCTAGATTAATGCTAGCAGATGCCACAAATTATGTTTGTGTTGAATTCCCAATGCTGGTGAATTTGGCAATTTCAATCAAAAACAATATTTATTAAATCATTTCCAATGATCAGCAAAACCTTTAGGATTTTTCCACACTATTTTGAAGGACACCTTTCTTTTTATGATAGTTTCCAGATTGTTCTTTTTAAGGTTGGTGTGATATGTTAGAAACATTTACATGGCTTTGAGAAGAGTTCGTATTTGCAGACAATGTTCAATCATTACAATTGCCCACTGAGTTATCTACAGTTGCAGCACAAACATTTCAAGTTTTATGGTCACATGATTACAAACAGTCATGATATATTTCATTTCATGAAGGCAGAAGTGTTTTGTAATGTTATTTCTGTTGGAAGGGATTATGAGAACATTCAGCTTTGGATATGAGACTCCCAAATGAATTGAACACTGAAATGAGTAGCTAGGGATGATTATCTCCAAAACAGGTTTTTCAGTGACACTTCCCCACACTAGAATTTGAGAGGCACTTGGCCTTTTGCTTAATATTTAAGAGGCACTTACCCTTTATCCTTAGACTATCTAGCATTCACATAGAAGCAACATGTGGTTGAAATAGACACTATGCTACCACTTAGATGCTGTATTTACCTTAAAGAAAATAATGGCCTTTTATAGAAGGATGAAAATATGGATTAGCTGAAAATTTGAGAGGCAAAGTAGGAGTATTTTTTCCTCCCATCCCTCCTTTTTAATGAGGTGAGAAAATTTAACCATGTTCCAAAGTTTTGTCTCTGTCATCTCACCCAGGGTTCAAAGACCTTTAATTATGCCAACTATATTTTATTTATATGTTGCCTTTCTTTTATAATGAAAGCAAGATGAAATGATGCTTCTGAAAAAAGAACATGAGAAAGAATATAAAGTGATATTATAATAACAGTTGCCCTTAATTCCCCAAGCTGGGTGTATTTTAAGTAACTTTAAAAAGGAATCTGTACTGGGAATTGAATTTGGTACCCATTGTATACATAGTGGATGTGCTACTATTGCACTTTAACCAAATATCCAGGCTGATGGAGAAAAAAAAACATTTTTCATTACTCCTTCTGGTGCAGGTATGCTAAATGGCTACAAGATAGAAGATGTTTTAGTAATAGAAGTGTCAACTGACAATAACCAACTAAATTAATACTTTTGTGACTGTTCTTTCCAACAGGTACAGAACTGAATCAAATTTTCACTTGCCGGACATTTATAGCCTCCATTCCCTGATTTTCTTGTGTTCAAAAATACTTTAAAACTATCATTTTATCAAAATTATTGTGACCTGCTAAACATTATTTTTGAATTGTTTGGTATAATCCTAGCTATCTCCCCAAAGTCAGCATTCCATTGACCATAGGATTATACTTGACATTGATTTTTTTACCTCACGGAACATACTAGTCTGAACTTAAGATAATCTTTTACTAAATCACTAGCAAAATGAAGAAACATATTGATATTTGTGCAGCATTGTTTAAATCTTTCAATTATCTCATGCTAATTCTGCACCTTATTTAACTTTGAAAATATGTGGATGAGACTTGAGTAGCTAAGTTATTGTCTGTTTATTTCTATATGTTTTAAAAGAGAGAGAGAGAAAAAACCGGGAAAGAATAAAATTCATTTCTTTTAGGTCATGAAGACAGAAAATTTAGTCTGCTGAATCACAGAATTTAGGATTGTATTGGCCTTTAAATTCCACTTTCTTTTATATACCAAAGTCTCTTACTGCAAGTATTTTTATCTCCTTCACTCTTTCAGACATCTTTAGTTTGGATACCACTAAAAGTCCTAGATAAATCTCTTGATTAATCTCTTTCAGTACAATTGTCTGGCTAACCTTCTCACTTGGTCATATTTTATAAGCTATAGTGTTTTTTAAAATAATCTTCTCAACTCTGAAATCTGACAGTGCAGTTGTTTGGACATTAATAATAATCTCTTTGAGAAATGTCTTTAATGATAACATAATATCTCAATTATGGCCCATTCCTCTTCGATATTTATATCTGAAGTGAAATCTTTTAGAAATATCTCTTTTACTCTTTTCTGTCTCAACTAATTACTTACTGTATAGAATTTCTTTGGAATAAAAATGTTGTTTTCTCCCCTACAGTTTCTAAGACTTACTAAATTTCCAAGAGAAATATTCTTTCTGCATAATATTATGAAGAGAGATGCAAGCAAAATAGCAGTTTGTCTTCTGATTAGGGATAAGCTGAAAATCTGTTTTCTTTTCCTGACTATTTCACAAGAGAGAATTCTGCTCTAGTAAAATTATAACCAGATTTTTAATAAAAAGCACAGATAAAAGCAGATTTCTAAAAGTAGTAGTACTATATTTATTTTGTATGTAGGTATATATCAGGTAACCAGTAGTTTCAACTTCTTTTTTCTATTCAAAGGAAGAAAAGATCTTCCTCACAGATTCAACAGAAGTTTATTTGCATCAGTTTCTGGAATTACCACAGATATGATCATACATTGCCATGCATTCCATAAGGCATACGTTTTTGAATTTTTAAAATTTTTTTAAAATTGTATGCTAGCATTTAATACCATGGAGTTTTACTGTGGATGTTTCTGTTCTACTAACTTTAAGAAGAAAAGCTTCTTTTCCTTTGTTATAGTTATGATCATTTTCGATTTTAGGAAAGGACAAGTCTACCTACTGTTTTTTCATTGCTTTTCGCAATGCACTCTTAACTTTACTGGATGTTTATCTCACCACTTAAGCTGCCATGAATAAGACTAACCTTTACCTGAACACAAACATACAATGCTTGGATTTCTTCCTATTTACACTATTTAAGGTTTGTTAAGACTGTGGATCATTGTGACCATTGTGTCTTGAATGCTGCTGATCCCTGACCAGAATATTAGGATATTCCCTCCTGCCATTATTTCTATGAAAGTTCAGTCCTTTGTTTGCATTGTACTATTGATCTTAAGCTTAATTGTGCACAAGAAATGTATCACAGCTTATATCGAAATATTGTTAAGGGAGTAGGGGTATATTAAAGCAATAGATTTATTTTTGTATTGAGCTTCTCCCCATTGTGGAATGTAAAATAAAAGTATCATAGTCTTTCCTCCTGTCTTGTCTGTGCTGTTAATAATCATATTAACATTAACAACGAGCCTCAGTGATGCAGAGGATAGAGTGCAGTAATTGTAGGCTACTTCTGCTTACAGCCAGCTGCTTGCAATTTGGCAGATCGAATCTCACTAGCTCAAGGTTGACTCAGCCTTCCATCCTTCCAAGGTGGGTAAAATGAGGACCCAGATTGTGGGGGCAATATGCTGATTCTGTAAACTGCTTAGAGAGGGCTGTAAAAAGCACTATAAAGTGGTATATAAGTGTTATTGCTATATCTGCTATTGCCAAGTGCTATTGCTAGATCACAATAACTTATCACCGGACCCTAGCATTCTAAAACAATGATACAATTGTACAATAAAACAGAGTACTGAAAATACATACCGGTAATAACAAATCCACAAAACGATACACACACCAATCATGTTTTTAAACCAATACATTAATTTATTAAAATTCATAGGATAACAGAAAAGTTATCACGTTTATCCCCCAAAACACAGATGTATCAAATGTGCCATACCTAAAGCATGCAAAGTATTTCAAAGACAGAAGACTACTCATACCAAGGTCCCCTGAACAAGACACTTCAACATTCCAAAAGCATTGCAAAGGAGTGACAATTTTTGCTATGAATGCCCAGGGCATTTTTCCATAGAAGAAGTAAAAATGATAAGGAACATTATTATTTTTTTTAAATTTGGGGTATGTCCTTTAGTCTTCTAGGCCTGAAGTTACTTATATTATCATGTTTGAGAACAGAAATACATCTCAGAAAGAATTGCTGAAAACATCTGGTACCCAAAGTTATGCTAACTTACTAATATTACATCTACACGTGACTCATTCAGTCAAGTATCCAGTATCATGAATGAATCTGAACATTTTCAGAAAGATGTTCCATGTGTATTAGTAGGTTTGTTCTAGCTTGTTTCTCAGATCAGAGACAATGCATGAAAGTTAGGCAAAATTATATTTTCTACATTATATCTATCTATTTCTACGTCCATCTCCAACTCTGTCTCCACCTCTATCTCCATATTTTTATCTCTATTCATATCTCCACATCTCCATTCCTCCCTCCCTCCCTCCCTCCCTCTCTCTCTCTCTCTCTCATTCTCTTCCTCCCTCCCTCTTTATCACACACTATGTTTTTACATAATCTTAAAAATCCATTCTGAGGGGTGGAGCTGATTTTTTTCTCTTTCCTAATGTTTGTTTCTTGTCAATATAATAAATCTTCATACTATTCTTTCCCCCATTAGTCTTCAGAGCACTACATCATCCTGGAAAATAGATTGCAAAGGAAAGGGGTCACAATAATGATATATACAGGAAATGAAATAGATGAATTCCAGATCACATGATATATTGGAGAGAAGAAATTCAGTGTATTTCAGATTAAAATCTGATTTTTTTTAATGATTTGAAGTTTATATTTGAGATGATAATTATGACCTCTGCCTGTCCATGGTATTAGTAACATGCTTGTATGCACATGTATTCTAAATAGTTTATATGGCTCAACCCCTGGATTATTTCTAGACTATCTATCAAATTGAGATTCTGCCTGCCAAATATGAGGAATGCGCCTAGATATCAAGAGATGTGATGGGAAGAGGGAAGGGTCCAAAAGTAGGCATTTTTTATTCTTTAGGCAAAGTAGCTCTTAGTCATATAACCTTCTGGAAACCTATAAAAGCCTGACTTCTCGGAATGTTGGTGTTGTAGAATTCCTGTTATCAGAAATGCTATAATTCTTTTCCAATTATTAATTGCTATTTTTATCACTGCACGGTGGCTCAGTGATTAGGATGCTGGGTTGGCAATCAGCAAGTCCACATTTGAGACCCAAGTGCTGCTGCATGATGGGGTGAGCTCCTGTTATTCACTTCATCTCCTGCTGACTTAGCAGTTTGAAAGCAAATACTTGCAAGTAGATAGATAGGTACCACTTCGGTGGGCACATGAATGGAGATATGAAAGAAATCTCCAACCAGACATTTCCCAGGCATTGGTGATATCAGCAGCTAATTCCTAACAAGTAAACCCCATGGTGCTTCCCACATGAATTCATGGTTGTCCCAAAGGTGCTTTTTTCAGGAGGCAACTGGACTTTGTTTTTTCTTTGAACATGTTTTGCTTCTCATCCAAGAAGCTTCTTCAGCTCTTCCATTCCCCGCTGTCCTGTCAGAGCTGAAAAAGTTTCTTGGATGAGAAGTGAAACATCTTCAAAGAAAAAAATAAAATTTAGTTTTCCTGAAAAGCACCTTTGGGACAAGCAATCACTGTATTTGTTATATATAGCATATCATTGCAAGTTGTTGTTGTTGCTATTGCACTGACCATGCATACTGCTTTTGTACAGTTTAGAGTTGGTTGATTGCAGTGGTTTATAAACTAATAAGCAACTAATAAACATACAAGATAAACATACAGATGCCTACATGCAGTGTCGGTATACTTTTATTGATTTATAAATTTAAGAGACAGAAGAAAACAACAACAGAGAAAGTGGTCTGCTGTATTTCATGAGACATTTTTGCTCAGAGATTTATAAACTTCATCATAAGGAAAAATTAAATAGTCTATCATGCCAGGCACTTAGCCATTATGCTGACATTTTAATTCCACTGCAAAACAGAAAAAGGGGGAAAAAATCTGACTGAGAATCTCATACACATTGCCTTTTTAGAATTATTTTTAAATGCATAATATTCACTATTTTGCAAAGCTATTATCTTTTTTCCCCTGCTTTAGAAAAATAACATTCTTTTTTTTCATTTTTGACTAATTTAACAGCCAAAACAGTTTTCCATACTGTGGCTATGATTCTGAATATGAGATTTTATTCTGCAATTAAATTCAGGTATAAATGCATTAGGTTTGGGTCAAAGCTGGCTCTAATTTTATCAATTACAATGCAAAGAAAGTTTTGGATAGCTGTTCTAAATGTGTTTTAAAATCTTCATTTTTGGTGTTCATTGTGCAAAGATGGCCTTGATGTAATCTCAAAGGAGCAATGAGATGAGAATGTTAATCTGCATTAATCTGGAGAAAACTTGGAGATATTTAAATGGCAAGTTGGAAAATTCTTACCTAAGGAACATGCACATCATTTTTGGAGTCAGCCTCTTCATTGGTTATCAACATGAGGTTCTTTGAAGCTTCAGATCCACAAACCTATTACAATCTTGGTTTTACCTGACCCCACAAAATTCAAGTCATGTGGAGAAACTGTTTCCTAAGGTAGCAAATTGGCAAGTAGATAAGCAAGCTGATCAAATGAAAATGCCCTCTTCTCTTACATACAAAGTTTATTGGAAGACTTCTTCATCCAGGATAGAAATAAATTCTCTCAGTAGAATGAAAATTGCCCTTCATAAAGTTCTTAATATCCAGAAAATCAATAACAAGCAACTTCCTAAAGTAATTAAGACAAGAAATGGGTGAACCCAGTGTCCATTTTGAAGGCACCAAACTGTGGATTAGGCGGTATCATTTTCTCCTTGCTCCCAAAGCATTCAAACCCACGGGAGATCATTATTTTATAATTTGTTCAAAGGCAGACTCTGTATCAGAGGTGGTATTCAGCAGGTTCTGACCAGTACTGGAGAACCAGTAGTGGAAATTTTGAGTAGTTCGGCAAACTGGCAAATACCACCTCTGACTGGCCCTGCCCCCATCTATTCTCCACCACCCGAGTCCGAGCTGATCAGCTGGGTCTTCTTTTGTTGCCCTGCACAGGAGAACAAAGCTGGAAAGCAGGTTAGTGGGGCAGAGAGGGAATGAGATTTTGCAGTAACCTTCCCCCAGGAGTGGGAAGGGAATGGAGATTTTACAGTATCCTTCACCTGCCACGCCCACCAAGCCACACCATACCACACCCACCAAGCCATGCCCACAGAACCG
>JAOYMU010000002.1:44402875-44413846 GCA_025802295.1 Psammodynastes pulverulentus
TAAACACTATGATTTTATTTTCCCTCCCTGAAGTCTAAGCCATAGAATCTTTTTTTCCTATTTGTTGTCATAAAGCTATTAGCACCTTAGCTGCTTCTTGTCCATGACCTTTAAACAATTTAGGAGGTATTTCATTTGCTCTTGATGCTTTGCCATTTTACAACTGGGTTATTGACTATTATCACATTTTTAGTTGAGTCAGTTTGGGAGTAAACTGTTTTTCTTAATTATTTCCATCATTTTATAACCTATGTTCTAAATTACTTTGTGTGTGTGCATATTCTATTTTCCAGGAGCCTCACGCCAGACATTTTTCTGATTATGTTCTCCTATTTGTTGTTCTTCAAACATATTTGCTTTCTTCTCTTTTCTTCCTGGATATTGATCATTATACCACTTTTCTTGTTATGTAGAGCTTTCATGATAGCGTGTTCTGAAAGTAACTTGGATCATTTCCTTTTTGGACTTTTTTTTTCTAGGAAAAAAAAAACTATTTCATGACATCTGTTCTCTCTTCCCTTCTCCTCAAGTTCTCCTCTTCTTAAACCAAGCATTCCAAATCTATTTCTCACATGATTAGATAAGCTCTTTCTTTTCAGATTCTCAAACAAGGTATTCTTTAAGAAGGAGGACATTTCCTCATTCGGCCCTTCAGCATTTCCAACAACTGCCTCACATATCTCTTATTTCCTAAGTGAACCAAAACTGAATCGCTCACTGCCAGGCAAAGAATTCCAATTGCTTTTTCATTAGCTCCATCTTAAATTCTTCTCAATTCTGTTAGTCCACAGAGCTTGCAAGATGCAAAGTATTTTTATTTAAAGGATCATTGCTCAAATTCAAGAATTTCTCAACTGTTTGAGACTTCTGTTCCATCTCTTTGCTGAAGATGGTTTTCATGCAACTTTTAAATTTATGTGGGCAGTTGTCTTCTTTCTTAGCTCATAATACTTTTTTTTAGAAAAGAGATTGATGTAACTCTGATTACATATCACAGATATAAATATTAAGCAGAGCATCTCTATGTATAATAAAACCAAAACTCCTAAGAGTACCAAATAGATTCTAAAGAAAGAAATTAAGCTTATTAAGAAAATTATATGTGCTAACAGAAATTCTGGAAGAGGCTTATTTTGATTTTGAAACAATTTGTTCATACTTAATCTGAAAGGCAATAAGAAGTATCACTTTTGTAGGATTCTTCAAATGTGCAACTTTGAAGACTCAATTCCTTTTATTTGTTGGCTTTCTGCAACTTCATACTCACAATTACAATAATATACTATAAATACAATTTCTGAATATAATATCTTACTCCAATTGAGACAGCTGTAAATTCCTACAAATATATTAAGTGTTTTCTGCATTCGAAAAAGATCAAATGCGATCAACCTTTGGATCAAAATAACTGAAATAGGCTTCAGGATTTAAGATTCATGAAATTATGCAGGAAAACATTCATACATACAAATCACTGTTTTGCAAAAATAACATTTATGGATATTTGCATGCCTATCCTTTTATAGTAAGAATAATATGTTTTGCATATTATTTTCCTGGTAAATTAACTATACAATTTTATAATTTATTATATACTTATTCTCTCCCTTGATCTATCTATCTGCTCCACATTTGTTTTTTCTTAAGTTTTGCATATCTTTGCTATTGAATGTTCAATCTATCAATTTTATTTGTGTTTCTCCAGCACAAAAGATAGGATAAACAATACAGAATAAATCACAAAAGCATGAAATAATTCTATCACTTAAAAGCACCCAATCATATTAGACATTATCAGTATATATAGTTTTACAAAATACTGTACCTATGAGGGTAAGATCCATAAAGTGAATATCTGAGTGTGATTCATATATAAAATACATTGAAATAAATAATAAACAAATGTGAAGCTTTTATAATGTATTTCAAATGCAGCATATCCAACTTGTAAAGTGCCAATGCGAAAAGATTAATCATTGCTATAATTCAGTTGCTTCTATTTAAAGTATGATGGGGGGGCGCATTATGTGTGCGTATACTTAAAGAATTTGAGCTGATATGGGTCAGACCTGCCCTACATAATTTTCACAAACTTTAGTGGTCATCATCACAATGAAATTCTTACCACATAGATTCTAAAGTTGCTTCATGTGCCATTCACAAACAATTTCTGAAGACCTCCATTTATTTAAATTTCTTGATGATTACCAGTATGAAAATGGTATCAAAACCATTTCTAAAGCCCTGGGTGTCACTTACACATCGCCAGAAATTGGAAACACAAAAGATTCAGAGCATTTACAAAAATCTTGTCAAGAGTGATTCCTCTCTCAAAATCACTTCAAACCTGCAGTCTAACACGGCTCAGGATGCCTTACAGAACTACAGAAGAACTTCTTGAGTTATGTAGGGTTATCAGTTTGACTAAAGTCATTGTAAATGATTTCAAATCCAATCAGAAATGGGTAAAAATGGGGGAGCTTTATTTTTTATTACTTAGCACTTTGGGGTGGGGTGGGATGGGATAGGTTGGGAAAGAGAGACTGGCCTGATTTGAGTTCTTGAGTGGTTGATTTCAACTTTATCCAATCTCGGGCTTGGACAACACTGAAGGGCAATTCAGATAATAATATTATTAATGTGCCAATAAGTTTCTCAAAGAAAGGAAACCTTATTCTGTTTTAGAAAGATGGCTTTAATTCATATCAAATATTGCCGGTAACCGTATTACTTTTAATAATCAAAATCAATATCCTTATGATGAATTTTTTATACTATTCTAAAACTCTGTGTTTACTTAGACATTCCCTTCCCTTGTTCCTTTGTTCCATGTGCCAGCACTGCACTAATAAGACTTTACCAATCATTCTTCCAGGGATCAAATTTTATAGTCTTCCCATTATAGCTTTGGAACAAAGTGTCCCCCTTAAATGTGTGTGTGTGTGTGCATGTATAATGCTAATTCATATTATAGCCTTATTTCTATTTGCCAATGATTTATGAATGTTTATTTTAATTTATAGAATGTTTGAACTTAGGCATAGACATAATTCCACAAAAATCATTTTTTCTATATATTTATTAATTTAATAATTCTTAAATACTCTTAGTTATTGCTCCATCTACTGTGGTCTGTGAATACCTTATAATATTAAAATTAGCAATATCAAAATTCAACCAATCCACCAGAATGCAGCATTAATAAAAACTATACAGAAGTAATTTCCCCCAAAACAAATTAGTTTTACCTTTAGTTACAGTTGAAAAATACAGACCAATTTGATTTTAATGACGTAATTAAAGGAAATAATCCAACTTCTCCCTTCAAAATCAGCTAAATCAAATGATATTTAAATTCAGCTTTATCACACACAAACAATAAAATGATAGGAATTACTCAATTGATAAGCCAAGAAAAAAATGAATGAATGTATGACATAAAACAGTATCTTAAAGACAAGCCAAATGCATTTTTCAAAAGTTAAGTTACTCTCAGCTTATCAGGATTTTCTTCCAGATAGGTGTGTGAAGAATTGCATTTTAATTATGTGGAACTAAGTTCCATTGAATTCAAATATGCATGGAGGCATCCTTAGCTATCTACTGACATAAGGAACAATTACCTTAATCCTTTATCAGTTCCCTAATGTTTACCTTCCATATGCAGCCATAAATTTTAAAAATGGTTTGTTTGTTTTTAATCCAAAATGAAACATTTGACCAAAAAATTTAACTGAGTGGTTCTTTACAAACTGAGCAAATGATGGGATAACAGATCTCTTTAAGGACAAGCTGTGAAGGCTTAACTGAATCCTCAAATCTTACTCATACAATATATTTAATGAAAAATAATAAAAGAAAAGAGCTCTGGTTCCAATATTGACTTTTACTCAAATTACAATAATACAGTCCATAGCAGTCATTCATAAGACTTTATGAACAGCAAATATATCAAGTTATGCCCAATGCAAAGACTGGCAATTCTAATGCACCATTAATAGATATACAACATAAATTGGTCTTCCATTCAGAAAACCTTTGTTTTCCTATTCAGAAATTACCTATTGGTGGAGCAACAAACTATTTATGCCAGGGGTCTCCAACCTTTCAGACCTCAGGGACCACCAAATTCATAATTTTAAATCACACTGTCCACTAATAGGAATCCAGCACGTTGCTTGCTGAAGTGCCTGGACTCCCAGTGACAGGATGAGGTCCTTCAGGCACTTAGCTGCCTGTGTCTGCAATCTTAAACACTCAAAGGCCCATTTGGACCCATTTCTCACAGAAAGCAAAATACCAGGATTTATCATATCTCTCTCTCTCTCTCTCTCTCTCTCTCTCTCTCTCTCTCTCTCTCTCTCTCTCCTCCCTCTCTCTCTCTCTCTCTCTCCTCTCTCTCTCTCTGTCCTCCTCTCTCCTCTCTCATCCCTAGTCACAGGACTGGCCCATTGGTCATCCTGGAGCAGCTCCACCACCTAGGAACACTGCGGACCACCAACATTTTCTCACGGACCTCCGATTTATGCAATTATTAAAGTTGAGATTGAGATGAAGTTTACCAAAGTTGTATTAGCATTAGGTTGAACAAGTTGCACTATGGCTAAGTCTAGAATGAAATATGAACTTCTGCCCTTTGATTATTGAAACATGTAAAGTCAAATCTACTCAGTAATGGAGTCAATCTATGGTTATCACTGTTTTCCATAATAGTTGTATTCTGAAAGCATAAAAAGTTGAACTCTTAATCATCTTTAAGAATGATAAACTTGTGATAAGTAAATACGACAAAAGTGTTTTTCCGTGTCATATAAGAGATGCTAGTTCCATCGTAGTGCATAAGCTTGGCCCAAGAAAAGGTGAAGATCTGTAATATGCAATGCCTTTGGGGAAAAAAAACAGTGGAGACAATATACTTAGCTTAATGTTACTGTATATAAATAGAAAACATTTATATGAAGCACAATTGATTTACCATATAAAAGATGTACTAGTCTATATAGTGCAGTAGAAAACAATGGAATTTGGGGAAGGAAACATTTCACTTCCACTCAGATCTAATCACTTTGCTTCTCATTATGATTATTTTTCCTTTGATTGACTATACCACACATTCATTCTGTTCTCATTAGGTCTGCCAGTTCTATGCCATAATATACAGATAAAAGGATGTCTCTGTTACTCCACATAGCTTCATCTTCATCAGTTCGAGCCAATATCTGAAGACTACAATGCATCACAACACTAGTAAATTGTGTCCATCCTAAGTAGTTATGGCTGGCACAGCTGACTTTAGAACAGGGTTAACTGAGTTCATGGAAAATTCATCTATTATGATTTATTAGTTATCATATTGTCTTGAGGTCACAAATATCATATTACTTAATGCAAGTAATGGAAAACCACAAAAAGGAGAAGCCATCATATATTGCTTGGTGATTTTCCACAGGCAGCCACATAGTTACTGTGGGAAACTGGATCCTGAATCTCAAAAAGTGTTGGTCTAATAGAACAGGGATAATACTATGCTCTTCTTAGTGCTAAAGTTATTATTATTTCCTTACCTGATTTGCAGAGTTATACGTTACTTTGTGAGTAGATGGAATGATTGCATCATTCTGAAGTACAGCCACACTTTGAGAAGAGTTGAATTGGACCCCTAAGACTTTTACTTCACCAAACTTTAAGTTATTTGGGTCAAAATATTCTTCATGGGCAATCCTGATATCCAAGACATTCTGAAAGACAATTCCCCAATATCTTTATTTATGAAGTTATTTCATAATTTGCCATCATCTACATTTGGTTCCACCATGTAATGTATTATTGAGATAATAGGATGAGAATGGAAATAGCAGCAATAGGAACATTGGCAAAAAGTTGTGATAATAACGGTTTAATGGCTTCTAATAATCTATAGATAAAAGCTAAATGTGTTGAGTTGTTGACCAGAATTTACAGATTATTACTGAACATTGTAAATTTAAATGTAGCTTTGCCTATTTATTATTGTGCTTGGCTTAACATGTCCCACTTTCACTATGGGCAACCATGCTATTCTGCATCTCTTCTTGTTGCCTTTGAAAAAGCACCTTTGGGACAACCATGACCTGGATGACTGAGAATCTCCCTAGGTATAATTCACATGTACATAAAGTAGGGTAGAATTCCTCAGTTGGTATACTTTAAGGTTTTGTGCACTCCTTTCATTTTTATGTTATTATCAAACAATACTGAAATGTTTTAATACTTAATACAAAATATTTAATACTCAAAATACTATAGTATCTACAAAGAAAAATAGAGATTTATCCTTATTATAGTTAAAGGCTTGTTTCTTATTATTCGGTATGGTTTTTTCTTCTTTTATGGTTTCTATTATTTATTTATTTGTTTGTTTGTTTATTTGTTTATTATTTATAGAGAAAGAAGAGCAGCGAAGAGCAGCAAAGATATTAGGGGACTGAAGGCTAAAACATATATAGAATGGTTGCTGGAATTGGGTATGTCTAATTTAATGAAACTAAGGACCAGGGTGACATGATATCAGTGTTCTAATATTTAAAGGATTGCCATAAAGAAGAGGGAATCAACCTGTTGTCCAAAGCTGGGCAAGAAGTAATGAATGGAAACTAATCAAAGAGAGAACTTGAACTAAGTTCAACCTAGAACTAAGAAATTCCCTGACAGTTAGAGCAAACTTGCCCCCAGAAGTGGTGAATGCTCCAGCATTGGAAGTTTTTAAGAAGAGAATGGACCACCATTTATCTGAAAGGTTTCTGCCTGAGGAGGGTGTTGGACTAGAAGACCTCCAAGTCCCTTCCAACTCTGTTAACTAGTTATCCTGTAATTCTGGTATCTATCTATCTATCTATCTATCTATCTATCTATCTATCTATCTATCTATCTATCTATCTATCTATCATCTATCTATCATCCACAAAAATAATGTATAATTGTCTCTAGTATAAATGAAAACGTTGGACACTGATTAACATTTTAAGTCAATATATGAACAAATAGTTCTGTAATTACACTACATTACTAAAAAATCAGTAAAAATAATCTGTATCCCTGAAACTCCCAGCAAGATAGCTTAGGTGATAAATTAGTTAATATTTATCTATTTTGTTCATTCCTCAATCATATTTGAAATCATATGTTACAGAATTGATCAAATTAATAATTTGAGGACTTCAATAAAAAAAGGTAAAGCCAGTTTGGTGTAGGGATTAGGACATCAGGCTAGTTCCTGAAGACAAAGAGTTCTAGTTCTGCCTCAGGCCCAAAGCCAGCTGGGTGACCTTGGACCAGTCACTTTTTCATAGTCTTAGGAAGGAGACAATATTAAACCATCTTAAAATTCTTGCCAAGAAAAACTGCAGGACTTGTCCAAGCCCTAAGAGTAAATATTGACTCAAAGGCAATAATAGTAACATGACATCCTAGGTTCCTGGGAAGAATTCAGTACTTATGAAAGCCATACCATCTAAATAATTGGCACTGTGATTTCACATTATTGTGTAAATAATAATTACAGTAATTGGATAAAATGCCAGAATATACATATAAAATATACATTTAATATATAAGTGAATAAAAATACCAAACCCAGTCTAATTAAAAATGGTCATAGATCACTTTTTGCAGTGCCATTGTAACTTTGAACAATCACTAAATGAATGGCAGTAATTTGAGGATATCCTGTATATTTATTATTATCTGAACCCACACCCTTTTGAACTTTGATTGAACCTGTAAGTAAGCACGGCCCGTTCTCAAATACATCTCCCACATCCAATCTTCAAGAGGACATAAGATACATTTTTGCAGGTACTCCACATTGCAGAACTATGTCATGAGTCTAAATTTAACTTGAAAGCCTCAAACTGATTTTCCAGTTATATCAGATTGGAAAATCTAAATTTAGCATGAAAGCTCTAGCAAAAACAAGTCTTCTGGACCTTCTTCAACTGTTCAACTGCAGTTTGAAAGAAAAGAACCTATTAGATTCATAAACTTTGAAACAGGAAAGAGACAAAATAGTGTTTAGGAAGGCTTTGAACACTGGAAAGTTGATAAAGAGACATTTGGAGTGATTCACATTTTTGTCATATTTCAAGACTTCTTTGGAGAACACCAGAAAGCAAAGATCTTTCTCACTATTATGAGAACGAGCAATCATTCACTTATCTCTGAATTATAATAGCAAATGATTGCGAAGTATTGCTTTCTAAATTTAATGTTCTGTGCCAACAAATGGATTGAATTAAATGAAAAAAATAGCATTATCAAAAATACCTTGAAATAACAATTTAATTATTCTTTCTACCCTAATAGCACTACCTCAAGGGTATATATAGTGACATAATTATATTTACTACCGAGACCAACAAAAATTATTTTGCCATGCCAATAGCTATTACACAAACTTGAAACCCACTGATTTTTATTGAACACAATGGCTACATGCTAGAAAAGGGAGTCTAGAAAGCAGTAAGATCTGAATCAGTAAGTTTTTTCCATTTTTTTGTTAAAGAGAATTTATATTGTCACCCACTCACTCTCAATGACTCTGGGTGGCTCACAAAAATAAAAACTCAATGCACAAAAAGCAAAAACAATCATCACACACACACCCAGCTCAATCCCTGGTGAGTACATGTTTAAATGTACTCAGTAAATTGTTTGTTTCACTTGTAGTTTTCTTATTCAACTAATTTTTATTACACAGACACTACTGTTTTGCATGTTACATCTGAATTTTATTAATCACTTATGAATGCCCTCCTGAAATTCATTCCATCTAATGGTGAAACAGGAAGAATGGGGTGTAAAAATGATCTGTGTGGCTATGGAATGAGATCCTAACAGGACTACATTTTGCATGTCAGAAGGTCACCAAAGGTGATCACATGACCCCAAGACACTGCAACCATCATAAATATGAATCCATTGCCAAGTGTCCAAAGTTTGATCCTGTGACCATGAGGATGCTGCAATGGTTGTAAGTGTGAAAAACAGTTATATAACTTTGAATGGTCACTAAATGAACTGTTGTAAGTTGAGGATTACCTGTATTGGTTCATTCAACTGGGAAATAATGCCTAGAAAATGTACATACCTGACTGACATTAAACGTGTGTAAGAGGTAAAGTCCTTTCTCATATGCATCTGTAACAAAAGAATAGCAATATATGATTATTGTATTATCCATGTTTCTGACATGCTGTTTCACCCCATTTCATTCATTTATTCATTCAATATTTAAAGTGCCCAATAGACGTGTTTACAACAAAACACACTAAAAATAAAGAATATAATAAAAGCATAAAATAAAAATAAAAATAAAGAAATGCATTCCTTAACCTTGAGATGGTGTCACTGCCATCTGACAAAGCATTCCAAGCACAAGATAAAATTAATCATTCCTTTAGAAAAAATGGAATGGAATGGAATGGAATGGAATAGAATAGAATAGAATAGAATAGAATAGAATAGAATAGAATAGAATAGAATAGAATAGAATAGGAATCTTTATTGTGCTTTAAATGTACACTAATCAGAATAAGATTAAAATGAAATTTTGTTGCACTCAACTCTCAAAAGATAACCATTATGCATATATCCACATACACACACATATATGACCCAGAGAAACATCACAGTCTAGTCTGAATGTATACATATACATGGTGGGTAAAAAATCTTGCGAATTTACAAGATAGATGGCATAAGGAGCAAACCTGTTACAGAATCTGGTAGTCCTGCTAGAAATACTTTAAAAGCTCCTGCTAGAGGGGAGCAACAGAAACCATGAACATGAAGTGGTGTGTAGGGTGTCTAACAATGCTGTGAGTTATATGCCCATATCATATGCAAGTAGTATCGTGAATAATGGGAAGCAAGCTTCCTATAATATTCTCAGTTGTCCTTGCCACTCTCTGTATGAACCTTCTATCTGAGGCACTGCTGCCACCAAACCAAACAGTGATGCAGTTTATTAAAAGGCTCTCAATTGTGCCTCTGTAAAAAGTGGTCAGGACAGGGAAGAAAGGAGTGCTTTCATCATTAAATTCAGGAAAAGCAAACACAGGTTTGCACACTTCACTAAAGATGACGTGTGAAGAGACCAAGTCAGATTGTTTGTTATCTGCACCCCCAGATAATATTATTGACCACTTCCACAACTGCAGCCTTGATATAAAGTGGAGTATGATTATGCCAGTCCTTCTAAAATCAACAATGATCTCCTTTGTTTTGTTAACATTCAAACTGTTCTTTGCAAAGTCCAATGAGATCATCTTAATGACCCCATAATCCCTTGCAGGGTAGAGACTGGGCAACTGAATGGAGCTGGCTGGATGCCTTTCCTGTTGCCAATGCAGAGTTTCTTTCCAGCAGATATATTCTCAGTGTATCCAGAGAGAGAAATATCTGTCACTACCTAGGATCGAACTCACAGCTTCTGATTGTGAGGTGGGATCTCCACCTCTAGGCCACCGCCCCACTGCAAAGTCCAATGAAATGAGACCATCAAAAAGGGATATGAGTAATGATGGCTTATTGTTTACACAAACTAGCTAGAAATTTCCATGGGATGAAACAGGGGGAGGTTGATCATCACTTCTGCTTTCAGGGAGCACAGACGGAATCTAGTTTCGACTGTCTTTTGTATCATTAATGGGCCTCTCTGGAGGCACAGAGATCCCTGGAGGGGA
This sequence comes from Psammodynastes pulverulentus, assembly GCA_025802295.1. Taxonomy (NCBI): domain Eukaryota; kingdom Metazoa; phylum Chordata; class Lepidosauria; order Squamata; family Psammodynastidae; genus Psammodynastes; species Psammodynastes pulverulentus. The sequence goes on from JAOYMU010000002.1 coordinate 44,413,597, forward strand.
TTTCTGCCATTAAGAGTGGCTTGCTGGAAGCTCCCCCACCTGGTGGCGGTCAGAGGGGGGCAGCCTCGCTTGAGGCATTAGCATGCATGCGGAGGGGGGGACAACTCCTCCTTGCTGTCTGGAAACAGGAGATATGCAGAATGAGAAGTTTGGCTGACATTCCGGATGATGGGATTCCCCTAATCTTTTGAAGTGCTGATAAGGATGGCAATAAATCATCGTAAGTGCTAATTCAATCAGCTTGAAATGT
>JAOYMU010000002.1:44478780-44489700 GCA_025802295.1 Psammodynastes pulverulentus
AGGTAACTTACAGGACTTTATTATTGCTATTCCTGATCACGCTGATTCCAAAAGGATTGTCTGTGACTTCTATTCGATACATTAAATTGGTTGCTTTAGATCCCTGAAAAGGTTGAATGTTTTCATGTGGGACTTCATATCTATCTTTGTTGGCAGGATCTGTAATCTGTTAAAACCAACCAGCAACATAAAATTTTAAAATAAAATAAATTTTGACATAGTGAATGCACAACATATATATAAATAATGTTCCAACATCAAGCCCCAACTCACTTACCGTATGTTTTTGGTCCAAATAAGATGCCAGAAAGCAACTATGCTTTGAGAATCCCCAGATGAAGATAATATAGCAAGCATTAATAAGATAGGTAAAAGTTTATCTATAAGAATGGAAACCTAGTTCCCAGGAATTAACATTCCCCAAAAGCAACAGACTTTCAGAGGGCAGTTATGGTAAGCATAACAGTTTTAGACCAATTCTAGGGCTCTTCTTTTAAATGTAAGTATAAAGGATTTATTATTTCATCTTCCTATTATTCATGTTATGTATTGATCAATCCAGCTACTCAATAAAGATATAGAATTCCCATAATTGATTATATTGAAATGTTGTCTACGTACAGTAAAATGCATAGTATTGCAACCAAATAAATAAAATAAAATATGATTTGTGTAAGACCATAAAGAGGGCTTGTAATTCCACCCCTTTAAGCTTTGGTTTCTAATATCAAAAGTTGTGATTCAATGTATTTATGCTCTGATCTCTAAAGAGTCCCCTGTACTGTAAAAGATGGTATTTGTTAGAAAAATTTCTACAGCTGCAGATTTCTAGATTGACTAAGCCTTCTCTGTTCTCAAAAATCAAAACCATTTTTAGTTGTTTTATCATCCTCTTGTCAGAAATTCAAAGCAATGTCTTTTCATAGCGTTTCATAATGGTGGACCATGTTTTAAATGCTTCATTTTCTATGTACCAACCCTACACTGAGTCCTGATGGTGCAGGGGTTAGAATGCAGCATTGCAGGTAAACTCTGCCCACAACCAGGAGTTTGATTCTGAGAGAGATCAAAATTGACTTAGCCTTCCATCCTTCTGAGGTTGGTAAAATGAGGACTCAGATCATTGGGAGAAATATGCTGACATTGTAAATCACCCAGAAATACTGTAAAGCACTATGGGGTGATATATAAGTCTAAGTACTATTGCTATTGCTAAATCATCACAGGCATTCAATTCAAAAGTTAATAAAGGCTTCATGCCTACTTTTTGCTAATAGAATCAACTAGGGCTTTTTTTCGGCAGCAAAAGGTGCCGGAACGCGCCCCTCCCGTTGCGTTAAAAAAACCCGGAAGTAATAGCGCGCGATTGGTTGAGACGTGTCACGTGACGCGGACTCTAAAAAGGTGCCGGAACGCAGAACTGCCGAGTTCCGGCCGAAAAAAAGCCCTGGAATCAACACTGGCAAACCAGACAGTTGGGTTTCTCAGTGAATATCTAAAATGTCCTGAGAAATTTCATATTGGCTGTAACCCAACATGACAATGTTGACTTTAAGACAGTTTTTCCTGGAATATATTTTCATAGAAAGTACTCTTCAATATATATTTTAACTAGCTTGTTCCTAATAGGTATGAAATATACCTATTTATATGCTTAAACTCATTTAACTTAAGATGCAGAACATTTTACTTTAAGAGGATGAATCGTAAGGTTGGTTTTGTTTTATATACAATATTCTATAATTGGACGACATACCTTTTCAAACAAATATTTTTATTTTTATCTTTGAAGATACAGAATAGATCTAAGTTGCAAAATTCTAGATGTTTACCATATGCTAGCAAAGAGTTCGTGCTTTCTATGTCTCTTTGCTGTTATCTAATGGACATCTGGAATTTTACAATCCAGATCTAGTATATTTAGCAAAAATAATCACATTGTACAGACTGAAAACTTGCCTCCAATTTCTGCGTAGTGGTCTTTAGCCCAGTGATACATTATAGCATCATTCATGTCATTCATTCATCTTTTCATTCCCTATTATTATTAAGTTAAGCCTATTAGGTTTAGTTGCCACTTGTATTTCTTGATCTCCTGGTTGAAAATAATTCATTTATAAAAAAACATTCCAACCTTAAAATGAAATCTGTTCGCTGTTTGGTATTCTGCAGTGAGGTGAAGCTTTTCAATATCATTTCCAAACAGGGATGGAGAAGGTAGCCTTATTAAAGTACCTTCAAATCCTAAGAAGGAAGGAAAGGAAGGAAGGGTGTTATTTCCAGTATTGACAATAACAATAACAATACCAGGTACTTCTCATTCAGGACAAAGCAAAGTAAAATAATAAGGCATACAGTTTACTGATAAAGCATTCTGTCCATTCTGACTTTTAGATTAAATCTGCGTTCAACATATCTGAAGGATTTTTCAATCCAGCATCTTTTTTTTACATAACCATTGAATAAAGGAAGTTGATTAGGGTGAACCTCTAGGCCAAAAATCAATCAATTATACAGCAAAACAGGCTTTGAATCTCTCTCTGTCTGTATTACATAGTCCTTTTAGTTGATCCTTTTATTCTGGAAGCCTCTTTACTGCCCTTTTCCATTGCATGGAAGCTGATGCCCCTGAAAAATGCTGTAAGAATTTTCTGCATTGCATTTATCCACTGATGAATTGCACAATGATTGAAAGACCTGCACTGACTTTAATTTGCTACTGGGCTAAGTTTAAGATTTTTTTTGCTTAATCTGTAGGGTTCTAAAAAACACAGAATCTGTACATGAAACATAAGGAAATTCTGCTTCAGTCCTGGAAACATTCTCAGATACTTTCCTAGATCTCTCACAACTTGTGGATTCTGAGATCCATGTGAATCATTGATATTTCATTTTTCTGGCACTTAATTAACAATTATTTTTATGTATTTCTTTATGGTCAAAGACGGAGTCATAATAAACAATTAAACAATGCATAATAACATACTTGAAAAAAATATTTTTGAATGTATTAATTTTATCTTTAGAAGTGACAAAAATATTTAAAAAAAACTTCTCAATTTTAACCCTACCTCCTAACTAAAATAACCTCAAATCCCAATTTCTTATTAGCTAGCAAAAGGTTATTAACAAATATGCTAACTTAGCCTCCTGACTCAGAAAGTTTAAGAATTTAGGAATGGCTGTTTCTCTTTCCCATATTGTGTGGTGCAGACATGAAGAAGATAGTTGATCTATCAGATTTTAAGATTATTAGTAAGACAGAAATTAAGCATTAAGTTTACCCATATGCTGAAAATACTTTTATTTTACATTTTATGTTCATTGCGTTATTTACATGCTAGGCATGTTGTGTCTATAAATATCTAATAAGTCTGGAGTTTAGACTTCTTCAGCTTACCTGGATTTGTATCTGACATTCTTTCTTGAACTTGGTACCCATGGTTTTTTGAAAAGTAGCACCAAGGTACATGTGTTTCATTCTGAGGATCCCAGCAACAGCCACGGAGTACACACAGATCCTGTATCATCAGCATTAAAAGGAAATTAGAACTGCGACCATCAAAATAAACTCTAGTTAATTTTGGGACAATAACCTGGGTGTAATCATTAATGACATGCAGGCTGAACAATTTGAAATCAACTATCACTGACTTTTTAAGTTTTTATTTTTTTAAAAAAAATAGATTTGTACTTATAGGTGTTCCAAATTACCAGTAAGAGTTGCTTTTCAGACTTATAAGCAAGAATTCAAGCAACTGTTACATAAGCAATGGTAGCTAACATATCTGTTATCAGTAAAAAGAACTTCCTTTCCTACTTAGGACTGTGGAAAAATGACTCAGAAAGTCTCCGTCTTAATATACATTGAGATTAATTCTAAATTTAAAATTAATTCACTTGCTGGAAAATGTGTGCTGCTACTCTTCCAAACTTAATGCAGTTTTTAAAGGGAACTCTGAGAACTGGGGCAGGGGGATACGTTCAGTTGTCAGCTGCCAAAAGCCTGACAAGACTTTAGTAAAGGGAAATATGGAAATTCACTTTCTTTCAATAACTGGATGAAAACAGGAATAGATCCTATTCCTTTCATACAATGAGGATACCGTTTTGGGGTGGAGGACGTGTACAACTGCAAAATTACTTCAATGGTTTATGGATTAAGTAATATCTTCACCACACATTCTGGGAGTGGATATTGATCCCAGTAGCTACTCTAAACAGGGTCATGACTCGGAAATTCACGGCAAAGGAGAGTTCCCAAGATGTTTTCCTACTGCAACTCAGAAGGTGAAAGGCTGACCGGCCAGTTGAAGACTGGCAAAGCCGTTGGCTGTAAATTGTACTCCCGCAGAAATGATAAAGAATAATGCTCATTAGTAGATCCCAATTCTGGCTTCCCTCTTCACATTCATTAACTCCTCTGGATAGTTTTCAGAAGACTGATATGACTGTAATTGTTCCAGTTTACAAGAAAGGGCTCACATTTGATCTAATTAACTATTACTCCATTAGCTTCCTAAGCCTAATTGGGAAAGCTTTGCACAAGGCACCTCTGTGATAAATTCAGGGACTGGTTGGATAATGAGGAAATCATTGCAGATGAACAGACAGGGAAGACTTGATTTTATAACATCTGATTGAAAGATGTACGACACGGACAAAGAATCCTTCTGCAGGGTTTAAATTTGCTTTTGATATTATAAAAGGGGAAGAAATGGCAAAAACCGAGACCTCTTCAATGGATTGTTGGCTCTTTACTCTTATCAGAAACCTTTATGATAGGAACTGGATGTGAATAAGTTATTTTTCTTGGGAACATTTCATCAAAAATATATCTCTGGGGTCCTTCGTGCTCTCTGAACTTGCTTGTTTTCTTGCAAATGTTTCATTACCTTAATTAGTCTGCTGTCTGACTGTCTGTCTGTCTGTCTGTCTGTCTGTCTCTCTCTCTCTGAAACACACACACACACACACACACACATTTTTTTTTAATATGGAGTGAGGCAGGACTCATTTTTGACCAATTTTCATCAGTTCTCTAATTTCTACCTTACATAAATCTGAGACCTCCAAAGATAGTTACAAATCCAAACTATTTCAGCTCTGGAATATATGGATAATATTCTGATTTTTAATTTAAGAGCCTTATTATAGTGTTCTTAGAAATATGCACTAATCCAGAATTCCCCAAACCCAAACTTTCCAGGTTGGTTGCCCAGCATGGAGTGGGAATGGTTTTCTGTGAAGGGCAGACATATGCATACGCATGTGTGAGCACAGCATCATTTGTGTGAGTGGCAGCTGTGTGCGCTACCACTCATGTGAGTGGACCTGTGAGCACCAGTGCTCACTGCTCATGTGAATAGGGCTACAAATGCCGGCACCCAAAACTCACACAAGTTGGGCTGTGAGCAACGGTACTCACCACTCATGTGAGTTGGGTATGTGTGTGTACAAGTGCACCAGCCTGTCACTCATGTGGCCCAGTTGTGAATAGCCATGGCTCAGAAGTGGGCTATGGTCCACAGGTTGGGAACCCCTGCATTAATCTGTCAAGGGGAAAATCTTGAAATGAATTATTTAAATTAATTAAAAATCATTATTCTAGTCTTCAAATGTTATTATAAAGTAAATAATTGGCAAAGTATTGAGCAACACATCAAGCAGACCACGTTTTGCAAACATTTGAGCACTGTATTTCAATTTAATGGTTCCTGAAGATATCATTTCACCCACATATCACATAAGGTTGAGCAAATCTGTCTCCTTTTCTGCTTCTTTGCTACCAGCTGAGACAAAGCATCAAGTAACACATTAGGTAGCTAGACAATACGATGTTTGGATTTAAATTTGTATTAATCACATTTACTGTTCTTTGGGATAAGTTGTTCATGTTTTAATTTTTAATTTATATTTTGTACTGAACAGTTTTATCTTTACTTCATCTTTGATCATCATAATAGCAAATTCAGGTGTTGACTTGTTGGCCCTCCTGGACCTGCAATTCCCATTAAACAGCAGAAGGTTCACACAGCTTTGGCTGATGCACCAGTTATGACTCTACCCAGACTACAATGTCCTGACCTCAGTAACTCATGTCTTCCCCACCACCTGTCTGAAGTACTGCAAAGTACTGTATGTGAAGCTGCCTTTGGAGAGACTTTACTTCTACAAAATATGGCAGTAATATTATTGGCAAGTGAGCTCCAAGAATGAAGAATTACATCTATACTACACATATAAAACTGTATTATAACTGTAGTATAGATGTAAAAACTGCATTATAGCTGTACTACAGTTATATTATTATTATTGAGTGCCACCAGGTCTCCAATCTCAATTCCAAGTGCTGTTCATCATCTTTAGGGCCATAAATGGTGTGGAACCAGAATACATCAGGCAACACCTTGCCACAAGCAAATCTACCAATCTGGCCAAGTTCCTCGGAGAGTGCCTGCTTATTTCATGAAGCTTGCAGGGAATAAATGGGGATATTATGTGGGTGTGCATGCTGGGTCTGGTCTCTGGGTGTCATGTGAATTTTGTTGTATGTGTATATTGTATATATACGTACAATGAGAATGAAGTATTTATTTATTATTTATTTATAAATGAGACAGCTAGCCTTTTTTGTAATAACTCCCATCTTACAGAATGTTCTCCCATCACCACCAAGTACAGGCAGTTTCCACTTGACTGCAATTCCATAAATAGGTTAAGACTGTTGCATTTTTGGCCTACCGGTGACGCCACAGGATGTCGAGAACGCTCCTTTTATGGAGTGACTGCCCCATTCTTTGTAAGCAGCTAAAACAGAATTAATTTGCTGTTTAGCTGCATAAGATCCTTCTTCCTCGGGAAAAGAGGAAGAAGAGAGTTTCTCTGGGTTATAGGTAGAGCTCCCCAGGAACCCCAGAATTAATTCTGGGGTCCGAAAAGAGAGCTCCCTAGCAGCCTGGTATACTCCGAAGACGGGATGCCCCTGCGATGGCAGAGCGAGATGCTGCGACCACCCCTGCTTTAAAATGGATATCAACAGGGAAGTGAAGCAGGCGGATCAAAACAGTGGATTAATAACTGCAAGTATTTTTATCTTTAGTTTCGTGGAAGTTGTCTTTTTTTCTCTCTTTTTCTAAATTGGCAGAGTGGAGGTGGAAAGGGAAGCAAGATGGCGCTGGCTCGTTAAACAAAGGGAAAAGGGAAAGTCAAGAAGAAAGTGTGTATTGGCTGTTAATAGCGCCTTGGATCTATTAGCCTCGCCCTAAAAACTCTTATAGACAGCAGTAATCAAAACCATGCTGAACTCCTACGGAGGATATATGGGTCTACATTTAAGAGTCATATACCTTAGAATTGACAATGAAGATACTGAAGTGGCGGATCGCTTCTCTGTTAGAGTCAACCATCAACAGTAAAGAAATAAGCAGTCAAATAATGTACTGCAGATTAGCACTTAGTAGAGCGGCAATGAAGGCCTTGGAAAAGATAATCAAATACCATGATGTGTTGATACCTTTAAAATCATAATCATCAAGCCATGATACTCCTTATATGAAATTTTTTTACTCCCTATGAAATGAAAATTGAGCTTTAAAATAGAAGGATAGGAAGAATATTGACAATTTGAAGATTTGAATATTGAAGAATTTGAATTTGGTGTTGGAGAAGACACCTGAGTATACCATTGACAGCTGGGGCGGGGGAACAATGCATCATTTAGTATCATTCCAGAGTTCTTGAGGCAGAAATGACCAGGCTCAAATTATCCTATTTCAGAAATATTATGTAAAGAGCCAGTTCTGGAAAAGGTGTTAATACTTGAAAAGGTGAAAGAAAAGGATAACCAATCCCAAGGTGGATGGACTCGGTTGCATTGGAAATGAGTGCACTGTTGGGTGACATGAAAGAGATGGATCATCATGGACAAGATCTATCCACGTAAGCATTGGAAAATGACTTTATAGCAAAATCAAATATGTAGAGCAGAGAAGCTACTGTAGAATATTTCAGTGTAGAAAGTTTACTATTATTTGCATAATTTGAAGCATTTTTTCATTAAATCATAAAAATTATTCTTGCAATTCTCTTGCATCACAGAGCAAGATCATTGCAGGTTCCTGGTTCAGGAGGAGTTGGAAATGGGACCATCCGACAGGGATAGCACATCTCCTTAGAATGTTTGCAGAGGCTAGTGGCTGAAAAAGATCCTTTTCCAGGCCCTTCAAGCATTGGGGGAGGTGGTCTACCAGTCCAAGAACTGCCTGCCCTCACAGACAAAAGCAAGGATTGGCTGCCAACAGACAGTGGTGCTGAGGCAGCAAATCTCTGATGAGGAAATGCTGCCTCCCCCCACTTGATCCAAGGGCACAGAGAGTAGAGCGGAGGCAAGCTCAAAGGAAGGCTGTGAGGCTGCTTGGAAGAAAGTCACTCCACCCCTTCACAAGCAACATCTGGGTGGGTTAACTTAAGGAAGAGCCAGGAGAGTCTGTCTGTCAGAAACAATTGTTTGCTTTGGTTTATTGTTTCCCAGCTTTGGAAAAACTCAGCCTTAACTCTTATTTCTGCCTGTGCCTTAACTTTGCCTTGTGAACTTGCTTTTGGTCTTGTGGACTTGCCTGACCAAGTGAAATTGCCTTGCTCCTTGGACTTTGATTCTGGATCTTGCTCAATGAGCTTGCACCTTCTTTTGGATTTTCTCTCTGCCTTTGCAAATTGATTTTGATTGTTTACTGGCTTTTGTTTGTGGAACTAAGGGTAGCTGCCTTCAGGGAAGAGTGGGATGGAACTTTACCAGCTGTTGTAGTAGGGCCGTTTGTTGTGGCGGGTAAAGGACTCTATCAATGCTTGTCTCTGCCTAAGTGACCTGGGTCACCACAGCTATTTCAGAATATTAATAATAGTAATTTACTAAACTTGTATGCTATCTGACTCTCAAGGACTCTGAACAACTGTAACAATCAAAGAAATTACAACAAAACTTAAAAAAAAATAGCAAGTGCAATGAAGGAAATTTCACTGTTCTTTGCCAAAGACCTATGTAAAGAGCATTCATGGTTCTTCAATAATGCCATACTGGCAAAATTATCAAGAACCTTCTTTTTTATACTTTGATTTTTTATGCTGAGAGGAGATGGTGGTGGTTATTTTTAATTAAGAACTCTCTATAGCAGTTGTTTTATAATTTGGTCTGTAGCTCTCCAATATTCCTAGACTTAATGATGATAAACCACCAAATCCAGAGTTCCCTTCTATCCACAGCTACTCCATTTTGTCTGGTTTCAGCTGAAGAGAAGGAATTTTTTTTAAAATCCTTGTACCTTTAAATATCTATTGTCATGCACCACTCAAAGGTAGTCATGTTTTCTTAAGTGCCAATCCACTAGGATACCTAGACTCATCTCAAACTTACTATTGTTTAGCTAGATACCATTTTTTTCTATATCTGCACAGCAGAAGGAAAGAATGAAAGAGTAAGAAATACATTGCCAAAGGTATAAAAGGCATAATGTAAAGAAAAAATATAGTTAAAAGTAATTTAAGCCAACACTTCCATTCAAATTACCTTTGCTTCCATCATATTTATACTCAAATTTTATACATTGCATTTTGTTCTTTAAACATTTATTTCAGGATGTTATCAATTTCATGCTTGGTTATCTTCTCTACTCATTTATTCTCTGCTTTGTGATGCAGTCTTCATGTTTTCTCTATACGAGTCAGCCATCTGAAAGTTCTACTTTCATACTGCTTATTTCTTTTATGCTCACTCTATGGCAGGTTCAGGGTTGATTAGTATGCTAAACTCGGAAGTTGAATAATAATATAATCTCCTTTATACTATTGGGGGTGGAGGAAATCCTGCACAATGTGTCCATCAAGTCACCAAAGTTTAAACTCTATTCAATGGAAACTATAAACAGTTTTACATCCTTTAAAGAAGTATATAAGTGGATACGGTAATTGTACACCTTGTCCATTATTGAAGTGTGATAAATGTAAAATTTCTAAGATAAAAAAGGCAAATAATCAATTTTATTCTTAATTTAGTGCCTGTTGTGCTTTCTCAGAAACTGGAATTTATAAACATTATTTTTATTTACTATTATAATAATTTTGTTTTATGTTGTTTTTCAGTTTTATTCCTCAGAGTAACATTTCCATGAATGAGAGAAATGTTTTTAATTGTTAGATTTTTTTTTATATTTTGCAATCAATGAAGGAGAAAGGGAAAATGAAATGGAGATAATCTGTTCAGACCACAATTTAAGAGGAACATATTGGCAAGAGGAACTGAATGGTTCTCTCTCTTTTAAGTTACCTCTCCCTATTTCATCCGGTTTCAAAGTCCAAATAGAAGAGAGTTCAGACAACAGGCAGAATGTTTGATCATAATAAGCAAGCTGATGAAGCCAGTTATGCATTAGTAAGCTAATATGTCAAGTAGTTCATATTACTGTTTTGTAAGTGTTATGCAAATTTACTTGTTGAGTTAAAACTATATTTTTAAGCAATAAAAGCTGAATTTTGCAGCCAGATTTTTAATTGTTAATTTTCTAGTTTATTTCTTATAATAGCCACAGCTATGTTGTATTTATTTATTCATTCAAAGATAAATGAAAACTGGGTAAATTAAATACATTTTCAGTTAGTGACTTGATGTCAGCATTGTGAGTTGCAATTGAACAATAATCCTTTCACTGCTTCTCTAATACACCAGTTTTTTTCCTTCCAAATAAAAAAGTCGTATTTTCTTAAGTGCTAGTCTACTAGGACAACGTTTAGACCCATCTCAAAGTTATTACTGTTTAGCCAGATATCATCTATTCTATACCTGCGCACGCAGTGGTGGAATTCAAATTTTTTTACTGCCGGTTCTGTGGGCGTGGCTTGTTTGGTGGGTGTGGCTTGGCAGCCATG
>JAOYMU010000002.1:44499706-44511682 GCA_025802295.1 Psammodynastes pulverulentus
GCCCTGCACAGGAGAACAGAGCTGGAAAGCAGGTTAGTGGGGTGGGGAGGGAATGGGGATTTTGCAGTAACCTTCCCTGCAGTGGGGGATTTTTCAGTAACCTTCCCCTGCCATGCCTACCAAGCCACACCCACCAAGCCACGCTATGCCCACCAAGCCACACCCAGAGAACCGGTAGTAAAAAAAAATTGAATCCCACCACTGCATTGCTTCCTTGCTAGGTCTGAGAGTTACAGGCCCAAAGTCACCCAGTTGCCTTTTTGCCTAAGGGATGATAAGAATTCACAATCTTCTTGTTTCTAGTCTGGTGCTTTTAACTACTACACCAAACTAGTTTTCAACTACTCCTACAGCCTGTCATTAATTCAGCCTTTGATCTCAGTGCCATCATAATAAATAAATAACATCACTCTATTAATAACTGTATCATACCTATTTTTTAAACAACTTCTACTTCTTACCCTTAGAGTCTATTTTCAATTACATAATACATGTTGCCCAGAAAGTGTGGGTTAATATATTGTTTTATTGATTACATTTTTGGAAATAAATAGTTGAAATAAATGTTATAAACAAATGATATAATATAAATGAATGTTACTATTGTCTAATATATCTTTCTTTTTTTCTGCTTAATAAAATGTAATCATGTTATCCTAAAGTCTACATATTCTAATGTTAGTATAAACACATGTCCACATAATTTGATTACCCATTTTAAAGCAATTATACAAATAAATAACTTGGTTTTGTCCCAGAGTATTTTGCACATACTTTCATCTAAGGAGCATTTGATCGTAATCTGTGTATTCTACCATGATACATTACTTTTGCAGAGACTAGCAACTGTTTCACTGTATAGTTGAAACAAATGACTTGGATTTAAACAATTTGTCTGAAATATGCAGTGAACCACACTACCAGTTTTTGCAAAATAATTAATCATAAGCATTTATAAAATTTGTGAGTACATCATCACACACACACACACACACACACACACACACACAGTTAATGTTATAATGTATTATATGTATACATATATATATATGTATGTGGCTACAAAATAATAATGTAATAACTGAATGAGTTGCTGAGCATTTTAAATGTTATCACAGTAAAATTACAAATATAGATCTGATATTTAATTCATACTAAAAATCGCCACAATGACAGTATATTGCTTATTATTCTTTTATTTTAAATGCTTCTCTATGCCCAGTGGGTGAAAATTGTTGATTTATCCTTTTTATCTCTATCAGACACTCTTTCTATAATTTAGTTATTTATTTCAGCTTCCAGAAAACTTTAGATATATTGTTTAACTGTCAAAGTTCCTTTGGTTAATTACAGGAATAGAACTTTATGCATTCTATATTATTATGAAATTATAACAATAAGCATGTAAATAGTAAGTAAGCATTACATTCCTCTTGGCAAATGCCCTCCCTCCCACTATATATATTTGAAAAGTTGTTTTATAACAAGGGCATTACCAACTAAACTGCACCTAAGGGCTCATCTCCAATACTCAGTGAATGTGGTTTCTGTTCTGGCTAGGTGTCAAAGATATCCTTATTTCCTATGCAGGGAAGACAGCTTCACCCACCCTTCCATTTTCACTGTCATCAGATGTTGGGAAACAGATCCATCAATATGGCACTGTTGTAATGTCAATGGTTTGATGGATGAATGGACTCACAAGTTTAACCATTTTCTAAAACTCCCTCCACCTATTCACCCACCTATTCACCTGTGTACCCACTCTAGAAACAAAGTTCTGAAAAGCAACAGGTGGAAGACGAATGACTTTACCCATCAGACCTGTGCACCTGGGTAGGATCAGACCAAATAGCTATCGGAGCAAATATAGCTGATGATATATATGGTTGCAGGGGGGAACATTTTGGTTTGTCAGCCTGTGTCTGAGGAGCTTTTGAACATGTGTTTATTGCTTTTCCAGAGGAAAATAGTTTTTGGAATACTGGGTTCATGGTCTTCTGCCAGAAGGCTAAATTCACATTCAAAAGCATTGGCAACCAAGTTGTGGTATGGTTGCATGAGCTAGTTCTATCTCTCTTGCTTTAATATGTAGTTCCTCAGCCATCAGCTATGGTTTGGGCTGTTTTTCTATCAAGCTAGTAAGCCTATGTTAAAAACAAACCATAACCTCTGAGTAGTAGCTGATGAATACCATATGTGGATCAGAATGCACCATGAGAAGCAACGACAAAGAAAATCACTATTTTTTCCTGCAGAATCCCTAATCACCCCCTTTGATCAGCTACCATTCATGTCCCTGAGCTGAGGATTAGCTAATGACTTAACTGATATTTACTGATAGATAACCTACTTTGAAATACCTGAATTCTTCCATTTCTCAGATTATAATGACCAGAGGCGCAGTACCCAAGAACTAGAAAATTAGAGGATACCTAAAGTCAGCCTAAATTCGTCAATATCTTCCAAGCTGATCCAAACCTCCACAGCAACCTGTGGCTCTGGAGCTCCATGCGGTTCTTTTGGCCCTCTGCTGTGGCTCCCTGTTGGTTGATCCCACCACTGGCTGGCCCCTCCCCTCCCTTCCCAGTCAATATTTGTCTGGCCTGAGAAAGTAAGGGCGACAGTGGAGGGTGGAGTCTCACTCCATATTCCAGAACAGGAATGAAGCACCCCTGTACTTGCCTTTGCGTGACAACAGCATTCAGCCCTTGCCTCCCGCCGCTTCAGGCTCAGAGCTGTTGCTGCCTCCATGGCCTTCCTGCTGTTCTTGCAACACCTTGCGCAGCACAATGAAATTTAACATGCTTCAAAATGGGGGAGATGGGGTCCTTTCCTCTTCCTGGAGCCCATTACAAAGTGGAGCCACAATGCCACCCTGCCCCATTCATCCATGGCAACAACAGTGGCATCAGAGACAGAGAGACAACAGACAGTGAGAGACAGAGACAGAGAGAGAAAGACACACACACACACACACACACACACACACACACACACAAAGGGAGAGAGAGCAAGGGAGAGAGAGAAATGAACAATACACTGGAGGCCTGGTGTGGCAAAAGATGGCTGGGAGGGAAGGCTGAGTTGGGGCCGGGCACGGCAAATGATTTAACAACCAGTTCTCTGCCCTAATGACTAGCTGGGTAGATGTGGCTGGGGGGGTCATGTGACTGAGTGGGTGATGTTGAGTTGCCCATGCCCATCCAATCACACCGGTTGTTTTCTTTTATGTGGGAAATGGGTCCAAACGGCTCTTTGAGTGTTTAAGGTTGCAGACCCCTGCTCTAGGTAATGCCATTGCAAAATAGTCAGAAAGTGTGTCAGATTGTGTTTGTGGTAAAATTGCCATATCTTATTATTTACTTAACAAGGAAAACAGTATTTTAGGCTGTCTCAGATACAGATTGAAGACCAGGTAAGACAACCATATGGAAACATGGCAGAAAAAAAATAGCTAGGGCATATATATACCTTGGATAGGTGCATATAGAGAAATATTCTTTTTTATGATTTAGAATGGACAAGACCATTTTTTGATGGACTCCATTTAACTCTTAGAGGGAGTTCATGAAATGTTTGGGATTGCATCATACCTAGATGAGACGGGCTTGGAAAGAATTTTGGTAGGTTCTGTTTTGAATTTTTAACCCCAATATACCTACCCTGCTCTAATTCCCATGGGTTTCATATTTCAAAATGGCAAATGAAGAAAGAATGGCAGAAGAAACACAAAAGCTCACCCGAAGGCATGATTAGGTATCCACGCCTATCTGAAAATCATGTGGGAGATATTTAAGTATTCTTTTAAAATAACTTGGGTAGCCATCAAAGCATTCTTCTGGCTATAAGTCAAGGAACTGTGAATTATTACCTTTAAGACCAGAATAACCTGTTGCTAGAAGTACAATCAAAGCGATGGTTATGATGAATAGCAAAAGGAAGAAAGTGATCAGGGAGATTTCTAATCCAGTGAATGTCTTCTTTCCCATCTAGAGAGAAAAAGAGATAAATAGATATTAATATACACATTCATACATACATACATACATACATACATACATACATACATACACACATACATGCATGTATATGTGTTCATGTACATATGCACATGTACATACACATACACATACACATATATATGCAAGTCTTGGTGTATTTGGGTCTTTTCCCATGTAGGATTGAAAGCATCTTGACAATGTTTTGATGAGGTCCGTCATCTTCAGTCTGGTGCTTATGGCTTTGTGCCTGTGCGAGCAAAGCACGATTGGAGCTGCCGTATCTCTATAAATACTGGTGGGGAGGTAATGGGCTGTGTGGTAACATCCTGAGCTCTAGTACTGTGGCTTCCTGAGTGGTCATTAGTTTTTTATGCTGTAATGACCTGGGTAATGGGCTGTGTAGCATATTGCCCCCAACAATTTATGTCCTTATTTTACCGACCTCAGAAGGATGGAAGGCTGAGTCTGCCTTGAGCCTAGTGAAATTCAAACTGCCAAACTGCTGGCAATCGGCAGTCAGCAGAATTAGCCTGCAATACTGCATTCTAACCACTGCGCCACCATGACCCTTTAGCTTGAGATTTATAAGAAATAAATGTTAGCAACTGCTCATCTTGGCTGAAATACAGTACTTAAGGATAAGAATTGATTCGTAATCTTAGGAATTATGCCCATATCTGACAAGTTGTCTCTCAAAGCGGTAGGCTCTTCAGCCATCTGCTCAACCTTATAAAAACAACAGCATGGCACAATCAGTGTTTAACTGTAAGTAGCATTACAACCCACTCATACTTATATCAAGCATTTTTAGATCAATAAGGAATCAGTTAGGTTACCATTTGCCTCGTTTGATTTTCTTAGCAAGGTAAGAGGAGCTACATTTTTTCTTTGCTTGTTATTGACCAATTATCCAACTTTGTTTAAATTGTTTTTAAAAACATTCCAAATGTTCAACTATTTCAGCAATGAAATAAATATATTGGCTTTGTGTTTTCCCACCTCCCAAATTTGGCTACACTTGCAAACTGTTATGAAGTGTGTGCTATCGTTATCCACTGTGAAGAGTGATTTAAAGATCATAAGTAAAGTATTGATCAAGTTGTAAATAGTTTTCTGAACTGAGTTAACATCATACACTTCCATAAAATATTTTTTATATTATTATTATTTTTACTTTAAGGAATGTGAGCTTTAAGAACAAGAAAAGAATGTGAGCAAAATTTTAGCATGAATTATATTTTATCATGCAATTCAACCCAGTAAGGAAATCACTTTTTATACATTATGGTTACTCTTCCATTTGTTTAAAGGAGGCTATTTCACCCTTTTATCCCTTCATTTGTTTTCTCAATACTTTCATTTATCTTGGCTCCTGGGCTACATGCCTGTAACTTTCATTTCTGTTTCCTGCAGTTTATTTTGTCCTGCAATTTATTTCTGAATCAACTTTTTTTTCCTCTCCATCAACTCATCTTAGTATCCAGATAAGTTGCAAAACTCTGACTGACAACCAGCTAGAAGCAAAGTGATAGAATTTTCTGTCTATTTCTGCTGCTGTACAGATTTTTGCAACTCAGAACCAGTAGCCTTAGGGAAACTAAGAGCAAAGTTACACAATTCCTTTGGACATGGAGAGAATTTCCTGCTCTTGTTATTACAACATATATTTCTCCGCCAAAGAATTGCAAAACAGAGTTTTGATTCATTTAGTACACTCCTGCCTTGAATTTCATTTCTAAGTGCATAAATATAAGAATTTTAAAAATTCTATGCTTGATAAACATGCAGATTTTCTATAGGTTAGGAGAGACTGAAACCATGAAAATTTTAAAACGTTTTTGAAGAAAAGATAGTGTGGCATCAAGTTACATCTATGTTATTTTCTATAGGGAATGGCTATGGGTGACCAAACAATGCTCTCAAAATTTCAAATAAAAAAGGAACACATTGATATTCTCTGTTTTATAAAGATTATACCAACAGAGGTGTACATTGGCTACTTAAAACACTAAAAAAAGTGAACAATATGATTTTTTAATACATACCTTTAAAGGCTCTTGGTTTCCTTCACTTAAGACTGCTAGATGGTTCTGTGAAAGGAATCATTTACTTTGTGGCGTCTTGTTATATACTGACTTGCTATCAATGTACTATATTATATTTTAACCAGGCTATCATTTGAAGTTAAGCATATGCAGGCAGATTGCTTGATTCTTTTTAACTGCTGCAGGTAGAGAATAGTTAGTTAATTAATAATTTTTTTTTATCCTAGATGTTTGTCATGCAGCATTTAACCCGTACAAGTACAGAGTACCTGTGGATCTTTTTTGTTGTTGTTTTTTGCCATGCTATAAGCTGCCCTATCAATCCATTTTCTTATTCTCCCTGTACTTTTGCTTTTGTTATCAGCATTTCTACCATGAACCTGAGTATAAAAATCATTAAAATTTTATAAAGGTTCAAAAAGCAGAGTTTAAATTAGTTTGCAACAGTATTAATGTGTTTTTTATCACTGCTTTTCTTTCGTTGCTATTGTCATCTGCTGATTAGTGGGAGTATAAACTGTAATAGGTACCTACTTGAGTGAGAAGTGTAAATAAGACTTGTCAGCTATGACTTTTTTAATCCCTCTAATTATTTGTTTTATTTATTTTTATCCTACCTTTATTATTATACCACCCAGTAAGCTGCTGTAAGAAGATTCCACAGAGTGACTTGAAACAATGGCATGACAAAGTAGCAACAATGGTATATTGGAAGATCTGCAAGAAACACCTTTTGCCTGCAAGGAAGAACTGGTGGGACCATAAAATGTAGAAAGTCATAGAAAACAAAGAAGCTAAAGTGCTCAGGGACTTTAGAATTCTGACAGACAGGCACCTGCCACATCACAGGAGAGATTTAACCATTGCGAACAAGAAAGACAAAAATCTCTGGATAGTGGACATGACAATAGTTGGAGACAGCTTTGTATTTGGTATCAAGAAGAAAACAAAATACAAAGAGCTGCAAATACAAATAGAATGACTATGGCAAAAGAAAGAAAAGGTAGTACCAATAGTAATGGGTGCTATACCAAAACAACTGGGACATCTCTTGAACCCAATCAGCATGGAAAAAAATATTACCAGTCAACTGCAAAAGGCAGTTTACTTGGGAGCACTTACATCCTGTAATGATACCTTCAAACCCTAACAAACATCCATATCTGCCTATGGACAAAAATGCCAAACCCAGTCTGAACATCTGGCTAATTATGTGATAAACTAATAATAAAGATGACTTGCTTTCCTCCATCCATCAGTTCATCTTTTCAGATAGAATTCTTGAATGATAGATAAAATTCATAAAAACATAGGGATTTTGTAGTCCAACCTACTGCCCAAATAGGAATCCTCACATCATCCTGAACAAAAGAGTCTCCAGTCTTTTCTGAAAATATCGAAAAAAGGTTTGGAGGACCCACAACTCCAAGGGACAGGCTGTTCCGTTCCTTAATAGCCCTTATAGTCAAGAAGACTATCCCATCATTCAGGGCGGCAATGTCTATTGGAGTGGGGAATATGCAAGGATGACATGTACAGAACAGATGGGCTTGCATGATGATGTTATCATCTGGCTGATTTTTATCACCTTACCCTTCTGCCAATGCAAATATTTCAACAAACCTCTGAAAATGGCTCTAGAGGCCAGGTAATCCATCTAAATCCAATGTAACTCTACAAATTGCATTGTTATTTTCCAAGACAGATTTATTTATTTCCTCTGTTACTGTATGTCAGGCATTCAGCCTATTCTCTATGTGTCTAATTGAGCTTTAAAGAACAAAAGATTACTTTTTCATGATTATCTGCTGTTTTATATTGGCTTTCAAATTTTCATTCCCCTTTCTTTATCTACACACTTTCTTTGTGCTTTTGTACCTTTACATGTTATCTTTACCCTTTTTAACACAAAATGGAAGTGGGGAAGGCAGGGAACAAATGTTCTTTACTGAAAAAAGTAAATACAAATTAGAAAAAAAATCTGTTACAGAGGATACCCACAACAAATTAAAACATGATCAGCATACTACCATAGAGAAAAGCTACTGCAGTCAAAATATCAAAGATACTTGGATATTTTCCAGCAATTTTGAGATTGGTTTGTCAGCCTTATAGGACTTTGCAGAAATTTATGCAGCTTTCCTATTAGCTGATCCCAGTATGCATCCAACCTAGAACTCAGAGTTTTAGATTAGATGTATGTTTATATAAATCTATTATACCTACCTGATGTCAGCAAGGCAAACTGCCAAGAGCCTTAATCTCTTACATTCCACTAGCTCTGATTATTGTCCACTTTACTATAATTTGCATTATACTTAATTGAAATATAAAAGTTCAGGCACAGAACCTTGGATTAAGTACAAAGATTTTCTTTTGTTATTCCTAATGAGACTGAATACTATTGGACAGCTTGACTGAAAACGGTTATGAAGAGTCCTCAGTGCTCTCTGAGCTTGGTTGTTTTCCTACAGATGTTTTATTATCCAATCTAGGTAACATCATTAGTATTGGTAAGGAGCCAGTTTGCTCTCATTTTATATTCTAAAGCAGTGATCCCCAACATTTGCACACAGCCTAGTGGTTTGGTGGGAAGAGAAAGGGACCAGGTCCTGTGAGGGGCAGGCCAGCATCCATGCACATGTGTGTGCAGCTCAACTTTAACAGTTAAATTTAGTGCACTTCACAATGTGGGATCTTGGAGAGGGATCTTGGAGAGGGATCTTGGAGTCTTAGTGGACAACCAGCTAAATATGAGCTAGCAGTGTGCAGCAGCAGCCCAAAAAGCTAATGCAATCCTAAATTCCATTAACAGAGGGATAAAATCAAGATCAAGTGAGGTACTAACACCACTCTATAAAGCCAGAGTACTGCATCCAGCTTTGGTCACCACACTATAAAAAAGATGTTGAGACTCTAGAAAAAGTACAGAGAAGAACAATCAGGATGATTAGGGGACTGGAGACTAAAACATATGAAGAACGTTACATGAACTGGGCATGGCTAGTCAAGTGAAGAGAAGGACCAGGGGAGACATGATAGCAGTCTTCCAATATTTGAGGGGCTGCCAAAGAGAGGAAGGGGTCAAGCTATTTTCCAGAGCATCTGTTGGCCAGACAAGGACTAATGGATGGAAACTGAACAAGGAGAGATTCAACCTGGAAATAAGGAGACAGTGAGAATAACCAACCAATGGAACAACTTGCCTCGGAAGTTGTGGGAACGTCATCACTTGAGACTTTCAAGAAGAGATTGGATTGCCATTTGTCAGAAATGGTGTAGGACCTCCTGTTTGGGCAGGGGGTTGGGCTAGATGACCTAAAAGGTCCCTTCCAACTCTGATTATCTGTTATATATAAATAGGAAGCAAACTTCACACTTACTAGAACAGATGATATTCCATAGTCAGGTAATGAAATGTCTTCAAGCAACCAAGTTCAGAGAACATCAAGAATTCAACCCTGTATATCTATTCTCTTCTATTGAAATAGAGATGTCTTGGACTAACTTCTCAGACCTCCTCTCCTCCCTCCCCTCTTCCCCTCCACTGCAGCAGTCCAGAGGCTCACCCAGCTAATTCTTCCCGCTGTCTGCAAGGCATCCCCTCCCCTCCTCAGTTACCCAACGTGTCCCTTGTCCCAACCAGTAAATTCTGCCATCTAGCTGGCGACAAGTGACTCAAGGCAGCAGCTGTGTCAGCTCTTCCTTTACTCTCTCCCTCCTTCCTTCCTTTCTGGTTCCTCTTCATATTGGGGCCCTGTGCTTGGCCTGCTATGCAAAGCTGCAAACTGAGGATGAAGATTCAGATTATCCACGAAGAGCTACACAAAAGGCTTAATTCCTTGATGGCATAGTGTCCTTATGATCTTTATAGCTCAGCTCTATAAGCTCTTTTGCACACATTCGTGACCATGGTAGGCATGGGGTAAAATGTGGGCACAAAAGAGGAAGCCCAACAGCAACCTCTGTACCTCTGGGCCCCAAGGCAGCTGCCTCCTATTTTTACAAGGCACTGGTTTGTTTCTAAATCTCCCTGACAAACTATTCAAAACAATCTTCTTCTTCCTGTAATTCTAATGCGAAATGAGACAGCGCAGAATACTTTTAGGCAATTGTAAGAAATGGGTAAAGGAATCCACAAACACTTCTGGAAAGTTGTTGGCCAGTTTAAGGAAGGAGCTCCCATTTGTAGTTTGGTGTACTTTGTTAGGTCTTATTTACAGACCAAGGAGTAACTAGACTTTCCAATGTGGATTTTTGCACTTGGAATGAATGGATTAAGGTATTGCATGAGACAGAATTCCAAATGCACCCATTGTTTCATGAATTGGGCTTTTAAAAACTCCAATTCTTTTAATACTAAATATTGTGCCTGTGTTAAAAGCCAAAGCAACTAGACAGTTCCGCTCAAAGACAGATTCCACCTGATTATCAAATAATACTTTCCTTTTCCACAAAAATTCAGCAAGCCCTTTGTACAAAGCCAGTTGGCTAAAGGTCACATTTTCCACTGTTTTGTTCAAATAGTTTATTTGTTGGGGTGAGCTATTAAGATGCCTATGTTCTCTTCTGCATAAATTGCAATCTGGAGTGGCAATAGGAAGAGCAAAACAGCTAGAGGGTAAGCAGAAAAAGCAGTTTTGTCACTATTGTTTTAAAGAGCCACACGAATACCATTTCTGCTGGGGGGGTGGTGGAGGCTGGGAGATGCTGATCGCTATAAAATGAGATTAACTGCAAGCAAGTCCATGTATCCATTTTATTCCCTTTAAAAAAAACAAATTATTCTCATTGCAAATTTGCAAGCAGTGCTGTGCTATTTGCAATAAACTCTACGAGTTGAGAGATGTTTACTATAAAAAAAGCCCTGAGACAATTAGATCCCATTCTAATACATTCATTACAATAGTGTAGATTCTGCAGAACTGCATTTTTTTGCCTGCTGACCTATTTAATCTCCAGTTCTATGTTTGGTAGATGATGAACAATAACACTTATAAATTTAATTCAGAAGATTGGGTGGCTTAGAATAATAGAAGTTATAATCCAATATGTCTGTGAAGCAGATGTAAAACACCTGGTTACTTAACAGGAGATCAAATACTGTAATAGACTGATGGATGTTAGCAATTCTAGCAAATATACAGACAGCAACCATATGGCCACAAAGTGACTACAGAAAACCTTAACTCTTTTCTGCCATCTAGTGGTTGCTTGAATTTTTACATCATTTTTATGGAAGCTCCATTTTAGCAAATCTAAAAAGGTTTTCCTAATTGCCCCAACCTATGGACATATCCCAGAAACCCTTCCTAGCTGCTACCGGGATGTCTTCATCACAGTTCTGCCCCACGTTCTGAAGTTGCTCAAAAACTTTCAAATACTACAGCATAGTGGTCTAGTGGTGAAGATGCTCATCTCCCACTCGGAAAGTTGAGAGTTCAATCCTAGGAAGCAGCAGATGTTTCTTAGGGCGCAAGGAAAAAATATCTGTTGCAAACTCCACATGGTGTCAAGAAGGGCATCCAGTCAGTAAACACTCAACTTCATCTAGTTGCCTCAACTCTTTCCAAATTAAGGGACTGTCACTGCATGATTGATAAAAAGGGACTTTTTGTAGCATTTTCCCGTTAGGCCAGCTTAGTTCTGCATGTGGCCATTTTACGGGCAATTTGAGCACTGAGACTTGGTCATGTGGCTTGAGTCAGCCCTGCTTCCACTTACAGGTTGCTATGGACATGTCATGTTCCTTTTCCCATCTTTGAGGGTCCTCTGAAGTATCATTCTGGATTTGCTATGCAGTAGCGCAGGACCATATTATTATGGTATATTGTAGACCCTTTTTTAAAACTGGACTACTGTAATGCTCTCTACATGGGGCTCCCTATGAAGAGCACCCAGAGACTCCAGCTAGTGCAGAATGCGGC
>JAOYMU010000002.1:44556989-44569331 GCA_025802295.1 Psammodynastes pulverulentus
ACATGCACGCATGACTCATGTGTGCTCCCCACCCCCTGCACATGCCCAGCAGAGACCCGAAGTCCAGCTGGCCAGTGGGAGGCACGCATACACATGTGTGGTGGAGCCAAGCTGGGGCAATGGGTCACATGCCCAGAGAGGGGGCTCTACGTGCCACCTCTGGCATATGTGCCATAGGTTCACCATCACAGCTACAGGACCAAGGAAGCCTGCCCTCTCTATTGCCACCCTTTTCCAGGGTTCCATAAGGCCCCTGTGGCTTAACTTTCTTCCTAGGCCTGGGAAGGCTTGCTTGTGTAGCCTTGAAAGTGTTTTCTATTGTGTTCTAATAGGTATGGCGCTTTTAAACTGTGCTGCCATGTTTGTTTTTAATTGTTTGATTTTATAAGCCTACCAAAATTTTCTGGAGTGGGCAGCTATAATACAGTTGATATAAAGTAAGTAAATTTGCCAGCTTTTCTATCCTTGTCATGGTGGCCAAATTCTGTTGCCTTCAAAGCTCTTAATGCTAGCATGGAGGTGTTCTACACTGGAGGCATTATCCTATGCAAAACACAACCACACAAAGATAAAGTGGATTCTAGTAGACTGAGCAAAATATTCTTATGGTAAAAGAATGAACTGAACTTCATATTCCTGAAGCACCATTCATTGCCTTGAACCAGCATTTCCCAGACCATTGAAACATGGATATATAGTACTAACAATATTGCTTGCGATCCTTACCCATTTATGACATCATGCAAATAAATGTGTGTGGGAGAGGGGAGCTCATCTCACATAGGTTCTGAATCAGTACTTTGGTTTGGCAGACTTCCAGGTAAGCTTATAAAATTATAGCCTCAGTAAACTGGAAAATTGGAAATAGCAGTGTACAACTAAGCTTTGGATGTTTCCCCATTACTGAATTAAAGTGCTCTCCATCTATCCTTGAGTTAGCAAATAATTATACTGGCATGAAATTTGCTGCCCCATTGCTGATCTCTATCTGTTCTGTCTCAGTGCCAGTGATTGGAGATATGCATAATATGAATGATTCCTCTGGCTTTCCTGGATTCACTCTTCACAATGCCACAGCCGGCAAGAAAACACAATACAAAACTAGATTGACAGAGAGATCAACTCTATTTTTAAAATTGTAGAAAGGTTCGAAAGTAGCCATGCAGTAATGTTAAAAACAATGCAAAGCAGTTCCTCCTGGAATTGGATGCAGCAGGAATTGAGGAGGGAGAGGTACCTGAGGATCAAGGACCGGGAGCCGGTGGTGCTGTTGCGGCCCAGGGGTTGGGTCAGGCTGAAGCCAGAGTTTTGAGGTCCAGAACCAAGAAATGACAAGAGGGTTTATGCAAACTTTGATTTTTTATGTTCTCTTTTTCTCACTTTAAGCTATCTGATATATTTTTACATTTTGAAGCTGTATTATCTTAACTTGTCTCTATACTAACTCTTTTGATATGATAAGAAGTGTTACTTCGGGTTTCCTAATGTCTCCTTTTTATTATATACTATTTTAAATTGGTTAGGCTGGCTGTGTGTAACAAAATTTGGGATATTATTATTATCTTATGATAATTGAAAATTCAACATATTTTAAATGATGTATTTTTTTATATTTTTGACCAATAAAACTTTTTACTACAAAATGAAAGACTGTGAAATAAAGTTTTTCATTTCCTGTGGATGGTCCTACCCGATCCAACTACCAATTCATCAGCTGCCACAATGATTACTTTGTATGTCACAGTGGAAATCTTTACTGAAAATTACAAATAGTCCAAGCTGAAAACCTTGCCTGCTAACCTTGCCTGCTCAAGAGATTTGTGCTTATATGCATCTCTTGACAAAACTGTCACTGGCAGAGAAATGTTACTCCCCAACCATGCCATCCAGGCTGCTTTGATTTCAGTTTGCAGCAGCTGACACTTCTTCCTGAACTATTTTTTAAAGTGTCTGTATTTAACATTAGGAAATATTGTCATGCAGAGCAAAAAGTTTAATGCTAATAACAAACAAGAGATGCTAATTATACCACATACAGTATTGTAAGAACAATTAGCCTCATTCAGGATTCAATGAACTTGTTTTAGAGATGTACATGTAACCTCTGCCTATGTGGTCTCATGAAGCCGTATTGAAATGAAAAGCTGCAAAGGTTTTCTTTGCTATAACAGTATAAAAACAATTTAGTAAATATGGGGTCAAGTATAGAAAGATGGTCTAATTTAATCCTAAATAGGTAAACTAGATTTCTTCTTCAGTCAAGGAAAGTTATGCTGATCTCATTTTAATTTATATTTAACCAGTTCAAATGCCTGTCCGTTTTTTTCAAGATACTGATTACAGAACCTCAATTATCACTTTATAGCAACTCAGTTGTAAGCAACAGAATAGCAGCAGCAATTGGGAAGCAAAATGTGTAGTTTAGAATCAGAGTTTGACAGTTAATATGGCAAAGAAAAATAATCAGAAATATAGAAATTGGCTTGTCATTCCTTTATACAGTAATTTAGCTAACACAATATATCAATGCAATTTACCATATTCATTGTGGTAGCAGTCCATAATTGTTATACATGTTTTATTATTACGATATCACCTTCCTAGCAACAACTCTAAGTTTCTCTTTGGCTGATGACTGCCCTTCTGTGGCTGAATCAAACATTTTATGAGGGGACTTCTGCCAATCTGAAAACTTAATCAATTATTACTTGTTTCTAATATCAAACCATAGACAACCTATGCAAGCAAAACTTCCTTTTTGGTGCCCTCTTGTCAATCTTGGCTGACATAGACAAGTCTATCATGGCATAGGTAAGTATATCAAGTTCAGAAGTGGTTTACTGTTGCCATGTATCTCTCCAAGAACCTTTATTCCTCCCTTACTGAAGAGAATCATTAACTGGTAGATGACTTGATTTATCCTACTGTAGGTTTGACAGGAGAGCATTGTCATCTACCACTACCTTCCCCACCTCAAATAGACAAACAGTAGCCAAATCTCCTACATCTATCTTTCTGGCCCGCCACCTTTGGTGATCTTAAAAAAAGATGTGTGAGGTCTATTTAATAGACAAATGTTCAGAAAAGCACCAGGGCCAGATGGAGTAACTCCTTCCCACTTAAAATCTTGTGCTGAACAACTGCTGCCCTCTTCACCTGCATCTTTAATAAATCACTAGAAATATGTTATATCTTGTTTCAAATGCTCTACTATCATCCAGGTTTCCAAGAAACCCTTCATCAAGGACTGAATGACTACAGATCACTTGCTTTGAGAGGTTAGTGCTGGCTCACATGAAAATCATCATGGATCCTTTGTTATACCCCTCACAGTTTGCCTACCAAGCAAATAGATCAGCAGATGATGCTGTCAGCATGGCACTGCACTACACCTTGCAACATCTTGAATCTTTACATAGGGATCTATGCAAAGGTCCTTTTTGTAGACTTTTGTAAAGTTTTGGGGTTGAGTTGCTATCTGGCTTGCTATCATTTGGAGGAATTTCTTCCTAGTAAATGTTATACCTGTTTCTCATATTCATACTTGCTTATATAGATGTTAGTTTGACATGGTTGCTCTTTTTATTATAATTAGTAGCAAAACACAAGCACTATTCTATAAGTATCTTTTCAATGCTCTATAGGTAGCCCTCATTTAACTATGCTAGTGGGATTGGAAATTGTCATTATCAAAGAGATCATAATTCAAAAAATCACTTGATCACGCCACTTATTGATGGCAGTTTTAGCAGTCCTGGTTGCTGTCTTTAAAGGAGTACCTCACGTGATCACAACTTCTGACTTCCTGTTGGCTTCCCTATTAGCTTTGCCTGTGGGAAGCTGGCAAAGAAGGTTGTAAATCACTATTGCATGACTACAGGGCTGCTGCAATGGCCATAAAAATGAGGTCTGATCATAGTTCCACTTGTTCAGCACCATCATAGTTTGAATGGTCACTGAATGAGTGGTTGTTAAAAGAGGACAATCTATATTGAATTATTAAATTAATCATTTTCAGAATCTATTCCAGAATATGCAAAAGAGAAATTAATAACAGGCAGTCTTATTTTATCTAAGTTCTTGTGATAAAAGCACATGCTTGTCAACTTTTTTTTATAGGGCCTTCGTACACCAATGCTTCGCTGTCCATCACAAAGATTGTTGGATCGAATAGTGCGGCGATATGCTGAAGTTCCAGATGCTGGTAGTGTCTACATGGACCATTTTACAGACCGGGATAAACTGCGTCTCCTCTACATGTTGTCTATTAACACTCATCCAATTATTTTACAGGTATAATGGCATCTGCTTTCATGTAATATAACTCATCCTTTGAAAATCCCATTTCAACTTACTTGGCCGCATGAGAAAAGTTATGAATTGGTTGGATAATCCTTGTGCTGGATCCAGAAAAGTTTTCTAGGGCATGAGATTCCATTCTCTTGGTGGTACTTAAGTTAAAAATGGCTACTCATTTGTGTGATTAAAGCCCACTTACTTTGACTCTCGCAAAGTTCAAGCCTCACCAGGTTTGAGTACTTAAGATACCAGATTTACAATTTTTAATATACAGCCAGTATGGCCAATTATTAGAGGCAATCAGAGCTCAGCAAATATAGGGCCCCAAAGTGAGGACGCCTGTATTAAATCATGCCCATGCTCTGAGAGTTAAACGGACACAAACCTTGTTTTTAATCTAATGGATGGATTTGTGCTTAAATCTGCTCTATCTAATGTACAAGTCATATTCTATAGCAGAGTTCTCAACATTTTTTTCATCACAGACTCCGTTTAAATACCTTTTGTGGCCACAGATCCACAAGATTTCATTAAAGATTTAAATCATAACATTTATTCAAGCTTTCATGGACTCCCTGTGACAACATTGTGTCCCCCCTGGAGTCTGTGGACCACAGATAGAGAACCACTGTTCTGTTGTGGCCTGCCAGCAAAGCTGGCAGCAGAGTCGTACAGTGAGGAGATTGGGGAGGAATATGGGCCAGTCCTGGAGGCTGAGGAAGGCTCGGATGAGGACTCTGCATCAGAGGCAGAGATAGGGCCAGGGGGGGTCTGGCAGTTATCAGCTGCCTTCGGAGTCAGACAGCAGTGAGGCTGGGGAGCAGCTGGAGCCGTTCCCAGTGTGAGCATGCGCAGAGCTGCCAAAAGAATAGAACAATTATGAAATAAGGGTCGACTTGGGAATAAAGCCATAGGGAGACAGTGAATGGCCCCTACCATAGGGATTAAAAGAGGAGCGAAAGGGGAATGGGCTTTTGTAGGAAACAATTTGTTCATTGCAGCCATGTGAAGATCTGTCTGTACAGCTCTGAGACTCTGTGCCAAGTCTTTCCTTGTCAGCGCTGCGGTTGAAAATATTTACATGGCAGCTCTCCAAGCTAGATAAGGTCTGTGATCATAACTACACCTTTGAAAAACTGTTTGCCAGGCCTTTGGTTGAATGTGAATGAGAGGAATTAACATTCGCTTAATAAAAGGGGTTTTGTCAAGACAAAGAGTCTGCTTAGTGCTTTTTGGGGAAGCCTAGGTCAGAACATGTTCTACTATATTCATATTCTACAATAGGGGTCCCCAACCCCCGATCTGCAGTC
This sequence comes from Psammodynastes pulverulentus, assembly GCA_025802295.1. Classification (NCBI taxonomy): domain Eukaryota; kingdom Metazoa; phylum Chordata; class Lepidosauria; order Squamata; family Psammodynastidae; genus Psammodynastes; species Psammodynastes pulverulentus. The sequence continues at coordinate 44,562,599 of JAOYMU010000002.1, forward strand.
TTGTACTGGGCTGCAGGCCATTGGGAACTGGGCCATGCAAGCAGTTTATGAATGTGCAAGCATGCAAAGCTCCATTTGTGCAAGCAGCGGACACACATGTGAAATCATTCCCTCTTTCCCCTGCTGCTGGTGGTCCACAGAGCCAGAAATGTTGGGGACCACTGTTCTACAACCATGCATGATTTCATGGCTCTTGCCTAGAAATGGAAATTATTCAGTTGTCTGAGACCAGACAAGCTATTATCAAAGGGTCAAGGAGTTTTAATTGAAGAGATGTAAGGTTTAAACCTTGGGGCTATTATAAACAGAGGGCTTGATTGTCTGACTCTGCAATAACTGATCTTCATTATCAGGTCTTAATATCCCCACACACACCCAGAAAGCTAGTTTTTTTAAATGAAAACTATACATTTTCATTTAACATACATAAGTGCTTGGTGAACAGCATATTGTCTGGATCATTTTGCTTATATAATAATACTTTTCCTGCTCTCAATTTCTTGAAAGCTACTAGTTCTTGAATGAAGATGTATTGAGACATCAGAAGTGGTATTCAGCAGGTATTCAGAATAGTTCAAAGAACCGGCAGATACCACCTCTGACTGGCCCTGCCCCCATCTATTCTCTGCCTCCCGAGTCCCAGCTGATTGGCTGGGTCTTTTTTTGTTGCCCTGCACAAGAGAACAGAGCTGGAAAGCAGGTTAGTGGGGTGGGAGGGAATGGAATTTTGCAGTAACCTTCCCCTTGAGTGGGGAGAAAATGGAAATTTGGCAGTACCCTTCCCTGCCACGCCCACCCAGCCACGCCTACAGAACCGATAGTAAAAAAATGTGAATCCCACCACTGGGACTGGATCCAGGTTGGAAAAAGAGTGTGACAAGGCTGCACACTGTCCTTTATTTATTCAATTTATATGCAGAATATATATTAAGGGAAGCTGGATTGGAAAAAAAGGAGTGTGGAGAAATCAATAACCAGTAGTATATGGCTGATGCTACTCTGATAGCCATAATGCAAAGGACCTGAAAGCCCTAGTATAAAATTCAAAGAATGCAATGAAAAAAGGAATAAAATATAAAATAAACCAAACTAATGACAACTAACATTAGAATTCACAAGGAAGATATCAAAGTGGTGGATAGCTTTTGTATCAACAGTAAAGGATCAAACAGTCAAAATACAGAATAACAAAGTTGGAAAGGACCTTGGAGGTCTTTAAGTCCAACCCCCTACTCAAGCAGAAAAGTATATACTATTTCATAAAAATAGTTGTTCAAAAACTTCCAGTGTTGGAGCACCCACAATCTCTGCAGGCAAGTTGTTCCACTGATTAATTGTTGTCTCAGGAAATTAGCTCTAGGTTGGTCAATCCTTTGATTAGTTTCCATCCATTGCTTTATGTCCCACCTTCTGGTGCTTTGGAATATAGGTTGCCTTCCTCTTCTTTGTGGCAGCTACTTAGATATTGGAACACTGCTATCATATCATCCCTAGTTCTTCTTTTCATTAAACTAGTAGACATACCAAATTCCAGCAACTGTTCTTGATATGTTTTAGCCTTCAGTCCCCTAATCATCTTTGTTGCTCTTCTCTGCATTCTTTCTAGAGCAGTGATGGCAAATCTTTTTGGCACCGAGTGCCCAAACCGGAACACGCATGCATGTCCATGCTGGAGCACTGGAAAACCGAAGGCCAGCTGGCTGGTATGCACATGCCTGGGGGTTTTGGCCATTTTGGGAGGCGTTTTTGGCCATTTTCAGGCTGTTTGGGGGCATTTTTGGGGCAATTTTCAGGCCATTTTCCATGCTCTAGCACCCGTGAAGACCAGCTGGTGATGGTGCACGTGCCCACTGAGAGGGCTCTGCGTGCCACCTCTGGCATGTGTGCCATAGGTTTGCCATCACAATTCTAGAGTGTCAACATGTTAGTTGTTTATTTTGGTTGTAGACCGTCCCGAGTCTTCGGAGATGGGGCGGTATATAAATGTAATAAATAATAATTAAAAAAATAATAATAACATCTTTTTTATAATGTGGTGATGAAAACTAGATGCAATGTTCCAAATGTGATCTTACCAAGGTATTATAAAGTAGCACTAAGCCTTCAAACAATACAGTGGAGGCTAGCACTCAATAGCTAGGAAGTCCTTGTGAAAGATATTCAAACGCCATAATGTGTCTTCATACAAGCCATAGTAATCCTTGTGATAATACAAAAGGGGGACTTTAAACAAACAAGATAGGAAGATCATTGACACTTTTGAACTTTGGTGTTAGAGAAGACTCCTGAGAATGTCACAAACAGGCCAGAAAACAAATTAATGGATCATTGAACAAATCTATTCAGAGTTCTTACTCAAGGCACAAATCATCAGGCTTAAATTCTCCTACTTTGGACACATTATGCAAAGACCCAACTTTATGGAAAAGGCTTTATTGCTAGGAAAACTAAAAGGAGAGAGAAGTAGAGGACAACTAGTTGCAAGGTGGATGGACTCAACTAGAAAAAATTGAAAGCATCTTTGGGAGACATGAAAGAACAAGTCAGGAATAAATTGTCTTGGAGAAAAACTATCTATGTGGTCATTAGCAGTTGAAAACAATTCGATGGCACCTAGGCAATCTATCAAAAATATAAGCATGGAAAGACTTTTCTTTTAAAGTCAGGATTCTAGCCCTTAACTATTGTAATTTTGTGACTGAGTCATTGAATTTTGAATACAAAAAATAAATGATCAAATAACTGTGGGTAGCAACAGTCCATTCTGTCTACCCCACACACATACTTTGCAATTAGCATTGGAAAGAGGAAGTGAAAATCTCTTAAGGAAATTAAGTTTATGGAATACCTGAAGCATTCTGAACAACTGAAATCTGCAATATGAATATTTATCATAGCTTTACTCAAGTATTATTAAATTAATAATAATAAGTAAGCTAAAGAAAATAAACACATGTAGTAGAACATGTCCAGAGAAAGGAACAAGAATATAAATCTAGATTGAAAGTAAAATGCTTTTAAAGGTCTGCATAACATTTGAAATCTGGGAGGCTTTGTAATTAATTTATTATATTTGTATGTATGTTTGAATCATTTTGACTTACTTATATAAAAGATGTTTATAGCAAAATGAAATATAATAAAACATTGCCCAGATAAATGAACAAACAATCCAAATACAGAATATTACTCACCCTTCCCAAATATTTCTCCACTTTTGGACAAATTCATGATTTCATGGCAACCATGATATCCTTGGATCTGTTTCCTGCATACTATTGGCTCAACTCACGTGACAGAATTTATTCTAGATCCATTTTTTTTCTTCCTGGGTGGGACAATAAGAATCTAAATATAGCCCTGCTGAAGCAGGCAAAGGACTGTCTTAATTCAGCACCTTTTCAAAGTGGAGAACCAGATGTCCCTGGTATGCCTTCAGATAGAAAATGAAAAAAAAAATCTATCCCTCCCACACCTACTGTTCCTTCACAACTGGTATTTCTAGGGATGTTTCTTCAGGTCTAGAAATAACCCTGGGGCTAATCATTTATCAATTGATTAATACCACTGGATTGAGGCAGCATTTCTTTTCCAGTTAGTTAGAAACAGCTGAGATCCAATAACCCTATTGTGACATAAAAGATTTTTGAACCATATACATGTAATCCTCAACTTACAATCATTCATTTAGTGACTATTTAGTTACACAGCACTGAAAAATCTAACTTATGATCATTTTCACATTTACAACTGTTGTAGCATCCCCGTGGCCATATGATCAAAATTTGGGCATTTGGCAATTGGCATGTATTTATGATGCCAATTTTGCAGTAGCCTAGCAAAAAACCTCAAGCCGGAAAAAACTCATTATTATTTGGCAGTCTATATTTAATTTAGGATTGGCCAATGGAACTTTTTACTTCTGCCAGTATGAACTACAATGAGCTGTTTTCTTTCACTCCAGAAACTTATCTAAATATTGTAGAATTACCAAAATCTTGGGATCTGGCAGAGGAGGTTTATTATAATCTCATTTTATTCTCTGTAATTATCATCCACAATCATTCCAATCGGGAAGAATATCCTTAGGATGAAAGGATGTGGGTTCATCAGCAGAGAAAGAATTGGTTCTTCTTATAAGAATATTTTCCTTCTCAAAATGGTTACCAATTTCTGTTTGACAACAAGGGAGTTAGTACCATAGAATTAGGCTAAATTACTGTATAACACCCTAGCCTAGAAGATAAATACATTTTTGTTCCAAATCACTAAGTATCTCTAGATACTGCCCAGAGTCACCTTGTAAGGGAGATGGGTGGAATAACAAAGAAACAAACAAGTAAATAAGTAATAAAATAGATTAGCTATTTGGTGGGGGGTTTTTGAGAGAGAGGAGTTCATTGTACCAAGCACAAATCTACAGTTTGTGCCCGATTGTACATTTGATATTCCGTGCACAAAAAATCTGGAATGCAGCTTCTCTCCTGATTTTCTATATTTGTATTAGTTATTATGAGTGAATTCAGATATCTTCAAGAACTGTTTAAACCTATAAAATAGTTATATTTTATATTTATATATAGTTGGGAACACTGACTTCCTCATTTAAGATATATCAGTAGTTTACCCTTAAGCAGTTTCTAGAGTATGCTCAGATCATAGAACATTGAACAGCCACTTTATCAAAATGATGTGTGAACTAAGACTCTTCAGCAGTAGTTTGTAAGGTATTTTGTTCAGACTGAAGGCAGCCACACCCTCCCACTTGACAATTCCTCTGCCGCTGTGCCTTCCAACTTTCCATTCCAGAAAAGCAATTGTCATTGGCTTCACTTTCTGAGGATGAGGGTAACTGGGAAATGTTATGTATATAAAATACATTTATAGAAAGTAGAATAAATTCACATATAACATGAAAACATCAAAGTGCAACAAAAATACAAAGGCGAAACAACCAGCTTTATAAAAAAAAGGTTATGTTTTCTTCTTTCAGGTTTGTGGAGAGGGGAGAGGGGATAGAGGAAAGGAAAGGAATCACACAGGTGATTCAGAGAAAATAAAACCTTACATACTCTACATTATATGCACAGAAATGTATAAAGCATTCTTACTGGGTTTTGAGCAGTGTTTTCTATGTTAATCTGCAGATGATCCTATTGAGGAAATACTGGAAAAATAAAGGGTGTGTGGATGTTCTGGTCTCCCTGAAGTAGCCAAAGTGCAAAGCTTAATCTTGAATAAAGAAAAGAACAGCAGCACCTGAGTTAACAAAGCAGGAAAACATACTTTGAAAGCAGGGCAGGAAAATGCAGCCAAAGATCATATGTGAAGTCCAAATGGAGGGTGATATTGCTTGATCTTGCCTTCTAGTTTCTAAAGAAAACCTTTTTAAATTGTTATAGCTTCCAGGCTTCTCGCATGTCCTGAAAGAGGGACAATCCAGTAGTGCAGATAATCCCACAGTTAGGAAACTCACCTTGAAGTTTAGTCACTGAAGAAAGGCCATTTTGATCTTCTCCTGAGAACTTAACTTTCCTTGTTCTCCTCCCTAAATATTTGCTCTGCTTGTAATATTTCAACTACCTCTTCTTCCAAAAGATTTGATTGGGACTAAATAGTTGATGGGAAAAATTTATTCCACCTTTTAGTTAATCAGCCTAACACTAATTTATCTCTAGCTGGAAGTCTCTCCTTTTTTACAGCATGTGCTTGGCATGTAGGGACATGTATCCCAACCAATAACACCCTAGCCTCACCCAACTAGTCAAACTTCCTTAAATAGGGTTGATCAGCTTCACAAGCTTGTAAAATTGCCTTCCTGCTCTGAAGGAGGGTGATCTCACATCCATTCATTGTTATGATCAGGCTATTTCTTCCTTTAAGATTTAAACTACTAATAATATTTCTCTTTGCAGGGATGGAGGAACTAATAGGATGGTCTTCCCTGCAAGTTAATGGCTCAAACGATTTCCAGAGGGTCTGGAGAATTTTCCAGCTAGCACATTGAATCTTCTTTTGAAGTTTTGGTTTTAAACAGAACCTTGAATAGGGGTATTAGTAGAAGAATGCCTTGGTATCAGGGGTGGGATGCTGCTGGTGTAACAATTGGTTCAATGATCACGCATGTGAACAGCAATGCAAAAATCCTTATCTGCTACATTACTTCAGGGGAGTAACACAGCTGAGGACTGGCAATCCACTCTTCTGTGCTGATCAGCTGGGACGATAAAGGTCAGTATAGTGCAGGGGTGGGTGGGCAGGCCCACATGATCGTTGGAGCTAACCGGTTCTGTCCCAGCTGATCTTCGGAGCAAGGGGTTCACCCAAACTGGTCCAAAGCTGCAGAATCTCACCCCTGCTTGGTATCCTCTCATATCCTGTAGAGTCCATTCAGTTCCTTAGCACATATCCCAAATGAGGACAATGAAGAAATTTGGAAGATACTAAAATGAAGGAAACTTCATATCTTAGAACCTGCCTTTTTAACAATCAGATTTCATATGACAAAGTTCTGAGCTTCCAATGAACTCAATGAACTGTTGGTAAAAAAAACAGCCTTTATTTCAGTGGTGGTATGCTACCAGTTCAGCCTGGTTCAGCCGAACCAATATCAAAAATTGCTACCGGTTCAGCCGAACCCGTAGTAAAAAAAAGCCTTCGACGATCAGCTGAGAGGAGGAAAAAAAAGTTCTGATGATCAGCTGAGAGGAGAAAGAAGAGAAAAATGCAGCAT
>JAOYMU010000002.1:44594214-44608426 GCA_025802295.1 Psammodynastes pulverulentus
CAGTTCTCCGAACTACTCAAAATTTCCACTACTGGTTCTCCAGAACTGGTCAGAACCTGCTGAATACCACCTCTGCTTTTCTCCCATCAGATTTTTTTTTCTGCCAGAAAAAAAATGGACAGTTGGCTACCAACATTAAGAAGTCAGATTAAATAAATCAGTGAAGGTCAATAAAATCTATTAAAAATAAGTTTTGGAATGTTCTAGAGTAGAGGTGATTTTAAGGGGAGTAAGATTTGGGATCCATCTGGATTTCTATGTGTGCTAGTAACTTGGGAGGGTTATGAGAGTTTTGTGTTAGTTTGGAAGAGTGGTTTGGAATGATCTCCAGATTTTAAGAAATATATTTTGAGAGGAAAAGCAGGAAAGCAAGTGAGAAGAATTTGATTTGAAGAACTGGCTTACCCGACTCCTTGGGTTCTGTGCATATTTTAACTTAGTTGGTCTGCCTTTGTAAAAAAAAAACCTAATGGTTTATTTCTCTGTTGTGTTTGCCTGCACCACCCAGCAGTCAGTTACTATGGCCACTTATCCAACTTTTTCAAAAATAGTGGGACCTGCATGCCCCATCAATTTTTTTTTACTTTGAGCTCTGTCATGGCTAAAACTCCCTTAGTGAAATTGCAGATCAACTACAGGATAAAATCTGTTTCTGGTGACAGGTTAAAGACATAATGAATGAAGGAATAAATGGGCAATAAAGAGACATTTCTCAAAACAGACTAGTGGAAACAGAAACAATTTGTTTTTTCTCAGATATTAGAAAGCATATTTGAAGGGGCTTCTGATAGACACATGGTTGGGAAGCATGTGATCCTCCAGCTACTGGTGAAGTACTATTTCCAGTATCCTTTTATACTTACCCTGATGGATGTGATTATTTGTAAGCATAGCTCAGGAACATTTGAGTACTACTTTCATTCGGACCCATCAAAATTCTTCTGATGCTTTTATGCAATTGCTACCATTTACACTAATACACTGCTGTGTAGGTAGTCCTCAACTTATGACAGTAATGGAGTTTATTGTGGCAGATGTTCCAGTTGTTGTGTCAAGGTCCACCTCCCCTGGGCCTACCAAGGCCTCCTCCACACAAAGACATCCCATGCTCAACCTCTTGCTCCTCGTGGTCTTTTCTCTCCACTAACCACCATCTCCCCCCCCCCAACTGAGTCCATGAAGACTCAGAAGAATCTTTCTAATAGACAACCTGCTTGGAGAGTAGATGCCAAGGAGTAATCAGTTATTGCCCAATTTAGATAACTTCTATTTTCCAGATTTTGTATTGTTGATGCAGTTGCTGTTCATAAGAACTTATGGACAACCAGTTCTATTGCCCAGGCTGCATCGAATGTCAACCCTGAAGCTGACCTGACTGAAGCTATCTTACAGCTTCAGTGTTGCCACACTGGAGTGAGGGATAGAGTTAGAAATAGCTGGAGTTTTCTAGCCAAAATAAAATACTTTCTCTTGGGAACCAAGGACATTCTCAGACTTGGCCTGAGGAAGAAGGAGTGATGTCACCAGGCAACCAGACAGCGCATTGATTAGACCATGTGATTGATTGTTTGGGGTTGAGGGAAAACATTTACTTTTAATTAGGTGAAAACTGCAGGAACCTTCAGACTCTGTTTTCACCAGATCTGTGCCAATATGATATATCCAATAAAGCTATTCTTTGAGGAATCTACCCGTTTTGCTTGCTATGGGTCTGTTACTTGGAACCCTGACTTCTAATAGGTATTGGCAAAGCACCACTTTTCAATGCTTCCTGTACATTTTTATTATTTACCAATGAAACTATTTCATCAACAATTTTATTCTTAGGTCTATGGGTCCATGTGTGTATGTATCTAAAATATTAAAATTGTAAAGCTTGGTGATTCTTTGAACATTTAAAAAAAATTATATTTGGAGTCTTGGTCAAGTGCCTTTGGATTGATTGGGAAGTAGTTATTAATTTTGCTTTCTTGTACAACATTGAATACTCTCCATTTTTAAGAGATAGAATGAAGTTCCCTGATGTTGGCTGGTAAAAAAAAAAAATAAGCTTCACTAATTGAACAGGCAGCCGGATGATCAATATTGCATTTTAAGCAAGTCTTTTAAAATAAGTTGCATTAATAGTTAGATCAATCAATCAAACTGATGGACCTCAGTGACCCTGACTGATTTGAAAACCACATTACAGAAAAGTGAAATGCCAATTTGTGGAATTGTGAGAATGCCTTTAAGGGAAACATTTACCAGTTAGGAGAAGTGTGTGTTTTGTTTCTTGCTTTAATGAAACTATAGATTATGTAATGATGTGGTTTACTCTTTCCACGGCAAGTCAGTTTGAAGGTAGCATGGTAAAATTTCTAGACAGTTACCTATGCATCAGCATGCAATTTGCAACATCCAAGAATCACAAAGTAAAATGGACCGTTCCCATTGCTTTTTTTTCTTTTCTTTGTTCACTTTTACATTGTTGCTTACATAGGGTTTACATAACGTGGGAACAGATAGATAAGATTCTATAGCAATAGCAATTCAACTTATATACCACTTCACAGTGCTTTTACAGCCCTCTCTAAGCACTTTACAGAGTCAACATATTGCCCCCAACAATCTGGGTCCTCGTTTTACTGACCTTGGAAGGATGGGAGGCCGAGTCAACCTTGAGCCTGGTGAGATTTGATCTGCTAAATTGCAGGCAGCTGGCAGTCAACAGAAGTAACTGCAGTACTGCATTCTAACCACTATGCCACTGCGGTTCATAGGTGGCAGACTTCATGTGACCTTAAAAGTTGGATGCAGTTAGTACTTGAAGGTGAAACCACCAAGGAATCTTATAGCTGTTCTTTAGATTAGAAAGCCAATTTAAAAAAAAAAATCTGGAAAAGTCAGTGGCAAGTGAGCTCTGTATTATTGGCAACCTTAACTTAAGAAAACAGATAGCTATATTTCAGATATGTATTTTTCTGAATATTTAACATTAAAATTGTTTGCGTTCATGCTATTCATTTCATAGAACCAGGGGATTCTTGATGTATCATGAAACTCTAAATATGGAAACCATCAGTGTCTTCTTTAGAGGATCATAGATTTCTATAGAAGACAGTTTTGATGGTTGAATAAGGCAGAAATTTCAGGAATATGAACATAGAAACAACTCTATAGAAAGGAATGTGAAGGAGGTATAGCTTTAGTTAAAGGCACTGATTGAAGTTTAAATAATTACTGCATGGGAAACAAAACGAAAATATGTATATGATGTGTTTAAGATAAATATTCAAACTCTGGTTCATTTCTCACAACATTTATGGAACAACATCAACCCAGAGATTCACTCACGCTTGGAATTAATGTTGGATAAAAATATCCAGTAAACATCTTCCCTGCTCCTCTGTCTAGTTTCTTATTCTGCTTTGAAAAATTCTCTATTACATAGAGCAATAATGTATCAGATTACAGACAAGGAAATGTGGCTGACATCTGACAAAATACCATTGTAACTTGCAATCCCTAGTTGAAAGCTTTTTAAAAAAAGCTTGATGAAATAATAATGGCTGTAGAAAACATTCAGAGGCATTACAATAATGCAAATGGGAAGTGACCAGAGCACGGGTACCTGTGCAAAGGGCATGTTTGTTTATTGACATTTAATAATCTACTGCATGTGTTGTTAATAAATGTAAAATTTTCAATGTGGTTCTTAAAAGTTTCAGTCTCAAAGCATTGAAAAATATTTATTGGCTTTGTACATATTACCTATTTTCAGCACATTTTCAGCCTATAAAAAGAATAACATCTACAAGGAAATGACCTTTATTTTTCTTGAACATGTCTGCAAAAGTTCACATTAATGCAAAAAAAAGAAAGACAGCTGTGTATGCAAGTAGAAAAATCTTTTTTTTTTGGCAGAAGAGATCTTACCAATTCTTTTCAGATTGCTGAGTGAATCTTCTTCAAGTTTTGATTCTAGCTCAAAACTTGCCATTAATGTGCACAAACCATGGATGGAATATAATATATTTCCAAATTTGGCCTTGTGGATTCTCAGAGACTTGGTTTTGCTTTACATTTGTCTGGAAAACAGCAATGAAAATAGCATTCATATGCTGTTGAAAGAGCCGAAGAACATTATGTTGTTTTACTACATTGTTAACAATGGTCCAGTGTACCCCTCCTGCAAAAACTGGAGAGGAGGTTTGGGTAGGGTGATTCAGCCAGGTCAAAGCAAACCATAAACAATTTCACTACAATTTGTATTGGAGAATATGAACATTTCCCAAAGAACATAACTTTTGGAGAACTCTTGTCAGGAAATTCAGCATAATATTCATTTATAAACCCCCCAAATAATACCAGACTTATAATTCAAGTCCGGAAAAGATAGCATCAATGAGATCAGCATTTTGAAATTCTGGAGAATATAAAGGATTAGCATTGAAAGAACACCAAAACATTACGGTAGAAGAATCTGCTGATAGGTTGCTTTGACTAAGAGGATTCTTTTCTTATTCACCACCTCCTTCACTTCGAAGTGCAAGGACGGGTCTCTGACGAAATTTTCGGCCTCCAGATGGGCTCATGTTAAAGGAGATCCTTCTGGTATCCACACTTAAGCTGAGTATGACTAAACATTGGCTTCACCATTCTCTATAATTCTTAGCCATAGACTAGGAAGGCTATACATTTGTTTGAGCACCAAAGAAGCTTTAGCACCTGCTCTTCAGTTCAGTTTCTACAGGGCAGCTCCACAGCCTAACTGCAAAAGCACAACTAAAAAAAAATATGAAGTGGAATTGATCACAGGTTGGAATGAAGAATAAAAGTGGATGTTTTTAGTTGATGGTTTTAGACTCCTCCTCCAGAAGATTGCCACCCAAATGTATTTATGGATCTTGAAATGATAAGCATTCGTCTAGATGCTTGATAGGTCCAGGTTGGAATTGTTGCTTGCATAGCAAAAGAAAATCAGGAAGGAAAAGTGCTTAATTTAACAGCATGTCTTGTAGTCCTGTATAAATTCCATCCCAATGATATAGTCAAAATAATTTCTTTCCTACTTGCAAAGTGTAAGAAAAACAATCTTTTCCTTCATTTCCTTTGTCATAACAAGTGGCAGCACCAAGGAGACTGTCTGATCTTAAAAGAAAACAAAAACAAGCTTGTTCAGATATGGTTAATGCTTAGATGGGATTGCAAGGGGAAATAATAGTATAGGATAGATTAGGAATTTGAAGGGGAAAAAAAAGACCTGGGAGATTTATGTATTGTTGATTGCTGCATGAAAATAGCATGCAAATACCAATGAAGTCATTAGGAATCTATCGTGACTGGGGAAGGATTTATGATCACAATTTCTCTTCTCAACAGAGAAGAGTATTTTTCTTCAATAAATAGGGGATATTTTCTAAATATACGTTTGGGGGTGGGGGAGACTGGATTTTCTTTTCCAGAGGAAGGGAAATGCATAGGAAGATAAATATAAAAACATGACATTTCCATAAAATTTAGGCACAAAACAAAATCTTATTAAAAAGCAGAGATGCCAACATTTGCCTATCCTGACATGATGAGATTGTGGCAACAGATATTTAATTCAGGACACAGTCTAAATCCCTAATCTGCATGGGGTAAAAAGGCCTCTTTTAATTGCCATGAAAATTCTGCACATTAATAATCAGTTCAAGAGTGCATTTTAGAAAGCTCTTACAAAAGACATGAACGTGAAGAGGGTTTTTTTTTCTTTTTCATTTCACTTCTTGGGTATTCCAAAGAGAGAGAAAGACTCCTTCCTTCTAAACTATTCCACAAAGCTCATTGCATGCATAACTTTTATTAATTCATTTTTAGAAATTAACTGAGATGCCTTGATTTTAAGCACTTCCAAAACTGTTATTTATTGCACTAGTATTAACTCTTATTTATTTCAAATGAAAAATAAAACCTCTAAGTTCAAACTAGAGATATTTCATTTTTTTTCCTTCTATGAAAATCTTCCTATATTTGCAAGGTGCATAGGAAAATCAGAAGTAACTTTATGTTGAATCAGATATTCCCATCTACCCAAGAACAAACTATGTTCCAGTGGTCGGAAGAGCACACTGTTAAAATTTGGAAATAAAGTGGCCATTGTCAGATATACAGTATATTTGATTGTTTAACTTGGATTTTTTAACTTTTGGAATAATATTATGCACAACGGTTTGGCTGCAAAGATCTGGTTAGACCACCATGTGTTACTACCTTTAAGCTCAACACCTATTGAAAAATAAGCAACAAGTAACTATAAAAAGAGGGGGAAAGTTGTGTATTCCAGATATAGCAACTAAAATATTCCTCCCAGAAGTCTTTTTAGATTCCATAATGCCCAAGAATTTTAATAAATTTTTCTCAATGTTTTAAATGGTTTCCTACATCCACAATCACATCATTAAATAATCAGAGACGGATGAATCAAACTATTGCAGATATTCAGTATGCCAGCTTTAAATATACTATGCTCCTTTCTTAGAAAACATGCAATTCTAAACAGAAATTTATCCTAATGCTTCTTTTTCTTCTTCTTGAGATCTTTATTACAAAATTTGGATAAGGATGATAAATAAAGGACAATTCATTTATCAGGAAAAGTGTGTCCATTTACAACACAGTTTACAAAGATCATACCCTTCAAATGCCTTATTCAAGAGTTGTATGTGAATGTACAGATTATTGGTCCTTTTTATGACATATTATGAAAAAGAAAGCACAGGACAAAACATTTTCCGTGATGGATATATGATCACATCAAAGCTGTTTTCTTGCAGTGCTTTTTCTCTCTCCAATAAAATGGGACTTATTGTTTCAACATTTTTAATTCATTTCAAAAAATTAAGAGAATGTGAAATGTCAGGAAAAACATGATAGAAAGCTGATAACTGCTTCCCCTATTTCCTATCACGTAGAAACAAATCTATTTAAATATATACCATGGTAACTAAATAAACTGTATTGCTACAGGCTGGTTTATTGCAATAATGCTTTTCTGCTTGGATTTCTGACCTCAGATAGTTTCCTTCATAATGATTATTTCAGTGTTACTGAGGTGATCCCAAAGGTGTTTTTCAAAAGGCAACTGGACTTTGTTTTTCTTTGAAGATGTTTTGCTTCTCATCCAAGTTTACTCAGAACATCCAAGAAGTTGCTTGGATGAAAAGCTAAACAGCTTCAAGGGGAGAACCATGACCTGGATGGCTGACAATATCCATAGACAAGTTACTGAGGGGAGAATTCTTAGAATCATAGAGTTGAAGGGGTATTGGCTCCACTGAGGTTAGCCTCCTGATCAGGGCCAGGAATCCACATCATAACAGTGGCTGCCCAGTCTGTACATGAATCTTGTAAATTTAAAATAATATTCTTTGTCTTAAACCCGGGAAGATTAGAAAGACTTTTGTTGTTATATTTTATATATGACACCTTTTTTGCTACTTGAAAACCGATATTGCATTTTCCTAGATATCTATCTTCTCTTCTTAAGACTAAAACATCTTGGGAAATATAAATGTTTTCTGGGGAAGAGGGTAATTGCCCTTACTTTAAAAGGCAAGTGTTACAGTCTTTTCTGAAGAAGCTCTCCCTGGAATCAGCTGTTTCTTATACTTTTCCTCCAATTTCCAAACTTTCCTCCTTTGCAAATGATTGAGAAGGTAGTGGTGAACCAGCTATAGAGGATCCTAGATAAAATGAATTATCTGGATACCTTTCAGTTACAATTCAAAAGTGGGTTATGGGTAGAAATGGCATTGATCAGTCTAGTTGATGACTTGTATTGAAACCTAGATGAACATGTATTACTTTTGATAGACTTGCCAGCAGCATGTGCTATCATTGGCCATGGTGTCCTTCTAAACTGTCTGTCATGTTTGGGAATTAGGGCATGCTTTATGACATTTGGACTATTTCAGACTGCAGTAATATGTAATCAGTTTGATTAGTTTGAGCTGCTGGAAACTCAAATGTAGGATGCTTCAGGACTCAATAAATCCCCTGTATTATTTAAAATCTTGATGAAACTGCTGGGAAAAGGTAATTTGATGGTTCAGAGTGTTCAAATTTTGGGTTGTTGTGTCTAAAGTTTTAAAGTGGAGATTCCTGTCTCCAGTCCTATGTTGAAAGCCAAAAAATAAATAAACAGGAATTGACATTATGTGAAAATGAAAAATTCTTTACACATCTTATTTTTGTCTGACTGTAGTACTGACCCTTGTGAATAATGCCTCATAACAGACACAAATTATAATTAATTCCCATCTGAAATATGGACATATATAGTATTAATGTAGCCATAATTGTTTATAAAAAGAACTATTAAAGTGACTACTGTGTCCTTCCTCACTGCAATGATAATTAATAATAAAAATAATACCACATAACTCAAGCATAAATTCATCAAGGTTTCTTTTTCCACATATGCTCATGGTTACATTCCTACACATAATTATACCAAAGCAACTTACAAAATGTAACGTAAGAAAATGTAAGGAAAAATATCTGGATAAGAAAAAAAAATAAGTCCCATCTAAATTCCGAGATTAAGAATGTGGAATATAGAAAACCCACAACTGAGACTACATTAGTTAGTTTTTTATACTTTTCTTTAAATCTGAAACTATAGAAAATATTAAATGAAATATGTATATGCATCTATAGTTACTATAAATAAAGACTGGCTGCATTAATTTTCACTTCCCAATTATCTCTTTGTGTACACTTAGAAAACAATAGTTTGGAATTTTAACATAATCTTACTGGATAATAGCTTATTAAGAGACTATAAAAATAGTCTACTCTCACCACCTTTTTATCTGAAGCTTCAATGTATGATCTCTGGAAAAAAATTAAATTGTTCTTCCATACTTTGCTCTCATAGCAACCCTATGATTTAGCATAGGTTATCACTATGTCTAGCATCAGTTTTACAGTTAAGCAAGAATTTGAAGCTTAAATTATTGCCAGCAGTAGTGGATTCAAACATTTTTACTACCGGTTCTGTGGGCATGGCTTGATGGGCATGGTATAGCTTGGTGGGTGTGGCTTGGTAGGCATGGCAGGGGAAGGATACTGTAAAATCTCCATTCCCACCCCATTCCAGGGGAAGGACACTGCAAAATCTCCATTCCCACCCCACTCCAGGGGAAGGTTATCACTGGTTCCCCGAACTACTCAAAATTTCCGCTACCGGTTCTCAGAACTGGTCAGAACCTGCTGAATACCACCTCTGATTGCCAGACTTAAAAGATATTACCTTTATATTTTAAATAACACATACAATCTACAAGTTGCCACAATCTCATTCTTGCCTCCAGTATCTTCTACAAGAACATTCCTAACCATTCTTAATCGTAACAGGTTTATCTAGATCAAGGTACGTCTAGGATTTCTTAATTATATAGATTGTAGAAGCTCAAAAGCTGAAACAAACTGCATTTTTTTCTGCCCATGGAATTCATATTTTAAATATTCTCAACAATAGTTAATTTTATTTTAATCCAAAACCTTTTTGATATTTTTGGGGGGCCTGCTTCTTTTGATTTGTTAGAGTGCAGCCTTGACATGCCAAGGACAAACACTTATGCCACGATAGATATTTGGAATTGCCAATGAAGATTCTGTATAAACATCCCAGTTGCAATTCTTATCGGTGTTAGTATGATTTCTCATTGTATGATGGAAATAATAAATGCTTGCCTTAAGGAAAAAGGAGTGTGTGTATTTTAAACCCACTCTTTCCTTCCCCCTTATCTTCTACTTCTTCTATTTATATATATATATATACCAGTACGTAGTTAAATCAAGTAAAACCTAATAGACCTATTCACACAACATACTAAGCTTCAATGTTATTGACCTTATTCTGGTTTCCTGAAGGCTCATTTAAAGTTCAACACATTGTGCCAATCCCGAAAATGAGTTACTTCAGTTTAAGTGTATGTCATGGGAGAGCAATCAATGACTTGGTAACATTTAGGCAAGCTGAATGTGCAGCTGCAATAATTCACCTCAGGGTTTTTAGGCTTTTTTTTAGTTATTTTTAAAGAAAAACAAAAATGTTCTCACAACAAACTTGAATGCACTGAAAATGAGGAGGTACGTGTTTAATAGGTAGCTTTACTTAGTATATGCCATAGATATGCAAATAAGTGTTTTAAACTTGGGCGAGTATATTTACAATACTTCTTTTTTGTTTATTAAAGAAGCCAAACATTTTTCAGGCTCCCATGTGAACCTGGAAAAAGTAAAATAAAATAAAATAAAGAATGCTTCTACTTTAAAAGACATATACTGTATCATCTAATTTTGAGCCTCACCCAAACGCCTGAAAAAAACAAAACAGAGCATTTTAATGAACAGCGGACCAATGCTGTGCTTGTAGCAGGTCCAAAGCACTTCTGAATAAATGCAAAGCATATGTAGTCCAATCAGCTGCAAAAATAACCCTCTGAATTCCAAGTCAGTGATTGTCCTTAAAAAATATGCAATTAAATAAAATACAGGATCAGAATACATTAGTTGTATGCCTTAGCTTAGCCTGCTTTTCACCAACCTAGCATCTCCCAATGTGTTTCAGTAGCATCTGTTAACACATCTGGAAGTCTAGGCCAGGGGAAAAAAAAGTAACTCTGAAGGATAAACCAACATGATGAGAAAATAATTTTAGCCTTCATTTGTTCTGCCAACAGAAGACGACCCGTAAATGTTTGTTTTCAAGGTAACATCCTACAAAGATAGGACTTCTGCTAATTCTGAGGGGAATTGAATTAAATTTTGTTCTACCTACCTGTGCTAAGAATTTCCTTTCAAATTTTGTTTGATTCAAGTGAATATAAATTAAATGACCTGGCCCTGAGTCAGTGAATCTCATTTGAAGTTTTTCAAATAGAAATGGAAAGAATATATTTTGGAAGATTGAAGTTTCACTGTTACTCATGAAAAAAATATTTGCATAAGTGCCATTAGCAATAGCAATAGCACTTAAACTTACTACTGCTTCGCAGTATTTTACAGCCCTCTCTAAGCGGTTTACAGAATCAACATATTGCCCCCAACAATCTGGGTCCTCATTTTACCGACCTTGGAAGGATGGAAGGCTGAATCAACCTTGAGCTGGTGTGACTCGAACTGCCAAACTGCTGGCAGTCAGCAGTCAGCAGAAGTGGTCTGCAGTACTGCATTCTAACCACTGCACCACCATGACTCCTACTTATTTTTGCAAGATATAATTCCCATTGAATAGAAATTGTCCCCAAATTTGGGACCTCACCTTCCTATATGAGTTTACAAAGAAATTCTGCTCTTTATGATAGGTTTCCTTGAATCATTGTTGACTGAAGTCTAACATTGAAGTCTGAACAAGTCCCAAGGATAACAGGGCAAGATTTTGTAAAGGTAAAAATATTTCACATTCAGTTTGAAAATATAGTTAGCCTACTGTTTTAATATAAGAAGCTAATCTTTTTTTAAAAATAAATAAAGTAATTTAGGCCACTGAGGTGAGAGGAAATCAAGTTAAAACTCCTATTTATGGGAATGAAAAAAGTTATCTTTCTTAATAAAACATAACATAAAATCAGAGAAAATTATTCAAACAGTACAGTGGAACCTCGGGTTGCGACCGTAATCTGTTCCAGGACTACAGTCGCAATCCGATTTGGTCATGACCAAAAGCACGACCAACTGTGCATGCATGGACAAAAAATTGAGTGGACTGTGCATGCGTGGAAGGGGAAATTGGCACGGAAAGGGAATCTGCCATGCCGGATTTGTTCACCACCCGATTTTTGAATTGTGACCCGTTCAAAAATTGGGTGGATTTTTTTGGTCAGAACCTGATTTGGTCGCAAACATAAGTGTCCATGACCCAAGTTTCCACTGTAATTTGTCAATTATCAAGAACAACAGCAAACAAGTTTTGCTCACCACATAAGAAAGTTGAACATCAACAGAATTTTGGTGCTTTAAAGATCATCCAAGGTTATAACACTTACTCAATTGTTACACATCAGTTGTGGAACTGACTACAATATGAACTTAAGCTTGTACACCTGATTATTTCCCTGCTACAGCAAATGGCTCTTGTTCATTTGCAGTTTGTGTAGCATTATAGCAAAATCATTGAACTATCACAATGTGCAGATAATCATCTCATAGGGAACATTATAGTCTAGAACAGAAAGGAGAAGCAGAACGATTATGGATTTTATTACATACATTGAGCCTTTCTATAAAACTCACGACTCCCGCTCATTTGCTATGATAAATCTTATTTCTAATATTCACACAGTGTCTTGGAATATTCTAAACTGACTGGAAAAGAGATGGCTAATTTGAATCATATCCCCTACACAGTAGTGAAAAAAAATATCAAGTAAAGTATCAGAAAGCCACATGTCATTTTCCTATACATTATAAGAAATTTCAGGGAGAAAACACACAAACACACAGAGATATACACTTTCCCCCATCAACATAGTCATGTCCAACTATCAAGTCTTTATTCTCAGAATTATCTTATCTATCTGTACTGTATTGGTCAAGACATGACTTTCATCCCATATTCAAAATATAATATACTTTTTTGTATATACATAAAAATATTGTGGGGTTTTTTGTAAATAAAAAAAATTGCAATCATCATTATCATCTGCTGCAAAATGTATCGAGTTTAATACCTATGCAGTCTAGACAATAAATAGCCATTCAATTAGCAAACTGTAGAAGCTGGAATCAAAGCACACGTGGAAAGTAACAGGATGGAAAAGCTTGCACCCAGAATAGGCACAGAAATCCCCTAAGCAGGATGTTGATGAAGATGAAGGTAGAACAAGATATTTTATCTGCCCCTTCATTCCATGTACCATGCTTTACTAGACAGGCAACTGAAATCTTTCTTCTGCACTGGGGAAGTTCGGTGGGGCTACATTCTCATCATTTGAAGCACTTAGACAGACTTATATATCACTTCGCAATGCTTTACAGCCCTCTCTAATCAGTTTACAGTGTCAGCATATTGACCCCAACAATCTGTGTCATTTTACCCACCTCGGAAGGATGGAAGGCTGAGTCAACCTTGAGCCTCGTGAGATTTGAACTGCCAAATTGCAGGCAACTAGCAATCAGCGGAAGTAGCCTGCTGTATTATACTCTAACCACTGTGCCACCAAGGTAAAAACAGTACACTGCTTTTAGAGGCAAATTCCAGACTACACACTTTAGCACCAAGTTTTCTTAACAGCATCTCCTTCTGCTGCTTCACTTTGTTTAAAAGTGAAGTTTAAGTAAGCCACTTAATCGTCTATAGCATTGATAACCTTTCAGTCAAATCCTCTGTGCTGGGCTGTTTTTCTGAACAACCTAAAAACCCTGAAAAAGGGTGTTCCATCCCTTTCTACCATCCTTGCTTAGCTTTGATGTCGTTCTGTAGTGTCAAAACTCCGAACAAAAGCTAGCACTTATTATGCTTGGCTATATTTCTGAAGGTAACATACTTCTCTAGCAAATCCATAGGGGTGTTGTTTAGTATTTAGTTTGACTTCAAATTGCACTGCAGTTCGTAGGAAAACCATTCAGCCGTTTTCGTTTGACATCCAACCAGCTGTCACAACACAAGCCATAATATTCCACTACAAAAATGATCCTGAGCAACAGAAATATTAATTAATAATACCTGTTTTACAGCTGCAGAGCAGACATGTTAATACTTAGGGGTGAAAGATTTTGTTCAACTTCAATTGCTCACATGCAGAGAATCCACACCAACGGAAAAATACCATTTATTTAGCAGATTAACTACTAAACCAAGCTCTGACTTTTCAGCATTGAGCAGATCTATGAGAAACTCTTCCATTACGGGGAGAAAAAAACCCCTGCATCATATCTTTCAGCTGTCAACTCACTGAAAATCTCAGGATTTGATCAGTACTTTAAATTCCTATTGAAAGTGTTTTATTATGGGTATATATAGATGCTTAATCAGTTAATAACAACTCTTTATCCCCTTATAGGAATAGCAACAGCACTTAGATTTATATACCAATTCAGAGTGCTTTTACAGTCCTAAGTGCAGGGCTTTCCTTCGGCGCCGAAAGGTGCCCCCCCGTCGTGCGCTAAAAAACCCCAGAAGTGATAGCGCGCGATTGGTCGAGACGGAGCACGTGACGACAGCTCCGAAAAGGTTCCG
>JAOYMU010000002.1:44683424-44693429 GCA_025802295.1 Psammodynastes pulverulentus
TATTCTATTCTATTCTATTCTATTCTATTCTATTCTATTCTATTCTATTCTATTCTATTCTATTCTATTCTTTTTTTACAATATTTTTTGTGTTTTTCTATTTTACACTAATATCAACTTATATACAAGACTGTTCTTTTACATATCTTATGTTCGTTAATGTCCACTTCTAATACAAATGACATAACTTATATTCATTACCATTCACTTCTAATAAAAATTACATCATAAATACTTCTCAATTCTACTTCCTCATCTATATTTTATATTATACATTGCATATCTTAAATTACATTACTCCCTCCTTTATCCTGCCATTTCCTCTTTCTTCCTTCTATTATTAATCCAGTTGTACCACATCTCCCATATTTCATAAAAGGCCAAATTTCTTTGTCCTTTTAAATTCAGTGTCATTTTATCCATTTCCACACAATCACAGATGTTTTTAATCACTAGTCTTCCGGTGGTATCCTCGACTCTCTACAGCATTGGGCAAAGGCCAATCTTGCTGCTGTTGTAATATGTAAAATCAGGTACCTTGACTATCATATTTTTTTTTAAATATCCCTAAAAGATATAACTCCAGGTTAAATTCAATTTGTCTTCCTAATATTTCTTGCAGCCATCTATTAATTTTCTTCCAGTATTTTATCATTTCCGGGCATAGCCACCATGTGTGATAGAAGGTACCGTGCTCTCGTTTATACTTCCAACAATTTGGGTTTAGGTTGGGACGTCATTAAGGTTTTAATTCCACCTCTCCATCCGAGAGAAGCAGAGCACGACTCCAAAGTCCCCTTTAAACCCATCCTCACCTGATCGGCTGTGATCCCATTGGCAATGGCCTGCTGTGTGCTTTCCCGGGTGACTTGCGCCACTATCAGGTTAGGAAAGCGATACAACATCTCAGAGAAGAGGGCAATTAGTGCAATCTGTAGTTCTGAATCTGGAAATAAGCACAGAGAGAGGGAAATGCAACATTTTAAGACAAGGTTTCTCAAGTTCAGCCATTTTAAGGTGTGTGGATTTCAACTCCCAGATGTCCCCAGCCAACGTGGCTGAGGCAAGGAATTCTGGGAATTGAAGTCCACACATCCTAACGTGGCTGAGCTTCAGGAACACTGCTTTAAAACACATGAGCAGCCTTCCCCAGCCTGGTGCCCTTTACGTAGATTGGTGTTTCTCAACCTTGGCCATTTTTAGATGTGTGGACTACAACTCCCAGAATTCCTCAGCCTCCCCACCCCCCAATCCAAGGGGGCAAATTAATACTTAATTTTAGATTACATTTTGTGGGACAAAGTTCTAAAAAATGCCCTTTAAAACAGAGGGAGTGAAGGTAAGGTTTTTTTTTTTTTTTCAAAGAATGGAAACTCCCCTGCTCTTAAAGACAAAAACCTAGCAAGGAGGATGTATTTAATGGGATGATTATGGTTCCCACATTTTTTTCAGAAGTTGAAATATAGCAGGATAGCAGACAATTTGAGAAATATTGTCCTATGTCACATAAAGAAATTCTGGCTAAATACATTTTCCCTCAATCAGTAAAGCAAAATCTCAGCTGTTTTGTGTTATACAACCAAGAGAATTTTTTAAAAAAATGGGTTACAGGCACAGATTCCCAATTCTGAATTAGAAGAAGTGGGATGGGCCTTTGAAGAATAGAAATCGGTATTGTTTCAGACCTGTGTATGCATAGATCCTGTAGTTGGTCTCTACCACGATGAAGCCTTGGTTATGGGTGTCCACGGTGGTACCTGAGATGCCGGAGGAAAGATTAATAGCTAAGCGGGTGGGATAGTAACGTCTGGATTTTCTCTGGAAAGAAAGAAGGAAAGACATTAGCAACAAGTCTGTAGCAAGTTCAGAGCTGTCTGACAATTCATCTTTCAGAAGACAAACCTACCATTTTAGATCACAAGATCCTTGAAGAAGTCCTTAATACCTCTAACATCTGACAATTTGTGTTTTTTTAAAACTCTGGTTCAGCTCCTCATATAATCCCCCTACTGTGTTGTACCTTTCTTTGAAACACCAGGCCAAATTCCCGAAGATGCTGAAGGAAATTCAGCAGTGAATCACTCATTCCTTCCACAGAATAATCCTGAGAATAAAGAAAGTGGAAAAGTATTAATTGACAGGCAAGTATGTTGCACAAACATCTTGATTGGTCAATGCTTGAGAACCAGTAGATGAATGGCTATGAACAACCAATCAAATCACATTGAGAGGCCATGAAAGAATTCTTCTGCTGATTTACTTGTAAGAGACATCAATGGAAGATGCACTTATTAAGGGGATGAATGCTCTGGACACGTGTCATTCATGCTTTGTTTCTTGAACAATTAAGCTATGCTTGTGACACCAGACCGTGATTTACATTGAGCATTTAGCAAATGCACCATTTCTGCACTAAACTAATGTCGTTCTCAGCCATTTGCTCCAATTTTCTAGCTTCTATGCTTGTAAGATCCTGTGCCTCTCAACATCACCCCTCAAAGACTATTGTTTAGCTTAATAATCGAATAATCTGCGCAATCTAGATGTGAGACTTTAATTAGGGTTAGTTCAAGGAGCATAATTACCGCTAATCAAAGCCAGTATGCATGGTTTCATGAAACAACCTTGTATACAACAATGGGAAGAAACCAGGTTTTCTGTTATATTCATAACATCTGCTTGCTTCATTTTTAAATTCTCACTTTTGCTATATGACTGAGTTTCTTCTAATGTTATCCACGCAACAAAAACCCTGTAATGTAGGGTTCAGGCTAAGCTTGACTGATTGGTTCAGAGTGATCCAATGGTTTAGTGATCAAGCAGGGACTTGAAACAAAATATCCTTGAAGACTAAATCTTCTCTAAGTCTCCTTAAGTGCCATGGTGGCGCAGTGGTTAGAATGCAGTACTGCAGGCTACTTCTGCGGACTGCCGGCTGCCAGCAGTTCAATTCTCACCAGCTCAAGGTTGACTCAGCCTTCCGTCCTTCCAAGGTGAGTAAAATGAGGACCCAGATGGCTGGGGGCAATATGCTGACTCTATAAATCGCTTAGAGAGGGCTATTGCTATTTAGCCACTTCAAATGGAGACTGCCAATCCTCATATTCAAGATTAACCCCACTATAGAGGATTAGAGTTCTACAGAGAATTAAATAGATCACAGGTGTCAAACTCAAGGCCCGGGTGCCAAATGTGGCCCGCCACGTCATTTTATGTGGTCCGCGAGAGCTGCAAAGTTCTGATTGTCTTTAAATAAATGAAGGAAAACATTTAGGAATTTGGTTACATTTATACTGTCTTACAGTTACATATGGCCCTTTGAGGGCAACCATTACGCTGATGTGGCCCTCGGTGAAAATGAGTTTGACACCCCTGACCTATGTCATCAGGGTCATCTGAATGGTGCAAATTGGTGTGGAGTGTTCTTGGAACTGTTGAAAGGACCATGCTATGATTGGAGAGACCTTCCAAGAAAGCTCCACACCAATTTTCATTCCAGTCACTACTTACATCCAGACTGGCCTGTTATTACATGCTTTAGATGGGTTTAGGAAACCAATCGATCAAGTGATCCCTCAATAGATTGTGAGTTGGAATGACTAAATGTAAAACCAATTTGTTCAAGTGGATATTCTTAGCAGATAACAACACACTATGTGAATGTGGAGAAACACAGAGCCCGGTCATCTACTGGTGTATTGGCTACAACCAGAAACATGAACCAATAATGACTTATTTTTTGGCCAACAACAAAGCCAAGAAGATGGCTTCATTCTGGCACTCTAAAGTTTGACCTAGACATGGAACAAGAAGGGAGAACCAAGTGATCATAGGATATTATACTGATTCTGTGCTAGTTGCTTTGATTTTATTGGTTCTATACCAAGACCATCATCTTTAAAAACCTTACATCTGGTTTGAAGAATACCCATGTGATTCCCAAACTTTATCCCCTAGCTTACCACTAAGGTCCATCAAGTAGATGAGTAGGAAGAAAGCAATTCAAAACTGAAAATTATTGCTGCTATATATTAATAAAGACTCACCAGTGTGATATAGGGATTAAATGTTAAAGGCGGCATTATTTTTTGTTTGTGTGGGGAAAACAACTGAATGGAGCAAAGCTTGAATGATAAAAGATTAAAGAAAAATTTAATGCTCATTAAGAAATGTATCCATTTATGACAAAATTAGTGGGACTTAGGTATGTTGTAATAAAATAGGCAATGGAAATATAAGAAGGTACAGAAACAATAGATAAAAGTACAATAGTGAATTATTTGTCTGGATTTTAGTTTTTATATAATATTGTTAAACAATCATTGAGCAGAACCTGATGAACACTTACTGATTTTGTGCAAGAAACTTAAATTGTTCATGCCTTTAGTCTGGTTTGTTACAATGTGATATCTAGCAGAAACTTTCAATTTAAAAATTGGAAATCTTATTACAGATTCTCCACAGATGTTTTTATGTTCCTTACTGGGAAAAAATAACCCGAGCAGTTCAAAAATTAGAAGAAATCAGACTAATTAAGAATGATCAGAAGTCCCCTGAGATGCTTTCGATAGATTTCACACAACTTATTTCTTTTGAAATTCCACAGATGTATCTATGCCAGCCTTGCATCCCAAGACAGCATCGGTACTTGGTGTAAAGCAGGTGAGGTTCAAATCATTTACAATGTTGTTGTTTTTTCTGGGGGATTCCAGACAGGAATATACAGTATGGTATATATGAAGAAATCATTCTGAATTTATTCTTTGGATAGATAGGTAGATAAATGATAGATATAGATATTGCTTTGAAAAAAGATCAATATTCCAAGTGCTTTACTACATCAAACATCTGCAATTCCTCTGAAATACTATATTAGTCACTATTCATGTTCTTGTAGTTTACCATATAATATTTAGTAGGGATACCAACAGAAATGAGTATTTGTAGTTCAGGGTTGAACTCTGGAGTTCTTGTTGCTTTCTGAGCTTGGTTGTTTTCACCGACTCCCAACTAGGTAACATCATCAGTGCTAGGAGGGAACAGGGTTTGTTCTGTTTATTTGGGAGGGAATGGGTGTGTTGTTGGTAGCTCCTTGGTTAGGCTGTTGTTTACCTTTTAATTGTTTGTCTGAGTTGATAATTCTCTGATTGGGGTATTATCTTATTGTTTATTGCCTGTTATTAATCCTGGTGTTAATCTGTTTATCATGTTTTGCTAACATGGTACCTACTTGGTTAATGAAAAGTCTGCAAGAAAATAACTGAGCTCAGTTAGTAAGAATATTATTGTCAACAAAAGCAACACTGTTGAATATTCATAAGGATATCCTTTCTTTCCAGAACCTGTTTCCAGAACCTGACATCGTTAAGCAGTTGCATTGGAATTTATGGTTGGTATCTCCTTTTAGGTTCACTAACCAATAGTGGGTGGTAACTAATCTATTCCCAATTCAAGAATTCTCTTGAAATGTGCAAATTGACACAAAAAATATAGGGTTATAAAAAGCCATTGTAGATCTTGATGCTGTTGCTTGACAGGAGAAAAGTCCATCAGATGGATAAGAACAGTGATGTCAGGGAGGGTCTACTGATATAAGAAGAGTCCCATTTACCTCTTTTGCAGAGGTTGACATTTACAGAAGCTTTGGCCATTGACTGCATGTGAACAATTTGCTCCTCATTACTTTTGACAGCAGGTTGCTAAGCTGACCTCCCTTATCTGCTAAAACCTCCCAGTAATAGAGTTCCGCACTTTCCAAGAAGCATGAGTGATGTGGGTATTGAAATCTGTTAGCCCTTCACACTTTTCAGATGTTGTCCAGGAACCTTTGTTTCCTCAACAGTGCATTGTCTCTGTTTTCAGCCCCCCCCCTTTCCTGCTCAAAGACCAGGCAGATTTGGAAGGTTAAAAAATAATACATATTTCCTGTATAACAACTCAGAACTATAGCTAAATCTTAATCCCTTGCTGGCTTCCTCACGTTAAACACAGAACTGGAATGAACTGATTGTATCAGCCATTCATGAGTATTTTCAGCAGGAGACTAAAGCACGAACTCTTACATTCTGTTGAAAACTTTTTGCGGAGTGAGCATTTATTAATCTATATTGAATAAGATGACGCCATGGGAAATTCAGCGTGTAAAAGGGCTGCAGAAACTCACCACAAAGCTGAGGGAAGGCAGGTTGAGTGTTTTGAAAAGGAGCATCTATGGAATAATGTTATGTGAACTAGGTGTCATGTTTCAAACTTTTAGAACATGGGGGAAGGCCAGGGGCTCACACCCAGTGGTCTTCTTTTCATCTACTTTATCAGGATTAGCATAAAAAAATACTTAAGTCAAAAGCAATATGTCTTCCATTAGTAAAATTTGATGGGCACAATTTATTTTTAACTTAAATTTTCTAAGTGTTACTGCATCGTATTAATGTGATGGTGGGAAGTGCAGCTTTTCTAATAATATTGACTCTTGCTCTTTCTCATAAATTTTCCACCTTTCAGTCCTACTCTGTTTCTGGCAGTATAGTGCATCTGCATCACTTATCAATTTAGACTTTTATTTGGAGAGAAAAGGATTTAAGTGGTGCATAAAAATGCACAGTACTGTGGTTCAATGTTTTCATGAACAATAGTCCCGAATATGCTATATTATGGCAAAGAGGTCCTTAAAAGGCCTGGACAATTGAAATTACACTATTATAGCTAACTATATAATTGTAGCGGTATAATGAAACAAACAAAATGTTAAAAAAATAGGATATTTATGTAGTTACTTACCAAGCACATATAAATGATATTAAAGTAACCAAAATATCTTTACAATCCCCAAGTCATGTCACAACTTTTAAACACCCCTAATATTTGGAAATTGAAAGTTGAAAAATTTGACACACCATTGTGGTAATGATCATGGGAAATGGGAGGAAAAGCTGCAGGCTGGACAATGGCATGTAAAAGAAGGAGAGCAGGTATGGGAAGCATTTCAGAAAACCGTTCTTAGTTTTCCAGAGAACAAAAGGGAAGGAAGGGAGAAATATTTTCAATCTTGCAAAATTCTGTTAATGTATCTTTACAATAAAGATACAGTTGGTACTCATGGTTGTGCCTCTTGTCTGGATTGTCTCTAAAGGGTAATAATAGCAATCCCAAGTGGCCTCAGGAGCTCTCAGGGAGAATGCTAATGAGCAGATGACTGCAAAGAAATATGATCCTTCCAACCCTGCCCCCACTATCCTGTCAAAATAATCCTTCCATTACCCCCACACCATCCTGCCAGAACCAATGAAGCTTCTTGGTTAAGAAGCTAAATGTCTTCCTCAAAGAAAAAAACAGTCCAGTTGCCTTTTGAAAAAGCACCTTTAAGCTAAAAACAACAGCCCCACTAAGAAGTCAAATCCACAGGAAAGAGACTAGAAAGATTGGCTATAAGAAGTGATGGCAAACCTTTTGGGCACCGAGTGCCCAAAGCGTGCACATGCGCGCACTTTCCCAAAATGCAAGGTGCCTCCCTGCACAAGTGCATCCCCATGCATGCACCCATGCCCCCTGCACATGTGTGTGCCTTGCATATGCGTGCCTACGAGCATGCGCCCCTCCCCACACATGCGGCCTGCCCCCATGCATGTGTTGCAGAAACCCAAAGACCTGCTGGCTGATGAGAGGCATGTGCGTATGTGCAGTGAAGCTGATTATGGAGTAATGACACGCATTCCCACAGAGAGAGCTCTGTGTGTCACCTGTGGCACGCATGCCACAGGTTCACCACCACTGGGCTATAACAACTAAACTTATATGAGTCTGATTGTAGTGCATCAACTCCCCCTTCTAGGACCCTCAGTGGCACAGAGGTTAGAGTGCAGTAATTGCAGGCTACTTCTGCTTACAGCTAGCTGCTTGCAATTTGGCAGATCAAATCTCACCAGGCTCAAGGTTGACTCAGCCTTCCATCCTTCCGAAGTGGCTAAAATGAGGACCCAAAATTGTGGGGGCAATATGCTGATTCTGTAAATTGCTTAGAGAGGGCTGAAAAGCACTATAAAGAGGTATATAATTTTAAGTGCTATTGCTATTGCTATTCTTATGCTCCATTGAATTAGGGAGGCATCTGCCTGAGCCAGTCTCAAACATTATCTCATTGTTCTGGACTTGAAAAACAAATATGTTTTGGCCCCTTTTGCCTAGTTAATAGTACTTGCAAATTTCTGTCAAGGTCATCTTCCCTACTTTACCCTAGTAGTCAGACAATGAAAAATCATATTTTGCTGTCTTCCCCTCCCCCCCAAAGCGAAATAGCTGTAATTGTATTCTTTAATTAAGACAGCTGGGTGGGAAGCAAGGATTTTGTTTCTAAAAGCAAATGTGGGAATTTTGTTGAAAGATCATTGAGGAATTTGTAAATGCTGTTGATATGATGGAATGTTTGCCTGCCTGCATTTAAATGCATTCTTTTAAAAGGACTGGCTGTCTGATACGCCTTCATATTGAAGGATTTGACATGAATTGGCAAGTAGAATAAATTGGGTTGTCAATTGTGAGAATACAAATGAAGTCATTTTTATGTCCATGTATGTGCAAAAAGAGACTGAGAGCAACATGCAGAAACTAACAAGCCAGAGAACATGGGGGGGGGGAGCACAAATTCTAGTCATGAGAGGGAAAAAAACAAACCCTGAAGATGAATAAATCTTAAATAGGGGGAAAGAGTGGGAGAGAAATAAGAAAGAAAAAAATGAATGAGGTTGTTGTTTTACATAGAGAGCTAGGTTTCCATTACATAGAATAGGTGATTACCTCAGGCAGCAAATTCTAAGGGCAACAGGGCCATCCTTGTGAAATCTTCAGCTCTTGCCCTCCTTGAAAAGATAAAGATAGGTATCCCACTTAAACTGTCAATTGCTAGCTGAAACAGGAATTATTTTAATCTCTTTCCCTGCAAGACTTCCTTTGTCTTCTCAGCAAAAATAGAACAGACCAATTCCCCCAGCTGGCAGACTCTTAAGGCCCAGTAGGGAAGAGGTGGGTCCTGGCATGCTACAGAAACATTGAAAGCACTGTGTGAAACCTTATCCTCTGGTGTGCATATGCCTATGAAGGGAATCTAACATAACTGTAAAAGAAGCATAAACCTCTGGTATTAACTTCAGTGACCAAAAAAGAAAGTGGGGGAATCAAACTTGTGTTCTGCTATCAGAGTACAGCCTACTGGACACAAGTTGAAAAAATACGGAGTTTGAGTTGTGATATCACTTTAGAACAGGGATCTGCAACCTACAGCTCTGGAGCCACATGCGGCTCTTTCGGCCCTCTGCTGAGGCTCCCTGTCAGCTGATCCAACCACTGGCTGGCCCCTCCCCTCCCTGTCTCTCCTTGCCTGGCCTGAGAAGGTAAGGGTGATGGCGGGGGATGGAGACTCACTCCATATTCCAGAGCAGCAAGTGGTTGGGTGGGAGAGAGTGATGTTGAGTTGGCCACACCAGCCAGTCACACCGGTTGTTAAATTATTGGCTCCCGGTGTTTTCTTTTCCATGGGAAATGGGTCCAAATGACTCTTTGAGTGTTTAAGGTTGCCGGCCTCTGCTTTAGAAGATACAGTATTGGATAGTCCAACAGATAGAGATGGTGTTTGGAGTCATTCTCAAACTAACCAAGAATAATTTTTGGCAAGTAATCCATTAATCTAAAAAGAGATCTTCATAAAATGGTAATTAAAAATAGTACAGTTTAAGGAAATGTGTTTGTTTTGCCAGACCCTTTTATTATACTATGTATGTATGTATGTATGTATGTATGTATGTATGTATGTAAGTTTTGGCATATTCGGGCCTTGTCCTGTGTAAACTTGAGGGTGTCTTGGCGACGTTTCGACGAGGTTTCACTCATCATCTTCAGGCTAGAGCTTCCGGCTTCGTGCTCTGCGAGAAATGCAAGATCTGGGCTGCTGTCTCTCTATAAATACTGGTGTGGGAGGGTGGAGCTTGGTTGCTGAAAACTGGTTGGTTGGCTGTA
>JAOYMU010000002.1:44779494-44791126 GCA_025802295.1 Psammodynastes pulverulentus
GGAAGCTCCAGCCTGAAGATGATGAGTGAGACTTCGTCGAAATGTCACCAAGTTACTTGCATACCCATGAAAATCTACAAAAACATATACATATGTTTATTTATATTTACAATTAAAACAATAAAACATTTTTAAAAAAAAAATGAAAACAAAAACAAAAAAACTCCAATAGAGAATGAATATGCCTAAAAACTTTTAAAGGGGTACACAATATGTTTAGCCAAAAAAACAGAGGAGGCTATAAAGGGAGATACGATAGCAGACATCCAATACATGAAGGGTTGTCACAGCACGCAGGGAATCGATTTATTTTCCCTAGCACCCGAGGGTAAGACACGAACTGAAAGGGAGAAACTTTTACAGAGAGAAATCCAGACTTGAAATAAGGAGGCATTTCTTGCCTCTAAAAGTTAACAAGCAGTGGAACAGATTGCTTCCAGAAACTGTGGGTGCTTCATCACTGCAGGTTTTTAAGAAAAGACTAGACAGACATTTGTTTGAGATGGTATGAGGTTTGCCGCCCTGGGCAGGGACTTGGAATAGAAAATTTTCAAGCTTACTCCCTTACAATTCTACAAATCTATCATTCTTTGAACACATTAAAAGTCCAGTGAAATAAAGCTGTCTTTTCACATCTGAAAGTCATGACTGGCAAAGGCAATTCTTTTAAAAATAAATGTTAAGCAGTGAATCTGCCTTCTTTGTAGACACTGATTTGTTCCATGCTATGCTGTGCAGGTAGTCCTTGATTTATGACAATAAATGAGCATGGAATTACATGCATAAGTCATGGCAGTTGTTAAAGAGGTAACCAGGTGACCATGTCCAACTTTACAGTGTTTTTTGTGACAGTTGTTAAGCGAATGTGGCCATTGTTAAAAGAGTCTGTTTTCTTCAGTGAATGTTTTTTTTCCTCCCCAAAAACCAGAAGTAAGTGCAAGAAACTGATGGAAAATACTGAAAATTATGGTCATATGAGCACAAGACTGTACAAATAGCCAGAAATGTGAGCTGGTTGTCAAATGCCCAAAATGTGATCATATAACTGGAGAAGGAGGGTGTAATTGTGGCTGTTGGAAATCTGGAATTGGGTTATTAGTAGCTTGGGAAGGTCTCTCTTAACTTTAAATAGTTGATAAATGATCAGTTGTTAAGTGAGGATTAAGTGGGGTAACTTGCAAATCAATCCTTGAAGTTGAAAACTGGTTAATTTTTTTTCCCTAAGCGCAGAATATTCAAACATTTGGTTTTAAGTAGTGTGCAAATAGATACGTGCACATGCAGGATAATTCAAGATTATCAATATTTTCAGCAACAAATGTGACAAACCATTACAATATAAAACCATAGGATCATACCACTTTTCTCCTATTGCTTACGCAATGTTGAATGTCAGATTATAACTTTTACAGGCTTTTCAAAACTTTTAACTTTATTCCTTGGCAGGAATTAGATCAGTGACTCTATTTTTACAGATCTTTCTAAAGATGCTGGTTGGTACATAATGGTGAGATAGATATAGATTGATATTCACATGCCAGAGGAAAATTACTAAACTTCTCTTTCCTTTTTGAGACAACTTGCTTAATTGAGGCATTTCTGCAAAATAAAAAAAATCATTTGCATAATCATTAACAAGATTTGATATGAGTACAGTGGAATAGGGTGAAAAGTAAGGGTTTACACTTAGGCAAGAGAAAACAAAAAAATATGTTGAAATTCTGGAAAGAGTGCATAAAAGAGCAATAAAGATTATTAAGGGATTGTAGATTAAGACATAAGGGACATGGTGGCTCAGTGGCTAAGATGCTGAGCTTGTCGATCAGAAAGGTCAGCAATTTGGCAATTCAAATCCCTAGCGCCATGTAACGGGGTGAGCTCCTGTTAACTTGTCCCAACTTCTGCCAACCTAGCAGTTCAAAAGCACGTAAAAAATGCAAGTAGACAAATAGGGACCACCTCAGTGGGAAGGTAACAGTGTTCCCTGCGCCTTTGGTGTTTAGTCATGCTGGCCACATGACCACGGAGATGTCTTTGGACAACGCTGGCTCTTCAGCTTAGAAATGGACATGAGCATCGCCCCTAGAGTCGGGAATAACTAGCATGTATGTGCAAAGGGAACATTTACCTTTCTCCTTTACCTTTAGATTAAGACATTTGAAGAATGGTTGCAGGAATTGAGACTAGTGAAAAGGACTAGGAGAGATATGATAGCAGTGTTCCAGTATTTCAGAAGCTGTCACAAAGATGAGGGGGATACCTATTTTCCAAAACACCAAAAAGTAAAATAAGAGTGAATGGATGGGAACTAATCCATAGAGACAAGCAACCAAAGGAGGAATTTCCTAATGATCACAACAATGGTGACAACAATCAACGAGTGGAATGCCTTGCCTTCAGAAGTTGTAGGTGCCCCATCACTGGAGAGTTTCAAAAAGAGACTGGACAGTCACTTGTCTGAAATGGTATAGACTCTCCTGCTTGTGTAGGGAGTTGGATTAGATGACCTCCCAGATCCCTTTCAACTCTGTTATTCTGTGTTCTATCAACGTACATCTCAGATTCCTTGAGGGAAAAGAATCTTCAGCCTAAATTTTCTCATTGCCTTGGAAGGAAATAAACTCACCCTGTAATATTCCAGTTTAGTCAGTGATTTATACTGAATCTCTGAAGGTCTGTTTGTTCTGTAGGAGAAATTGTAATCAGCTCTATATTTCTATACCTACCTGTAAATACATTTTCTCACTTTTATTTATATACAGTATTCAATGAAAGAGAAAGGAAATGAGAGAAAGAAATATCAAAAAGACAATGTAATTACATCAAGATAAACTGTATTTATATAAGGACTTCTCATGCATATGTAGATATGACTTCTTTGCATAACACTTTCAATAAAGGATAATTGCAATCCATTGCAATTGTCCATGAATAATCTTTATTTATAGACAACTCTTTCATTGGATGCGCATAATATCAGACCTTCAATCTACTGGGTAAGTGGGGCATACATTTATCTTATCAAGGTGGAAGAACTAATGTCTTGGCAATAATAAACTGGCATTGGTCAAGATTATCGCAGGAACCATTTCATCCCATGGGACTGGCCAACTCCATTTGTTCTGAAGAAGGGGTAGGCTCCAAATCTCAACAACCAAGGAATTTCAGTTTGTGGGCTTTGCCAACTGACTTTGGGCACCAATGGGAGTGTCTGACTTTGGAGGTATTCAGTAGAAGATTCCACTTCCAGCCTGTTTATGCATTGGTCTTTTCTTATCTAGGATTTTTTGGTTAATTTTAATGTTTTATTCCTGAATGTTTTTATAGTTTTATGTTGTGCTTTTATGATGTTGTAAACTGCCCAATGTTGCTCAACAGTGAGATGGGTGGCATATAAATTTAATAAATAATAATAAAATAGTATCATCGGCATTGACAAATCTACTATCAGTCAATTGCAAAAAGGGAATAAAAAATTGATTCATGAAATTATAGACCTATCCGCCTGACATCAATACCTGGAAAGATTCAGGAAAAGATAATCAAAGAATGAATCTATGAACACCTGGAGGCAAACAAAGTCATAAACAGAAGCCAATATGGGTTTGTTAAAAACAGGTCATGCCAGAAATATCTTATTGCATTCTTTGACAAAGTGAAAAAAATTAAAGGGCCAGTGCAATGCTGTAGATATAATATACTTGGACTTCAGTAAATTGATTATGTAGACCACGACCTATTACTTGATAAGGTAAAAAATATGGGTTAGGCAGCATCATTGCAGATGGATTCACAACTGGCTGATTACCCAGTCATTCAACATGCAATTCTTAATGGAAGTGCATCTACATGGTCCTGTCCAACCCTATTCTTCTGTTCTCTGTGCTAGCAATCTATTTATAAATGACTACATTTTAGTTAAAAGTGATAATATATAATAAAGTTACAAGTTTCTCACAGGGAGCACAGTGGCTCACATGGTTAGAAGGGCTGACAAACAGCAGGGTTGCCTTGTAGAGCTGGTTGTTACCACAGGACAAGGTGAGTTTCCATCATTCACTCCATCTCCTGCCAACCCAGCAGTTTGAAATCAGGCAACTGTGAGTAGATAAGTGGGTAACCACTGTGGTGGACGGCTTAATGGTCACTTGAAAGGAACCCCCAACTGGGCACTCCCCAAGCAACAATGATGTCACTGGCTAATTTTTTTCAATCCAGAAATGCTTTGGTGCTCCTGACATGACTGTATTAGTAGTGCAGCTTTCCCTTTTATCTATTTTAAACTGTGTATCTTTCTTCTCAATGAAGATGATAATCACACAGGATTTTTTTCTAGTCTTAAAAGTTGAGGAGTGGGAATTCTGTTCCTTTTATCCAGGGTTTAAAGTCACTATACTTGTGTATAGTATGATCCTTTCTCATCTTTCTCAGCCCTTATATTTCAGTAGGTGCTGCTCCTTTAAACTTTAGCAATTAGTTTAGCAACTGTTTATAGTTATGACACTGAGTTAACAACATATTACAATTAGTCCTTATATTACAACCTTGCAAGATCTGTAATTTTTTTTTAAATGAAGTAAGATAGTAAGCACACTCCTGGTTTCACTTAATGACTAGCTTAACAATAGAGTTGCCAGTCCTAATTGTGATTGCTAAATGAGAACTACTTTTACTGGATTGTTTCTCCCTTTGTAGGAAGGAAAACACAGCTACTTATTGTTGGGTGGTTGTAGCTAATCTGTCTGTTTATAAAGCTTGTGTAATTCCTTTCTCAGCTGTAGTAGCTTCCAAACCTGGTATCACTTTCTCCTGGCACTACTTCTTTCTCTCTTCTAGCAACACCCAACTCCTTTGCCTTCAGTATCTCTCTTTGATCTCCTTACAGTACAGATGTAGTCCCTTGCTCTTTTTTGGTACCATGGAGCACAATACAGAAGAAACACACTTCAGATGGATAGAAAACTTAGGTTTGCAGCTTTAGATCTTTTCTTCTTCATAGCCTTAAAGTCATGGGATGAAGAACATTTTATTATTTGACAGACAATATATAAAACACTACTAACTTCAAAAGATTAAGCAAATTTTGAGCAGTTTATAACATGGATAAGGAAGACCACCACAAAATAACAAAGATGTTGCAAGTTGCAAGAAAAAACAAACAAGCAAAAAACAAAGAGACCAATAAAAAACTGCTTCCATATTGTCACAAAGACAATTATGGGGTTCAGTATACCCATGAAGTTCCCAGAAATAAGGCTCAATCTGCATACTTTACAAAAGAAAAATCCAAGAAACACATGTTCATCATACTGAATGTCACCGTTGCAAATACATCTTAGAATACCAAGGAACACAAAGAGTGAACTTTGAACATTTTATTTCCAACAGTTGCATATTCTTCAGGATCCAACATCTGCAATTCCAAATTTCAATACCTTTCAATGGTAATTATATTCTTATAATTCAAACCGGTTATTTTCTATTTGTCTCTGCTTCTAGTGAAAACAACTTTTAGAGAAAGCCCAGTGGCATGTTTTCTAAAAAGGCAGATGGGATATTACCAAAGAATTCCAATTTCACCTGATTAAGTGTAAATCATCTTCTAAATTTTATTGTGTCCTTCTTTATTATCTTTGCTCATTTCCTACCATATGAAATTCAGAAAATATTAACATGTCATAGGTTCCATATTTAGTTATAGTTCGGTGAAATTATTTCTGCATTCATAAATCATTTATGAAATTCTGCTTCATTTACTCTCTCTCTGCTTCACTATATGGATTTCCTTTAGGGGAAACACAGCTTTTCTGCATGAAAGCTCCTGTTGTGTTTTGATTTTGGGAAAACATCATATACAATAATTATTTTTTTTCCCTTAACTGAATGAGGCTGAAATTCAATAGCTGGAAATTATATGCATATTTGTCTCATTTTCTGTAGTCATATCTATTTCTTGATTCTTTTTATCTTGCATTTTTTGAATGTGATATTTCCACTCATATCCTACTATCTAGAAACTATAAAATATTGTTTTGAATATAGATCACAAAACATAAAATAAGAGAGATGTGTACCTTTGAGTTTAGTATTGACTCTTGATGACTGTCTGGCTATATTCCTACAGTTTTTGGCAAGGTTTTTCAGCAGTGCTTTGCCATTTCCTTCCTATCTGGAGCTGAAAGAATAACTATCCCAAGCTCATCCAGCTGGTTTAGTGCCCAAGGCATGATTTCACGGTCTCCTGATTTCTAGTGTAATTCCTGAACTACTACACCAAACTGGCTCTCATAGCAGCAATAAGATACAATGTATCAATCTAAAATTTTAAAAAAACTAATATCATGTGATCATTTTCCATGCTTTTCTATCTCTTAGAAGAAAAGCAATTGCTTCAAGTAATGTTCGACTACTAGAGAGAGATGATAAAGCAATAGACGAACTGCCTAGCTAGCTTACCTAACTAGATTGCATTCATACATCATATATTTTTCTCCAGTCATGAAAGAGTAGGAAATATTGTCCCAACCCCAAATCCCAGTATCAATGCTGCCATCATGCTGGAATAATAGCTTGCTGTTGCTGCAAATGGGAAGAAACCAAGAGGGAATACATGAACCAGAAGCAGATGCCCCAAGCATGTTGAAACTGGGGCAGAGTCTAATGGGTTTTGACAATAACCTTGAGGAACAGGGCGAAGAGCTGCAACCAAGAGAATGGTCAGATAAGAGAAATCTGAGTCCACCTAAATATAGCTGTGTTATAATTGTTAAATCAACTCTGTTTCTCCGGGCCCTGTTCATGGATTCCATTGCAATGTTCTTCCAACAGTTTCTCCAATGGTAAATTTGATATTATGGAAGGTTTTTCACAAGCTCAATATTTATCAATTAAGAAATCTTTCTGAGTGAGATTGTATCCCTCCAGCAAACAAGACAATAACAGGGCATAGAAGTGCAGAGCCTTATAGATATGTTGAAGGTGGCAGTCAGGTAGCTGGTCAATTGGAGTCAAACAAATTGCCAAGTTCCACTTCCAATCATTCATGCAAGATATCATATCATATTGGAAAGGGTTTTTTTCTGTGAAAAACACTCTTCTGAATAGACTTTAGTCTGCCTAGGGAGCAAACTATGCTTCACATTCACTGTTGACAAGTCCTCGAAACCTGGGCCTCTTCACAGGTGGACCAAGAAAAAGCTCATCAAAAGGGCAGAAACTCCATAAAAGAGAAGCATATAAGAAGATATTAAATCCTAATGAAAAAAAGCTTTTCATCTGCTTCATTTCGCAATGCCTATTATTGTGAAAAGTTTTCTTAGAATACCTGCCTGGAAGTACACTTTTCATTTGCTATGTTCTCAATTGTATTAATCCTCTTCTAAGAGAAGAATGGAATTTGAATTGGTGGTACAGCCCACATACAGTTTCATGCGTAATCTATTGATATGAAGGCCAAGCATTTATTTGCAGTCATATTCCAATTGAGCTACATAATGGGCTCTTGAGTTTAAAGTGTTTAGACCAAAGCAGTTCCAGGAAAGAAAAGTATTCCAAAAAAAAACCTCATACTGGCAATCATTAGGAAAAAAAAAATACTCTGATTAAGGATTTTTTCATTATGTCTCTAAAAAACATAATTTTAAATATCATCATCACTTGAATGATACAGAATCTTTAGCCAGAAATTAAATAGTTGAATAATGGCTCCTGAATAGACCACAGATCAGTTTCCATGGTTAAAAGGGGGAAATGTTGAGTGTTGATGTTCTTCATATTGATGATTAGATAGTGCCATTGACACAATGAACATGAATTTGGGCAAACGTGGGAAACAGTGGAGGACAGGGGATCCTGGGGTGCTATGGTGTAACACTGCACCCCCTAGCCGGGCGTGGGCCTCTCATGGGCCAGAATTATGAAACAACGCGGACACTTTGCTTCATCGGAATGAGAAGGCAATCCAGCCAGGCTGGTGCCCCCTTTTATTACATTTTAAAACGGCTAGACACGTGGTATGTAATGGCCAATGAGGAAAGGCCACAATAGTAAAGGGGGCGAGTACAAAGGGCTTGAGATGGCCTGGCTCAATTTACATGGTCAGGTATTACCATGGAGATGGTCAGTGATGTCAGAGTTCTGGTATGCTGTTATCTCTTCGTGCATGGTACAGATGGATCCTTTGTTTCCTTCCATGTGGTTCCCAGTAGTTTTCCTAGGCTCTGGCCTAGTCAAACCACCCAGTCCAGCCTGAACTCAGCCAGTTATTCCTACAGGGCTAGAGCTCATATTCTCCCAGTTTCTAGCCTGGTGCCTTATACCAAACTGTTTCTCAAACACAGGCCTTATTACAAATACACTAAAGTATATTTTGGATACAATGGACATTTCAAGTGAATGAACATCCCACCCCCAAATGGTTTGTAAAAGTCAAGGATTTACTGAAAGCTCAGTTTTATGTTCGTTATGAGAAGCTATAATGAGTAGGATTCAGAAGAACCTCCAAGGGTGGACTTTCAGATTGGTCTTAGACCATAGAAAGCTTGTTGCATTTTAGGATGTAGGCCAAGGTCAGAAAAGTCCTAGGTAGGACCAGCTTGGAGCAGACAGGTGAAAATGGGACTTATACATGTCGCTCCTTGAGGGTCAGTATTACTATCTCCTTTTAAATATAAATGCTGCTGGTTTGGGTTGGTGATTGCTTGGCAGTGTTGCAAGACTGCAAGGTATGTCATCTTCCACAAAACTGAAAATATCCATCACTTTGGGTAGTTTTACTGCTGTAGGTTAAAACAGTTGGCTAAGGAAAAAAAAAACTTTTGAAGCTATATATCCCAAGGTGGCAGAGATTGGCCTCAAGGCAATGCAATAAAAATGAAAAATGTAACAAAGAAAGAAAGGGAAATGGAGAAGAGGAAAACTCAATCATTAGAGAAAAAAAGTTGCCAGAGAGAAAAATATGTGTCAAAATGATGCTGTTGCCTCTGAACTAGTGTTCAGACAATATCTAAATAGGAAAGGGGCAGCTTGTATGCCAAAGGAGGCACATTTTCACAAGATACATTTTGTGCAATAATAAGACATTGCCCAAATGTGGCTTTCTATAAACAGAGTAAGTTTCCTTATCACTACCTATAATAATTAATTATCATTTACAATTATATATGCCTGTGATTCTATGCATGGTACTCTGACTTTATCTGCTTCAAATATGAAGTAGAGCACAGGTGTCAAACTCAGGGCCCGTGGGCCAAATGTGGCCCGCCACATCATTTTATGTGGCCCGCGAGAGCTGCAACGTTCCAATTGTCTTTAGGACATTTGGTTACATTTATACTGTCTTACAGTTACATGTGGCCCTTTGAGGGCAGCCATTCTGCTGATGTGGCCCTCGGTGAAAATGAGTTTGACACCGCTGAAATAGAATATACACTAGGAGGGTTCTTGCTCTATGCTTTTGTTCTGAACTGTCTATGTATCACTTTCCATAGATTTGGAAGAGGGCATCTTCCACGCAGATGCCACCACAAAAACAAGTTGGGATATATGAAATTTTGAGAGCATGGTCTTGTTTAGCCATTGAATTTATGGTGGCGGCTGCCCCACAAAAAGTATTCCAATGCAAAATCCAAATGAGATTCAATTTCATTTGAAAGGACATTGAACTTTAATTCAGACTGAATATAGATTATGTACATTTAAATTTTCTTCTTTCTAAAACATACCTGTAATAAATCAGTATACTATATTACTACATGGTTGGTGACAGGCTGCAGACAATGAGTTGGCATGCAAGGTGATCTCTAGACTAGAGATCTTCCTTTGCACAGAATTGCCCAAGTATTCCTGAAGAAATATCGAGCTTTGATTGCGCTTCTGGCATGCTAGCCAAACTGTGTCCAAATTGATTGGTACTGTTCTTTTTTTTTTTTTTTTTTTTAGCAGAAACTGCCGTATGTGGCACTAGTACAGCTAAGGCTATTAAATTAGTTTACATTTTCACTGGGTTATTAAAAAGCATTCTGTAAAAACCTTGATTGATTAAAGCCATTATGGGCAGTAGAAGTCCATCTGGTGACAACAGAGCATACACAAGACTAACTTGGAATGTAAGAGAAAACACTGGTGAAGACCATGAATTTAACAAATGAAATAAAACTAAATAAAAATGTTGTGTGGCTCTGAAACTAAGAAGAATGGGAAAGGAATAATAGATCAGAGTGAAGATGAGTGGATCCTGTGTGTAGAATGACTTTGATAAATACATGCATGCTTGTGAAGGAGTAGGTTTAGTTATAAAGGAAAGAGCTAAAAATTATGTCAGAAAATATGAATTAATAATATTATGCTTTAGTGAATGATGTTTGTGAAAGTTGGGCTTTTAAGCACCTTTAAAATCCAGCCTTTCAAAGGATGAGATTGACAGAAATAACAGCAATAACAATAGCACTTAGATTTATATACCAACTTATAGCCCTTTCTAAATGGTTTACAGAGTCAGCATATTGCCCCCAACAATCTGGGTCCTCATATTACTGACCTCGGATGGATGGAAGGCTGAGTCAACCTTGAGCCGGTCAGGATCAAACTCCTGGCAATCGGCAGAGTCAGTTTGTAATACCGTATTCTAACCACTGGACCCCCATGACTTCTAATAATGGAAGATACAGAGATAAATTTGAGGAAATATTGTGCAACATTCTGAATGTAAAGTGTTGTGAATTGATAGGTAAAAACAAAACCAGGGAATGTAAAAAAAAAAAAGGTGGTTGAGCCAAGTTTCTTTGAAATACATATTTCAATATGTATTTCATATATAACACATGGTGAAGCAACAAATAGAAACCTAAAAGCATGATTGATTTGAAAATTTATAATGAAAACAGTGAGAAAAATCAATGAATGATAAAAAGGTAATACAAAGTTAAATATGGAGAGAAAACATTAGATATAGTCAAGGTGGATCTCAGGAAAAAATGAATATAGAAAAAAAAGAAGGGAAAAAATTAGAAAGAAGAATGACTCTAAAAAGATAAGTTAAAAGCTCTGCATGGAAAAAAAGAAACTAAAAGTCAGATCAGTGTTCACCAGAATGAATGAGAAACAGATGATAAGCAACATCAAGACAAGTCCAGTGGCCACATGGATGGAAAAGATGATAATGCAACATATAGACTTAAAACCTGAAATTTTTCTTCTAGGGATGGTACCTGAAACTTAGAGTAAAAAAAAAAAAAAACTTAATTATTCACATACTAACTACAGCTAGAATAGTATTTGCCAAAATTGGAAAAGCGAAAAGAAGAAGAGGTGATTAAGAAAATATTAGTGTGCGCAGAAATGAATAGATTAACGTTGTCAATTAAAGAAAAAGAAGACACTGAATATTTTAAGGTATGGGATTTATTTTATCAATGGTTGGGGGAAAAAAGGAAATTAAATGAAGAAGAGGTGAAATGAATCAAAATTATTAAAATGATAAGGTTTTTAACTTATAGTAAAATATATTAAGAGCTATGGATATTATGGTTAAAAATATGTATTATGTAAAACTATGTATGTATTAATTATAAATTGATTGCACAAGATGTATGTACCCAGCTGACACACTGTTTAAATGAAAGATAGATTGAAA
>JAOYMU010000002.1:44871095-44884748 GCA_025802295.1 Psammodynastes pulverulentus
TCGGTTCACGAACAATTCGGTTCGCGAACAGAGTCAGTTCACCAATTAAGTTCGTGAACCGAGGTACCACTGTACATCAATATGATTAGTTAAAAAAATTATTTACTGGTTACAAAACAATCCTCCCTTAAGAGTTTTTCCAGCCTAATATTTAACTGAGGAGAAGGCAAGTGGTAAACAGGCTTACACAGTATAGCTGTTCATAATGTATGTGTTTAGATTTAGCAACAAAGGGCATTAAGGTTATGGAGGGTATGCAATACAAAACAAAGATCCATGGGTAGAAATCCATACAATTAAATGTTATCAGTATTATAATTTCTGAGATAAAAATGAGATTATATTTCTAATTTGTTGAGAAAAAAAGTTAACATTAATAGAACATTTGCTTGATAAGCATGGGAAATGTAAGCTGGAAAAATTTAAAATTAAAAAAATAATAGGTTTTTTTTTAGTTTTATTCATTTATATAATATTTTCTTCCTATTTTAGGAATTGCATGGCATTATTTTTTGTTTTCTAACTCAAAATGAGGAACCCTCACATAACTGATATTAAACTTCTGTTACTGAAATTCAGCAGCACAATTGGAGGTCTTCGTGGAACATCAGCAGGTTTTAAAACTTGGAAAAGGTTTTTTTTTACATTTTGTGACCTTGATATCAAAGAATATATATTTGAAGAGTTTCAATCTAAGGTCAAAGCAAAATGAAGTCTTCCTTCAATGACCTTGGAATAGAGCTGGCCTGTTTTAAGCAATCTCATTCCAAAAGGCTCCAACTATTTTGAGATATCTAACTGCAAAGCTTTGTTAGTTATGCTGAAATCCAGTTACAGTTTCAATGGAGATGTTCCTCGGAAATACAGGAAGGTTACATTTGACAGGACATCAGGATGAACAGATTTTTTTTTTACACAAGCAGAGCGATATTGAAGTTACATAATTCACTGCAAAATAACATGATTATATTCTCTTTAAGAGCAAATTAGATAACCTGTCAGAGCATTTTAATGATCGGGGCTGAGCAAAGTGAAGCAAAATGTACCCATTGAATAATAACAATAAAACAGGGTCAGCTTCTGAAACAGCCACCCAAACCTTATTGAGAAGTTCAACAACTTTGATGACTCATTTTCTTTATTCACATTTACACGTGTTACAAAGCACCTTTTTGCAAAGCTTTGCAGAACCCAATTATTCATAGGCCCCTGTGGTCTGACAGAGAGAAAGACTGAAGGTCAAATTGCAAAACAAATACAGGTGGTCCTCAATGTTTGACTATTCATTTAATGACTATATGAAGTTGTCAGACACTGAAAAAGTGACTCACAACCTGTTTTTATATGATATCACAGAATCCCTACAGTTGGGTGCTTGGCCACCAGTATGTATTTATAAAGGTTGTAGTATCTTGGGATCATATGATTGCTATTTGCAACCTTCCCAGGGGCTTTCAGCAATCAAAATTAATCGATAAAATCTGAGTCATTTAACAACTATGTCAAAAAGGTTGTAAAATTGGGTGTTACTTATTTAGGTTAACAATGGAAGCTCTGGTTCCAATTGTGTTGAAGAAGACCCTTAAACTAAGAATAGCAACAGCAATACCACTTAGACTTATATACCACTCCATAGCACTTTACAGCACTTTCTGAACAGTTTGCAAGTAATGTGAGTATTTTACCAATCTCAGAAGGATGGAATGCTGAATCATCAGGATAGAACTCCAGACTCTGGACAGAGTGAGCCTGCAATACTGCATTCTGACCACTGTGCCATCAGAGGTCTCGAAAGAAAGAATAAATGAGTTGAGATGAAGAAAAATAGTGGGAATGTTACAATTAGATGGAGTTGATGAGATCACCAGAAAGAAAGAAGTGAGATGTTCAAAGAAAAGGCAGTGTTTGAAGTATTATATTGATATGATGGAAGGAAGGATAATTTACA
The DNA here is from genome assembly GCA_025802295.1 of Psammodynastes pulverulentus. Lineage (NCBI taxonomy): Eukaryota > Metazoa > Chordata > Lepidosauria > Squamata > Psammodynastidae > Psammodynastes > Psammodynastes pulverulentus. Next base: position 44,873,044 of record JAOYMU010000002.1, read on the forward strand.
ATAATATAGAAAGCTGTGGAGAAATATGGCTAACCCAGTTGATGTCATCTCCACATAATTACATTTCCTTTTCTTTTTGTTAGTTAATACCTTTTAAAAACTCTAAGTAGTTATTTTTTTCTTGAGCTTTCCCTAATATCACTTATCTCAAAAAGAAATAACTTGATGGGCTGATATGAATGACCAATCAATAACCTTATTCCAATAGTCTATTTTATTATTCAACAGGATGCAGATCAAAACACTGAATATTTTAAAATTTGGGAACATAGATTCCAGTTAAGGAGTCCAGTTAAGGAGTCTCTGTGGATTTTGCTAGTTGTTGCCAACTATGGGGGAGTGGTGCTCATTTCCATTTCAAGGCCATTAATCCAGAGTTATCCGAATACATTTTTGTGTCATGTGGCCAGCATGTGACCTTCCTACCAGAGCAGGAACTCCTTGCAGTAACTATTTATCTCTTATTTATCTCCATTCCAAGGAGATTTGCATTTCAAATTCTAGGTAAGCAGGAGCTGGAGTAAGGATATTGGTTCACCCCATTGCATGGCACTCATGTCTCAAATGTAGGCTGCTGGCTTTCCAGCTGTCAAGTTCAAACACTGAGCCACCAAGCCACCCTGGTTGCAAGAAAAAAATAAAAATTGGACCACTATAACGTGATCTAATTCCTTAAAGGGCAATTAATAGAGCAGCGGTGGACTCCCTTTATTGGAGGCATTATTAAAAGCTAGATAACCGTATTTGGGAGCTTTAATTTGGATTTCTGTCTTAGAAGACTGATAGACATTATGGTCTACCCGCTCCCTTTCAATTCTATGATTATATATCTCTTATTGAATTAGATAAATCTGAGAGAGATTGTGGAGAGTCTTGGAAAATAATGGAATAGAACTTAAACATTATTAATTATATAGTCATCACACAAGCCATAATTGAGTCACTTGTAAAACAGTGATGCAGCCCAGGTGGCAAGAAACTAAAGCAAAAAACTAAAAAGAAGCTTTTTAAACAATTCAGGCTTCATCTGAATAAACTCATTATATATGAAGCTTAGAAATTATTCTTTATTTGTCCCAAGATTAGCATTAACAATCTTTATGAAATCTGTGTAAATGTTGTTCCTTTGATCTTGCCCAGCTATGTAAACTTGGTACCAAGATGTACCTGCAACAAATTATTTTTATTACTATTTTGCATACCTTGCACATTTTTATTCTAGTACCAATGTTGGCTCATACATTTTTAAAAGACAACTAAGAAGTTAAGGGTAGAAATTAAAATCAATTCTAAAGTTAATGCTAATATTAATTAGCAATTAAAAGCCTGGCAAAAAAAAAATCATACTTCCTAAATGCTAAGGCAGTATGATGTCATTCTTATTACAGTCTGGAAAAAATCCAGAAGATTTTTCATTTGCAAAAAGGTAACACCCCAAATAGAGAATTTTAATAGAATAACAGAATTGGAAAGGATCTTGGAGGTTTTTAGTCCAACCTCGCTGTTCAAGCAGGAGGCCTCATACCATTCCAGACAAATGGCTGTCTACTCTCTTCTTAAAAGCCTCTAGTGTTGGAGCACCCACAGCTTCTGAAGGCAAGCTGGTTGATTGTTCTTACTGTCAAGAAATTTCTCCTCAGTCATAGGTTGCTTCTTTTTCTGTTTCCAATGCAGGCTCCATTGCTTCTTGTCTTGCCTTCTGATGCTTTAGAAAATAAGTCAACTCCCTCTTCTTTGTGGCAACCATACAAAAATTGGAACATTGCTATCATGTCATCTCTAGTACTTCTTTTCGGTAGACTAGACAAACCCAATTCCTGCAACCGTTCTATGTTTTAGACTTTAGCCCTCCAATCATCTTTGTCACTCTTCTCTGCAGTCTTTCCAAAGTCTCCGCATCTTTTTTAATATTCTGTATCCCTATTAAACTACCATGGCAAACTATAATCTTTATCGATTAAAGATTAAAGAATTTTATTTGATCTCTACTTTTTTTTGTCTTGCTTTCCTATCAACTATTTAAAAGTAAGAATTTGTAGATTTGTATGTAAGGATAAACCAAATAGAATCATGCTACAAATAAACAAGATTTTTTTCTCTTTCTAAGAACATCATTTCCCAATGCTAGACCTGTATTTCTATCTAGACTGATTACACATCAATATTTCAGTTGAGTAAGTTTACATTGAATTTTATTGGAGTGATTTATTTTTCTGTATCTATATTGAATACTTTTGTGATATCTATTTTTAACATATCCTTTGGACAGCATCATGCTTAAAAAAATATTTGTAGTTCTTTTTGTTTCAGGGGAAGAGTGAAATAAAAGTACACAGGGTGTTTAGGTTATCTAACTGAAGGAATCTGTTCACCAAAAACATTGTAAAAATGCTTGGGGATTGAAAGCCAGCACTCAAATCCATGTTTTAATCCTGAACACAGGAAAGAGATGTAATTAAATGAGTACACAATAAAACTTAAGAGGCATCTCTAAATATACAGTCAGAAATGCCACATGCTCTGTAAAAATTAAAATATCACATGAAGTACTAGTATGCTTTATACTGCACTGGTAAGACCAGAGGTGGTATTCAGCAGGTTCTGACCAGTTCTGAAGAACCGGTAGTGGAAATTTTGAGTAGTTCAGAAAACTGGCAAATACCACCTCTGACTGGCCCTGTCCCCATTTATTCTCTGCCTCCTGAGTCCCAGCTGATTGGCTGGGTCTTCTTTTGTTGCCCTGCACAGGAGAACAGAGTTGGAAATCAGGTTAGTGGGATGGAGAGGGAATGAAGATTTTGCAGTATCCTTCCCCTGGAGTGGGGAGGGAATGGAGATTTTACAGTATCCTTCCCCTGCCCCTCCCACCAAGCCACGCCTACCAAGCCATACCACACCCACAGAACTAGTAGTAAAAAATTATTGAATCCCATCATTGGGTAAGACCACACAAGATATTCTTCATCAGTTGTAGCCACCACAATACAAAAAATATGCTGAGGCCCTAGAAAAAGTGCACAGAACAGCAACAAAGATAATAAGGGGTCTGGAGGCTAAATTGGATGGCGAGCAGTTAAGAGAACTAAGTATGTCTAGCCAATAGGTGAGAAGGACTAGAGGTGACATGATAACTGTCTTCCAGTGCTTGTGGGGTTGTCATAGGCAAGAGGAGGCCAACCTATTCCCCAAAGCATCTGAAGACAGGACAATTCTATTCTAAAGAAGTAAATGAAAATGAATGGAAGCTTATGAAATAGAAATTCAACCTAGAATTAATGAGAAATTTCCTGTCAGTGAGAACAATTAATCAGAGGAAAGGCTTACTTCCAAAAGTTGTGAATGCTCTATCACTGCAACTTAAAAAAAAGCTATTGGAGAGACTTGTCTGATGTGGTGTAAGTCTTCTGAATGTCTATGGAGATTATCAGTCATCCAAAGGTGCTTTTTCAAGAAGCAACTGGACTTTCTGGTTTTTCTTTGAAGACATTTCTATAAGTCTCCTGCTTGAGCAGGAAGTTGAACTAGAAGACCTTCAAAGTCCATTCCAACTCTTTTAATAACTCTATTATTCTGTTATATATAGGTTTCCATGGGAGTCACTAGTGCTGAAGGACTTCCATTGAAATCTTAATGATGCTGACTCTCTTTCTGAGACTGAGGGAAGTCAACTAGGTACAACATAGATCTCTATTTAAAAAATGCAAAACTATCTATTTTATTATTGGTAATTTCTAACTCATTTCTGACAAACCCTAACATACCCATGATTAATTAGGGCTAGCAGAGCTGCACTGCAAAAGTTTGGATGATAGCCAAGCAATACAAAAAAAATTTGCTATCTAGTAGTTGTTTAGATTTGTGCCTTGATATCATAATTGAATCATTTATTCATTTCTCTTATTTCATATGACACAATAAAATATTAGGTAAGCATAGAGTTGGGCACAATGTGAACAACTATGGCAAAAACAATGTGGCTGGTCACATCTATGTATTCTATGAACAGGGCTACAAATTGGTTGTGGGTCCCTACCCAGGAATTTTTTTAGCTGAACTTGGGAATTGTAGGACTTAAGCATCCTTCATAAATTCATCTGTAATGATAAAAGTGTATTACATTTTTTTGGGCAATACAGTAGTCCTCAACTTACAACCACGATTGAGCCCAAAATTTCTGTTGCTAAGTGAGACTATTTTCCCCACTTTACAACTTGTCTTGCAACTGTCATAACTATGTGATATTTGCCAAGCATCTGAATTTTGTCATGTGACCATGGGGAGGCTGCAACAGTCATAAGTTTGAAGAATGGTCATAAGTAACTTTTTTCAGTGCCCTTGTGACTTCAAACGGTCACTAAATGAAATGTTGTAAGTCAAGGACTACCTGTAATATGATGGAAAACATCGATGAAAGGACAATTTATTTAATGATCAATATAATTTTATTTCTTAATTATTAAGAAAATGGCAGTTAGCCACCTTTTGTAAGGATTCCTTCTGTGTCATTTCTGGGATTTGTATAATATTTTTTTTCTCCCTTTTTAAAATGTTTTCATTTTTGCTGTGTTTTGGAAACTTCCACCAATATCCAGTTTTAGATTAGCATCATCCGATCAATTTCTTTGTTTGGGATGTGAGTTTATCTTATTCAAAGTGGTTCAAAACTGAAGTCTTACCTAGAAAGCAGATATGAAAATAGGCAGCCATGTTATGTTTTTTGTATCATGTACAGCCCCTAAAGTCCACTAAGCTTGTGCAGCCAAACAATGACAGCATAATTTCCTGACAATTTTCAACAGGAAATAAAAGGAAATATCATGTTACGCTCTTGTAGATTTCACATACTGCACTAAACAAAAATAAGATGAATATGAGCTGACAATTCTGGACAAGCATGACGTTGTTATAATATCACAGCTTCATGGACTATGACCCTTTCAGTAAAATGAAAAGTATATCTATGACCATCATCACCCCTTCCAAGATGTCTCGGTTATAGACCGTGTAAAGAAATAGACGTGTTGAGGACTCATCAGAACGTAGCTCAAGAATCCGCTTGGAATAAAGACCACCATCTGAGCATGATTAGAATATCTTTTATTAATAGACTTAATACTTGAGAATAAGGGGGAAAAAGAGTTTTAGAAATGAGGGACAAATTAGAATCTATAGAGAAGAAGCCAGTGCAAAAGAAACCACTGATAAAATATTCTCAGTGCACTACAACATCCTTTCAGTTTATAAATCATACAGTGGAAATAATTTCTTGCAATAGTTGTATAAAAATTTACAACCAATGGAATGCTGACATATACATAGCTTGTTGCATTGAGTAATTGTATATCTATATCATCTCTCCTTTATCAACAAAGCTTTAGCTTGCAAAATATAAAAATAATTGCATTCACTCTGATTAAAAGCACTTGTCAATATCCTAGAAGCCATAATATCATGGTAGTCCTTGACTTACGACCAGAATTGAGCCCAACATTTCTGTTGCTCAGTGAGAAATCTGTTAAGTTAGTTTTTTACAACCTTTGTTGCCACATTTGTTAAGCGAATCACTGCAATTGTGAAGTTAATAACATGGCTGTTAAGTGAATCTGACTTCCCCATTAACTTTGCTTGTCAGAAGATTGCAAAAGGGGATCAAATGACCCTGGGATACTGCAACTGTCATAAGTATGAGTCAATTGCCAAGCATATGAATTTTGATTGTATGACCATGTGAATGCTGCAATGGTCATAGGTGTGAAAACTAGTCAGAAATCACTTTTTCAGGGTCATAACTTTGAAATGAACTGGTAAGTTGAGGACCATCTGTAATTTTCTAAATTATTCTGATGGTAAATTAGCTAAAGCCAGCAAAGAACCCCCCCAAAACCCAACGACAACCAAAAATGTCCTCGGTAGATGGCAGCACCTGGCTGACCTTGATTAGGATTAGAAACTAAACAAAATTGAGCCAGTTTAGTATTTGGATCAGAGACCTTAAAGTACAGTATAAGCAGCATCATAAGCTAAACAGGGAAGCTGAAAAATAACCTGGAAGAAGTCAATAGCAAGCAACTTTTATTTTATTGTCAAGAAAGCGTCTTGGACAGGTTCATGAAGTTAAGTTTGTGTTGAAAAATAAATTTGTAGTCACCCTTCAGCAGACGTGAATGATCTAATCATATCTATTCGATATAGGTCATGAATCCAATTCAGCAAAAAAAAATGTGGGTTTGTGAATACTCAAGCATGCTTTGAACCACTGAATTGGTTCAAAAGCATCCAATTCAATTTCGCATGTCAAATTGATTCTAAAATTAGAATTGACAATTTGATTTAAAGGGATAACTCAATCGGATTCTCTTTGCACTAGATTTTCAAATTAAATATTTCTACCCCAATATATATATATATATTTATAGTACATTTTTTTAAAGGGAGCTTCTCTTTCAGCACTGTTTCCCAACCAAAACTGTTAATTCCTTTTACACAGCACAACTCATGTACCCATAGAGCAAGAGGCAATTTAAAAATCCCAAGGAGAAGCCAGTTCTAAAGTTTATTTGTCGTATGTCCTATTAATGTGTTTGGGAATAAGTCTCACTGTACTCAGAGGGATAAATCTGTGAATAAACCTCTACGAGACTCTGCTGTTAATAAATTGTATACCAGGAACAATGCTGAATGACTGCTATGCAGGGATGTTACAAGAACAAATAAATTGAGAATTGCAATGCATTCTGCAAATGAGAACTACAGATAAACATTTTCATCACATGCCCAGGAGGAATGGGATTACAGGGAGAAAAATGTTTCACGTTGTAGTATGCCACCTGATCCAGCTCTAGGAAGCCATTCTGTTCTTCTCTGACTCCTGTAGGGAAAACTAGTGTAATTTGTGAATGAGGTTTTGATCCTTGGAATGTTTCTCTTTCATTGAAGCAAGATACTTAGCAAGTCTTAAACTCCCTTTGATGTAAAAGCTTTTTTTTTCTTGGAAAAGAAAAAAGTTGGTGATACTTCCTAACAACATTTCCTAGTAACTTCTTACGGGACGCATGTAGATGCAGAAGCCAAGGGTTATTTGAAGTTCACGTCTTTAAAAGCACACTCAACACTCATCTTTTCCAGTGACCATGAAAATAATCAGTGTAATGATCTATGAGACATACAGTCCACCTGGAAGCATGATTTTATCGATAAAAAGTGATAAAGTGCAACATCATGCCAGGATACCGAAGGTTTGATATATGGTGGAAGGGGATCAAATATGGGCTGATGAATTAAAAAAAAATATCTCAATCAGGACCTAAACTTCCATATTGAGGATTTGTCCCCAAACAACTGGACCCTGCAAATGTCCTAATTTTTAATAAGATACCATGACAAGACTGATAGAAAAATCAGAATTCAACACTTTAGGTTAGAAAGTAGAAAAGAGGATCTAGGTTTATGTGATGATATGTTGATACACTGTGCATGAGAGTTTCTTGGTTCTACAGCTTACTATCCTGTTTGTTATAGTTTGCTACTATTCCTCTTGCCACCTTTTTTGGGGAAATCTTTTGGAATCAAGATGGTAAAAGACACCTTTGAGTACTGGTTTAGATTAGTAATCTCTGCTTAAATTGGTCAGGAAAATTGTGTTGGTCAGAAGTGTATACTGCTAATTATTTGTACCAGACCAAGAAATATATTAAAGAACCAAGTGTATTGAAACTTTGAGTGAATAAACATTTACAATTATTGTGCCACATATTGCTGTCTTCTGGTATTATTGTTGCCATGTAGGACAAAAGGCCTGAAAGGGAAGTAGAAGGAAGAAATAAATTTTGCCTCTCATAATATTATACTAAACCTGAAGCAAGATCAAAATGCTGTGACACTGTGTGGGAATTAAAGCCATTTGGGTTTGCTATACTGCTACTGGTATTTCCATGGTTTGCTAAAGAAAAAAAGCAATTGTGATTGTCATTGCATTGAAAATATTTGTTTGAACAGCAACTTTCTTTTCCAAATCTGGTTAATTATAGTTGCATAATTAATGCAGCATAAGTGCATTCAGCTACATATTTGAATTTAGACTAGGGATATGGAACTTGATAGTTTGTTTATGTTTCAGGTGTCAGCTTCCATTAGTGATAGTCATCTTGGGCAAATGGAAAGATTGTGGAAGCTGTCAAATGAAGCTTTTTTTGGCAAGCATTTGGAAAGGCTATTTATTGTGGAGCAATGGATCATATTCCCCTTCCTCTACTTATTTTTCTGGGTTGAAGCAAAAGTTTGTAAAGAGATTATATCTGGTTTCAGTGTTCACCATACTCTGCAGCCTATGTCTTGACCTCATTCTTACTACGTTCAGTCAAAGCCTATTTTCAGATATTTCTAAACAATATGAGTATAGGAATAGAATGGGCTAGTATCATGGGTGGGATCTACCCGGGTCTGTCCAGATTGGGCAATCTGGTTGTTAACAGAAGCCTCCATTCCTCTGAGAGGAACAGGAAGCAAAATAGTTATGCTGGACCCTCCCATCTGCCCTGATTTTTACCTGTCCTTTATTCGCTGAAGCTGCTTGTTACTGCAAACCCCAGCTGGGGGCTTGGAAGCGGTGAACATGTGTGTTCCCAGTGGTCACGCACATTCCCAAACCGGTACTGCACCGGTTACATCCCATCGCTGGCTAGTATGCACATTCCTGGAAGGTACACAATTCCATTTGCCAAACAGCCCAAGGAGATTTAGCCTTTGAAGCTTCTTCTTAAGTGAGTTGCATATTCCAATATATAACAATAACACTGCTCATAGCTAGCACAACTAGTTTGATTTTTTTTAAAGAGTATATAATTTACTATTGGACTGGGGCCATTATATCAACATCAATCATCCTCTGGCTTTAATTGCTTTAAGCCTATTTTACATTTCCCGATGCTTCAAAAGGTGGAAGTGCTTTCATAACAGTTATTGATATAAATAGAAATTGGGCCTGGAAGAATGGTATATTTGTAATGGGTCACTGAGCCTGCCTAATATGCCTTATTGCTAGATATGCTACATTAACTATCTCCATGTTTGCCTTGATCTTTGACAGTACAAGCATTCCAGAAAGGCTGAAACTTTTAATTAGAGACCTGTGCAGCTTTCCCTCTTACTAGTGTAATCATTAAATTGATTTTTCCAGTCCATCATGTAATTGTTCCAGCGAAGTAATCCTGCTTTCCACTGTCGTTCTGCTTCATCAATATTTTCTGTAAAACATGAAATGGGTGGCATTAATCTAAATTTAAATCTCTTTATACATTAATTGAAAAATAATCCTGATTACCAATGCCGTTTCCCCCTAAATACACCACACACCATTTTGCCCTCCTTTTTGTCACCTGATTTATTGCAAATCCAAAGGGCAAAGTTTTAACTCTGGATTATAACATAATCAGTTAAAATGAAGAATTATTCTTCTGTCCCAATATGCCACATCATTTGCATCTTCAACTTTCACACCCACAAATGACATTTAACAAGGAGTTTACAATTTACTGTTTGATGGCTGGGGTCCAGATGCAGACTTCCAGTTAAGGGATGCAATAAATTTTCATGCATTTATTTTCTTGACATAATCAATTATCCATATTACCCATTGAGGAAGAGTATTTAAAATATAGCAACATGAGTTTGGATATTATAATAGATCAGCAAAATAAGAAAGATTTATATACCCAGCTGTTCAGAATTAGGCAGGATACACTAAAAAATGGCTAGAGCTCAACACATACTGCTTTTCTTTTTAATTTTTAATCTACTAAATTGATAGATATGTTAATAACAAGGAAGGAGAAATCATCCAATGATTTTTCAAGGAAAGTAGCTGTATCCACCAATCTCAGTGACATCATCACACAAGGGACATGTTTATTTAATTGTATGACATAAGGACATGACAGTCCTTTGTGAAATGGCTTTATATTTTACTGGTCTTCATTTGATCTCACCGTATGTGTCCTATGGACATATTATAACCTTACATCCTGGACATAAACTGTTTCAGCTCTTCCCCTTAGGATGCCACTATAGCAGAGGTGGTATTCAGCAGGTTCTGACCAGTTCTGAAGAACCAGTAGCAGAAATTTTGAGTAGTTTGGAGAACCAATGGTAACCTTCCCCCAGGAGTGGGGAGGGAATGGAGATTTTACAGTATCCTTCCTCTGCCACACTCACCAAGCCATGCCCACAGAACCGGTAGTATTTTTTTTTAATCCCACCATGCACTATAGGGCAAACATTAGACACAGAGACAGTCACTTTTTTTCCCTCATGCCATCACTCTGATGAACATCTAATTACCACACTATTGTTTTATGTCTGAAGATATTTACCCATGTAGTATGGCTGTATTACTATTATCTTTATCATCTTTTCTACTACCTTCTCCTATTGGTATGTTATGATTATATTAATTTGTAGTTTATATGTACACTGAGAGCTTATGCACCAGAGACAAATTCCTTGTGTGTCCAATCACACTTGGCTAATAAACTGTTCTGTTCTGTTCTGTCCTCTCCTGCTTATCCTATCCAATCTGATCCAATCCCATCTTTGGAATTTATTGAAAGAATTCTTCCAATTTAGGCAGGATATTCACACATACCTTGGGCAACGTGGTAATTAAATAATGCAAGGACGAATCTCCAATTTTAATGGAAGTATAACTAGGGATATTTTGTATAAGTTACAATCTGAAACTAATAGTACTATGGTGTTATCATGCTCTTAACAGAATAAATGGCCTAAACATGAGGTGTCGCTTTCCACTGAGATTTTTAAAAAAGAAATAAATAGGAGGAACGGGAATTCTATTGAATCCACCATGTACATGACTACCACTCTTCAAGGTGCCCTTGAACTATTTTTAGTATTCTATCTCAGTCATTGGTTCATACGATTTTATTAAACTATATTGCTTTGCGAAGCAGCTTTAAAGAGATTTGAGGCTTTGCACAGTGCTTGTACAAATGTGATTTTAGAAATAATGGGTCAAATTTAGATCTAATTATGCTAAAGGTAGACCAAATAAAATCACTGGAACTTAAGAAACCTTAACTAACACGGATCCCCATTCTTTTTGGCATGTCTAATTATAACTAAATCCATTCCATCATTTTATTCTCTTTTGTGCTGCTGCTATTTTTATATTATTGTTATAATCTTTACCTGAGCAAAGTTGCTTGTCTTGCTTTTTTTTTTTCATACTACTATATCATAGTTCTGAAGCCTTAAAACTTTATCCTAACAACAGTAATTTCTATATAAAACACAGCCCATTCTTTCAGCCTAACTCTTTTTCTTGATATTCCCTGTATTTGGGGATCTTAAATGATGGTATGGAATTCTAAGTTTCAGTTTGAATTCAGATAACATAATTAGTCTACAGAAAAAAAAGTCTGCCCTCCAACACAGTAATATTTTTTACAATTTTGTGTTATGAAAGAGTAGCCATATCAATGAAGTGATATAATGGTCTGCATATGGGATCTGGAATGGGTCCAGGTTATTTGAAGGACCGTCTCACCCCACTGGGATTGGTCTATACCACTTGTGCCAGCAGAAGAGACATGTTGCAGGTCCAGTCAGCTTCCAGAGTCCAGGAGGAGGGCTTTCTCTGCTGTTGCTCCTGCTTTCTGGAACATCTCCCCCCCATGTGAGATTAGCCCCCC
>JAOYMU010000002.1:44909961-44922688 GCA_025802295.1 Psammodynastes pulverulentus
AATTAAGAAGGGTTCGGTGAATGCGCATATGAAACTGGTGGGGTTCGGTAGCTCCAACAAGGTTGGGAACCACTGCTTTAGAGAATGTACAAATCTTATGGTTCAGGCATTTCTCTAGAGCCATAGCAATGATATGTTTTCAACTTCCTTCAAATATTTTTTTTTCCCTTGCATCTGATTTGTCCATTCCTTTGTCAGGGCATTTTGAAAAATAAAAATAAATTTCACTTGTATCTAGAAAATGGTGCTGAATAATTATAATGACTAAAGTAATGTAAAAGGCACAACCTAAGCAACTTCTAAAAGTGGTTGACAAGTATTTTCTTCGTGATAAATAAAACTTCCTCTTACAAGGGTTTTGCTGAGTGTATCAATGACGGTGATTGATAGCACCAGTTACCGTCACTCATGCACTTCCAAAGGCTTTTTGAAGAACACCAAAAGTCAAGAAGAAAAATGAGGATAAAATTATGTTTTAAAAAAAGGAACCAAGTAAGGAACCAAGCTGTCATCCTGGCTCTCTGAATTTAAAATAAATCATGAGGAAACCAGAGCCAAGAGAAGAAAACATGCTTTGATTAATATTCATAATAATATCTACCAAAACCAAAATGGGCTTTGAATCAAAGTCAAAGAGAAATACTAAGGAACTTTCATCTGACTAACATGCTGTAACTTTATCGGTCTCCAAAAGTGAACTGCTGCTGACACTTACATGAACATATGCAAACTTTTCATAATTATTCATGATAATAGTTAATTTCTGGTGGAGAAATTGATATTGTTGTCCCTTATTTATAGTTTAGGAATCCATTGTTAAAACTCTTCTATCCTTCCCTTTTGAAATCAAATCTCTGTTAAAACATTTGGTCTTTAGCACAGTATATTAACATACCATCTAGAGATGGAGAATTTTGGAAAGATCATTCAAGTTTGATAGAGAACATTTTTTTCATTGCCATAGCCGAATCTTACTTTGTCAACCACTTGTATTGGCTTCTTACATACAATGAGTCCGTTTTATACTTCCTATCACCGTCATTATTATCATCATAAATTGCATCAATCATTTGATGTTGACATTGCATGCTCACTCGTCTGGAAAAAAAAATCTTCTAGGACAAAGAAGATATCTAACCAAACTTGCCAAAGGCTATGAAAAGCATTGCTGGGGTGAGTGGAATGATATTTTGATTAGAAGCAGAGCTACAATGATTACTTCCAGAGCTTGAGTAGCTGTGCTGCTTCTGTTCTGTTGCATCTCTAGAATGTCTTCTCTGGGTGAGAAGTGCATATGAAGCAGAGTAGTCAATTAAGATGACATATTCTGTTTCTTACATGTAAAGTGTATAATGTTCAATCAGTTCAAACATTAAGGCAGTGTCAGCTTTGGAAGCCATATTAGCCTTTCCTCGCTGTCATATTTTTTAGTGTGGGAAAATGGGACGGGGGATTGTATGGCGTGATTGTGGTTAGCCATAACAGAATTCTTTTTTTTGGTTCAAGGTCGTATTACTCAAGCATCTGGACGGTGGGAAGAGGAATGGATGTTGGAGTGGGCACAGTTGGGGATTGGTACATGTGACTGGTGATGTGTGTAGAGGAGTGGATTTGTAGTTTCTAACTGTTGAAGGAAAACTCAGAACTTTCAGATTCGGGTTTTCCCCAGATGTGCCAGTATGCCTTCTTCAATAAAAGCAAATTTTGAGATGAAGCTGGTTTTGGAGTTTTCTGTTGGAGTATGGTCTTTCTGGAACCCTGACAGGCAAATAATATCAACTTCAAAACTAAAAGAAAAGTGTATATAGGTCTAACACATTGATTGGTGTTATTAAATATTCCTCTTAAAGCAGGACTGTCAAATTCAATTTCATTGAGGGCCGCATCAGGGTTGTGTTTGACCTTGAGGGGCCGGAGTGGGCACGGCCATTGTGGGTGTGGCCAGCTCAATGTCACTCATGTTGGGAGTGCATGGGGTGGCCCAAGCACTCTGTCAGAGAAAACAGGCTCCCGAGCTCCATTTTCAGCTGCAACAGTTTCCTGCAATCCTCTGCAAATAAAAATGGAGTTTGGAAGAGTCTCAGGCAGCCCTCCCGAGCTCTGTTTTCACTGGCAGAGGCACCGCGGGCCAGTCCTTTGCCATTTCCAGGCCAGCCCCATGGGCCAGATCTAAGCACCCAGTGGGCTGGAACTGGCCCCCAGGCCTTGAGTTTGACACCCCTATCTTAAAAGAAAAGCAATTATCTTGTGAGTATCCTGCCTTAGTTTATTTTGGCTATATAAGTATGAAAAGAAATGTAAGAAGTAGTATTTATTTACTCAGGCTGGGTACCACTATGGCATAAATCCCAAATTCTGAATGGAGTAAAATGATGTGACATTCTGTTTTCAAACTCCTTTAAAGTGGGATGTGTTTCTCAAGCTTATTAATGCAAAAGCCTACTTAACTTCTACCTCTGAGAATTAATTTGGGTGCACAATTGTTTATTTGTTTTTGCTGTTGGTGCTTATATTACTATTTTTAAAATAAATATTTACACTGCAAACTGCCTATAATGAGACTGGAGTAGCATGGAAAAAACTGTAAATGAATAAATGAATTACAATGTCTTTGATGGGAAAAATGGTGATACTCAGCAAAATAAGCAAACAAATAAGCAAATAATAAAGAAATGTACAAATGTGTAAAAATAAAATTATTTCTTCATGCTTCATAGCAATTTAAAACTCCTTGAGAAGAAGGGAAATAAGACTCTCAAACCAGAAAAATTCTTGTCACCAAACTTTATTTTGTCTGATGGCAAACGTTTCAGGAGGATAGAAAGATTTTCAGAAAGTTTAACTGTGTGCACAGCATATTCTAATTTTTAGATGTTGTATTATTAATGTTTTATTTTGTTTGATAATCTCTCAAATAATTGACAAAATAGAACCCTTTTTTTCTGCTGCAAATGTCATCCCATTAGGTCAAAAAGGCAGTTTAACATATTTTAAGGGCATATACTTCAAAATCTCTTCAGTGAAAATTGGCATGTCCTTTTCATTTATAAAGTTTTAATCTTAAACATTCTATATCATTAGGAAAAAAAACTCATTTCCCAAATATTTATGATTTTTTCATAGCAAAAAAATGGAAAAACAGGGCTCTATTTTCCCCCTGATTTATGCTCCAGAATTTGAATATGTTAGAGTACTACAAGACAGGTCAAGTTAGTTCTTTGAGCCAAATGTAGTTAGTAGGTGATAATACATTATTTTCTTAAGTAAAACACATTTCAAAAATCTCTTCCAAAATTTATGAAGATTTCAGACTTATCATAACAGCAATTATTGGGAAATTATATTGAAACAATAATAGATGTTAATTATTAGCATGTGTATGTGCTAGGGAAACCTTTACCTTCATCCCTTCATCTTCCATCAGTTTTTTAAAAAGATATGGCTTCTTATAATTTTTCAGGGTTGTTTAGGGCAACAGAAAAAAAAATCTGGAATCTATCCATTCTGAACAATATCTATCTTGTTTTACAACATTAGCAGATGAAAGCCAATATCAGTCAATCAAGAAGTCAGTTCTGAATCAAGGACATATAAGAATCCAAAACCATATTGAGATCCAATGGACAGAAACTAGGCAACAAGACAAGTTAAAAAAGACATAGAATAATAGAGTTGGAAGGGACCTTGGAGATTTTATAATCCAACCCCCTGCTCTAAACCATTTTAGATAAATGTCCAGTTTCTTTTTCAAAGTCTCCATTCATGAAGAACTCACAACTTTTAAAGGCAAACCATTCCATTTCCATTCCTTATATTTTACAGTGCTCATCTCAAGCACCATAACATCCATCCTATGCAAGCTGTTATTCAATTGGATCAATTAGGCAAAGAAGCTATACAAGAGTAGGGATTTAGTTACAGGTAGACATGCTATTTTTGAAAAGCTTTCTTTGCACACAAGCAATTTCTTTGGCTCTCAATCTCCTGCAGTAATGAGATCTCACTTGGACTTTAGTCTGTTAGTTTGACAGTTGGGTTCATGAAATTGACCAGAACTAGTGAAACAGGATGTCACTACTTGTAATTCTTGACTTATAATCACTATTGAGTCATTAAATGAATCACACCCAATTTCAAGATCATTTTTGCCATTGTTATTAATTAAATAACCACAGTTGCAAATACAAGCCAGTTGTCAAGTGTCCATTTTTATTATGCACCCACGGGGGACACTGTGACAGTCATACATGTGAGAATTGATGATAAATCACTTTTCAGTGCCATCATAACTTCAAATGGTTATTTAAAAATGGTCTGAGGACTACCTATACTGCATATCCTTTTCCAATGGGATGATGTCTGATGAAGGGATGACACTCTTTGAGGGTTTTTTTAAAGCACTTGACAGATAAATCTCAAACATTTGTTGTGGAGATGGAAAAGATCTTATGATAATGGGGAACATTTATATACCCCTATTTGTGTTTATTGTCTATGTGCTTGATAATCATTGTGAAAATGTTAATGCTGTGCCAAAAATTACCAACATCTCAGAGGTGCTATTCTACCAGTTCGCACCGGTTCACACGAACCGGTAGCTAAAAAAACTCCATCGATCAGCTAACAGGATTAAAGAGTCCTCTCAGCTGATAGGCATGCGCGTGCGCAGTAGATACACACTGGTAGGTGCACGCATACACTGATGGGAGACCACGCACATGCAAGCTTGCATGCGTGCGTGCGTGCCCATTCAGTGAACCAGTGAAACCCACCACTGCAACATCTCCTTTAAAAAATTTCAAGTTCTAAAAATCAGCAAAGGAGGATTTTGTTTTTCTGCTTTTTGTTTTAGGGTGCTTCAAAATTTCTTTTGATTTCACCTTGTGACATTTTGAGCTTTGTTTATGACGGCAGGTTGTCACAGGGGTTTTAATGGTGCTGATGTTTTAGGCACATATTCCCATCATGTTGTAACCTCTTTGCCTTCAGTCCTTCCTAGTCTGAAAAAACCCAGTAAACCAGGTTTCTTTCAGATTTAATTGAAACAGGGGAAGCCAGGAAGGAGGAAGTCAACTGAAGAGAGAATTCTGAAAGAGTTCTGAACTTTGAATTCTGAAAACAAAATAATGTATTGGTAGATGAAACATTATTATTTAGAGGTCCAGTACAAAATACTTTGCTTCCCCCTCTGTCATTTTCATGTTGTTTCTGTACAGTACTAACATATTTTGGAACCTCTCAAAATGATATGCTACAAGCCATCTTGCTTTAAAAATATTGATTTACTGAGTGTAAGACAATCCCTGATCTGAAACTTCTCTCTTCCCTAACTAAAGACCTAAACTTTGATAATTGTACTGGAACCTACAAAGAGAAGTTGTGCTTACAAAAAATAAATAAATCTAAAACCTCTTCCCAAATTAGGCCGGATAAAAAATAGACAACGCAAGGTTGTCAGAATATTTTCTTTGAGGGAAAAATCCATTTGTTACACTACAAAAGTGACAACATAAGACAAAATTAAAAAAATCTATTGAGTGAAGAGTTGTAGCAAAAGCACCGTTTATATTTATCTGATCTGGGTAGGAAGTCCAGATTTATCTACAGAGAGAAATATACTGATTGTAGGCCCAATAGTTCTATTTTTCTCCAGTATTGGTATTTCTCCAAAACCTATAAGTGTTATGTGGGTGAGTATTTTTGTTTGAAAATTTAAAGTCAAGAATCTCCACACAATTTCAAATGCAAGCTTCAGCTATATGTGCTGAGAGTATTGCATTAGCTAGTAGGGTATGGTGAATATCAAAGTCTTACTAGTTTTGCAGTCTAGGAAAACAAATAAATACTATCATCGTATGTTGCCATTGCACATAGCCTAATATTTGTGCAAATATGAAAAATACTGTTAGCTTCCAAGACACAGTCTACACCAGGGGTCCTCAAACTTTAAGACAAGTTGCCAAGTTTGGAGACCTCTGGTCTACACTTTATAAAATTATCCCTTGAATTTTGCATATTGGAAAAATTTCATGCTGAAATAGGAGAAAATATTTATTTGATCTGTATGAGTGAAAATGGGCAAACCCAAAGCAGTTATTGTTTGATAGTCATATTTTCTTTAGTATTACTACATATTTAGTTTGGTGGGAAAATTCACATAGAAGTCTTATCCTACAAAAAGACGTATGAAATATGTATATTAGTAAATATGCATCTAAATACAAAGAAATGCACACAAAGGTGCATTCCATATTTATTCTTCCCAACCTTACATTATATGGTAAAGAAAAGGGCTGGAAGTCAGTCCATTGGCAAGATTTCCTTGTTTCTTTTTTCATTTTATTTTGATATCACCCAAATCCAATTGACACTGGAGATCTCACAGCTTAAAAAGAAACATCAAAAGAATAAAGCATATAACAACAAATAATTTGGTGAACCCCATCAGCAACAAACACATCATACATCCAACAAGGGGCTGCAACCATCTTAGCCAAAGACAAAAGAACCAGGAAATATTTAAGGCTCTTTGGAATGGCAACAGTGTTGGAGAAACCTAGATCTTTGAGAGAAGCCTCATTTCAGAAGACAGAAGTCACCATGATAGAGAAGCATGCTTTTGGGATCCTGATAGATAGCATTGCTTAGTAAAAGGAACCCAGAATGTTCCAACTTTGTTGAACAAGCCCTGCTGATACCACAGAAGACAGGACTATATAGATCATAATCAGAACCTTGAATCATCCCCAGAAGCAAATTGGCAATCAGTGCATCTCTCAGATGAAACTCAAATACTTTGGCCACCAAATGAGAAAGAAAGACTCATTGGAGAAGAGCCTAATGCTGGGAAAAATTGAGGGCAATAGAAGAATGGAACGACAGAGAATGAGGTGGCTGGGTGGAATCACTGAAGCAGTAGGAGTGAGCTTAAATGGACTCCTGAAGATGGTAGAGGACAGGAAGGCCTAGAGGAACATTGTCTATGAGGTTGCGATGGGTCGGACACGACTTCGCAGCTAACAATATCAACAAGCAGCTCTCAAAGCAGGGGTATTCACTGCTTATGTTTCTGTGTTCTGGACCAGTTGAATTTTCTAGCTGATGTTCCAGAGCAAGCCTATGTAAAACATGTTGCAATAATTGAGTTTTAGGGTTTGAGTGATGGTGTGAAGGACCTTCTTTTATAGGATCAGCTGCTTCCTGATAAAATTGTAGGACCTGTGAGACTAAAAAGACTCCCAGATTGTACACCATTTTCAAGTGCTACTCCATCTCTGAAAACCGTTCCAGATTTCTGAGATACATGGAAGAGAAACTAGTAAAAGAAAGTCCAAATTTAAAACTGGACTGCATTCACCTGGGCCTATAGAAAAAAAAAGATTTCTGAAAAATTTCCTAGTGCATCCCAATGAAAGGGACAACCCCATTCTTCTTCTGGTCATATGACCCAGATCTGAGTATATACAGCCATCCTGTGTTTCCCAGTGCAAGATAAACAGATACAACATGAGATAAGAGCAGTAACACAAAGAGAGAGATCAGCACATATAAATCTACCATGATTAAAATATCCTCCCTCCCTCTCTCTCTCATTCTGCCTTTCTTTCTCTTTCTCATGCACACATGCACACGCATACACAGATACATTATATGTAAACATGAAATACATACTATGGTCACTGTTTATAAAGGAGTTGGAAAGAATTTCAGAAATCATATTCTGCTCTTTCTAATTTCCTTTTCAAGAGAGCCTATAAACTGACATGGAAGTGGGGGAAAAAACTTAAGACAATCGAACTTGATTGATATGTCAGCTTCTAGATTAATGTGGATGCTCTGCATGAATTTTTATATGGGAAATAAAAGAGGGGGGAGGAATCCTAAGCAATTTTATCGGTTGCCTGTAATTGATCTAGATACATTTCACTCCTACCATAGAGGTTTCTGGCCTATCTTTTAAAAATATGTACTCTGAAATTTGGATTGGTATTTTAGTCCTATTTTTATTCTGTATTATGCAAAAAATTAACCTTAAGATAAGTATATCAATAACATAGTTATTGAGAAAATAGTCAGGAGACCTTTGTTGTAATAAATTCAAGAATTCATTTATTGATCATTAGCTGTTTCTCAGATTGCCCCTTAAAGGCACATATTCACATGACCAAATCTTTGCTACTACACTGATGTTTGAAAACATGAAATATATGTGGATGAGTGGATATGGATGGATGGACAGACAAAAAGTTCACACATGGGATTTCTACTTTGTTATAGTTTCTTTCTTTTGTTTAATGTATATTAATTCAATGTCCTGATGCTAAAGGTCATATCCTACAATTATTCCTTGCCTTTCAAATTTTCCTTTTTGTATGTTAAAGAACATGATGGTAGAAGAGCTGAGAGCACATGGAATGTCATACTTTGCAACTTGAAACACTGGCCTTCAATTGCACCGGCTGTTGTGATGACAAATGAAGGTTTAGTTCTCTTGAAAGGTAGTAGATGACTAATAATGCCAAAGCATATTCTGTTTTATTATAAATTAATCCAATATTATCATCTTTTGAAAGTATTGGGAAGTATCGTATCTAGAGAAATAACTAGCAGATTGTCCATTGCAAATATTATACTCTGACTCTGATATCAACATCAATATCTCAATATTTTTAACACCATTGCCAGGATCTGTGAACAATTATATTAACATCAACAATGGAGCAGGAATAGCCAGATGTCATTCTTATAATCAGGTACTGAAAAATTACTTTCAATTTCTGAAGAGAAATAACAAGAAAAGTTGCTGTATTGTAAGATAAAACAGACCTTACCCAGTTTTTGCAAAATTTGCCCAGTACTTCAGTATAGATCTGCTCAGTGCTTCCTCTGCTTTAGTATAATTAACTCTTCGCTCTAGAGGTAATCCAAATACGAACTCAATTTCATAACCATGTGGAACTCCCATCCATTCTGGCCAAGCAAGTTTTGAAGATCTGTGCTCGAAGAAGTAAAAAAAAGCATCGTTCCCTGCCAAGGCGAATTGTTTTATGAACTCTACTGCAGGGCATGCGAAATTGTAATCCCCAATAATATCATCCATGGCATCACGATAATTGAAAATATTCTTCTCATCTTCCCAGTCTGTGTAGTGGAAAGCAATAGATTCCAATCCCATTTCATTTAATTGTGGAAAAGCAACTTTCAAACCTGCCTGGAATTCTGTTTCATTGATAACACTGTCATTATCTTTGCTGAAGCCAGGAGCACCGTACACAAGAATATAAGTACCTTCATCTTTGTTTACTCCTAACAAAACCTGTGTTTGTTTAAAGTGTCCATTTTTCAGCAATACTTCTGGTGTATCAGCAAGAAAGTCACTATCAACTATGGGACAAAACTGCAAAGCTATAAGACCAGTATATGTTAGCACAGCTGCTCCTTTCTCCGATAGCTCTTGGGGTTCCTTGCTTTGAAGACAGAATATGATCTCGGTATCATTTTTGCCAGTACAGTGGAGGAGTTCAGCTAGAGCTAGAGTTCTTCTTCTTGCTTCAGATGGTAGAATTGCACCCCAAGGAGCATTCCCAGATCCACTTTCCATGATCGCCCTAGTGAAGAGAGGATAGCTTTGAGGAGAAAGAAGATGAAAGCTAACAGATCCTGCTCCAGCACTTTCTCCAAACAAGGTCACACTTTTAGAATTACCTCCAAAGGCTCCTATGTTGTCTTGGATCCATTGAAGTGCCAGCCTTTGATCAAACAAACCTACATTTCCTGGGGCGTCTTCATTTCCTGGCAAAGCCAAGAATCCAAAAGGCCCTAATCTATAATTCATTGATACAACAATAACTCTTTCCACACGAGCTAGAAATTTGCCATCATAAACAGAGAGTGAAGATGTCCCAGTTTGGAAGCCACCTCCATAAATCCATACCATGACTGATGCATTTTTAGGCTTGGGAGAAGGAACCCATATATTGAGATAAAGGCAGTCTTCACTAAGTTTTGTATTTGGATTCCACATCTCTGACCCTTCAAAGCCAGGGAAAGTATTATCTAGGAGTTGAAAGCAAGAGTTGGCATACTTAGTGGCATCCCAAGTTTCTTTCCATTCTTTTTTAGGTACTGGCTTTTTGAAACGTAATCTATTAATAGGTGGTGTTGCAAAAGGAATCCCAAGAAATGCAGTCACTGTTCCACCAAGCACAGGTAACTGAATACCTTTGACCATTCCATTCTTAGTAGCAATGATGATGTCATCTCCAGCAGGGAACACCTTCTTGACAAACATACAGAACAGAAGAAACCACATGATAATTTTTGTGTGGTTCCACATCCCGTTAGTATGCATCATGAATTCTGAAATAAAAGAAAAAAAGAAAGAGCTTAAGCAGAACTTTCAGCTGCAGAAATACAGTGAGTCACTGCATTAGGGACCTGTGTTGTACAGCTTCAAGAGACTAACTGACAGCTGTACTCAAAGCAAATGTACCTCAAAGACAGTCCAGTTGGGAAACTGTCCCAATTTCATTATTTACAAAGTATAACCAGATGGAAGTGAAGAAAAGATAATAAAAACACCACCTGCAATACCACTTCATTTTGAACACTAAACTGAACACTCTGACATTCACTGATAATCAGCCAGCACCTAGACGGAATCTAACTGAGAATATGCATCTTCACTCAGATGATCTTTTGCCATGCAAACTCAGAGCACCTCCTTAAATTGGAGGTGAACATTGTCTGCTTGTTTGAGAATAAGGGATGCAGAGCAGTGGTGGGATTCAAAAAATCTTAATACTGGTTCTGTGGGCGTGGCTTGGTGGGCATGGCATGGCTTGGTGGGTGTGGCTTGGTGGGCGTGGCAGGGGAAGGATGCTGTAAAATCTCCATTCCTTCCCCACTCCTGGGGGAAGGTTACCACCAGTTCTCCGAACCTCTCAAAATTTCTGCTATCAGTTTTCCAGAACTGGTCAGAACCTGCTGAATACCACCTCTGATGCAGAGCTATGAAAATAATCCTTGGAAAACTGTTTCTTAATAAATGCTGGAATCTAATATAACCTGGAAAACTAAGTCTTGAAACAAGTTTGCTCCAGCAATTGGAAAACCTATTTATAGGGAATAGTTAATGGGTTTGAGCTAAAAATATCATATAATACGATTTTCACTTTGGAATGTGTATAGCTATTTATAATTTTCACTATAATGCTGACAAAATAATATTAGGAATTATTCAACATAGATTAGAGCCTTGCATGGAAATAAGGTCTTGATTTTATATGAAGATAACAGCAATGAGTGGAAATTTATCACAGGAAGATTCAACCTGGAAATAAGGAGGGATAATCAATGTAACAGTCTGTCTTCCTGAATTGTGGGCGTTCCATTGTTTGAGATTTTCAAGAAAAGATTGGACAACCATTTGCCAGGGATGGTATAAGGACTCCTTCCTTGGGCACGGGGTTGGACTCCAAGTTCCCTTCTAGCCCTATAATTCTATGATTCTGTGAATTTAAGTTAAAAAAAATAGTGGTAGATTGGAAATGATGCAAGATTGGTACAGGAGAAGTTTGTTGAAGCAAGTAATTTTAGAAAAGATTAAATAATTATTGTAATCCATCATGGATATTTTATGAAATCAAGGTTATGCAGAACAGAATAGAAAGAAAAAATAAGGTCCGTATGTGTTCACAGTGACTTGTTGGTAGCAATGGTTGTCTCAATATGTTTGTTTTTGAGTATATGTGTATACATGAATGTATAATCCCTATGGACTGTGTTTAGCAATATATCTAATTTATGCCTAGTTTGGGAGTTGATACTTAAATAATAATAAGAGGTCATATTTGTATATTCTTAATAAATATCATAGAGAAAAAGCTGAACTCCATAATAATATGCAGTAACTTGGACATTTTGAGTAATTACCTCTTGACAGAAAGATATGGGAAAAAGGATTCTATGTCCTCATTACCGTCATTTTAAACAATCTGTTCTCAAGTCATTTGAGTAATGCTTCTAGACTTAAAAGGGGCTGAGTTAATTTCTGTGGAAAATACAGCTGCACAACTCTTGAAGGGCTATTTTGCTCATTTCCAGCTAAGATTCTGAAAGCTGAGAATAGAAAATAGGAACATTTTCCTTTAAGTGTTTCCTAAGTATATGACACTATCAAAGGAAGTGAAGGACAGAGAAGGATTATCAGGGACAATATTTCACTGATTCAGTTGAATGCAAGAGCAAATGAAAAGCCACACTATAGGAGACAAGTATTGAGGAAAGGGAGTGAAAGAAACAGTAAATGTTATATTCTGCATTCTATAAAGAAATAAGAAATATTATCTTTAAACAGTACTCATTGAGGATCTTACAGAAACAGCATATGCATGCATGAATGTTATACTTTAATAGATGGATAGAATCAAGATCATGTGAAGTTCAGATGCTGCTTTACAAAGCCTTAATAAGGCCACACTTGAAATACAGCATCCAGTTCTGATACCATGAGACAAAAAGGATATTGAGACTCTGGAAAGAGTACAGAGAAGAACAACAAAAATGATTAGGGGGCTGGAGACTAAAACATGAAGAATGGTTACAGGAATTGGGTATGTCTAGTCTAATGGGGGACATGCTAGCACTGCTCCAATATTTGAGGGGCTCTTACAAAAGTGAAACTACTTTCCAAAGCACCAAAAGGCAAGATAAAAAACAATGGCTG
>JAOYMU010000002.1:45122744-45133521 GCA_025802295.1 Psammodynastes pulverulentus
TCAAACTTCAAAAACTCCAAATCTTTTAATTGGAAACAACATGTCGGCATGACCTGTTTGAAGCCGCATCTGACACACCTAATTTACAATCTCCTATGACCCTATTTTCCCCCACCCTCCTAGATGTATATTCTCCAATGAATATTCATTGGAGAATATGGCTGGATATCATCAATCACATTCTCCTATAGAGCATTGCCACGGCCAACTGTCTGGTTACTATTTTGAAGTTATGTCCGGAATGTACTTCTGAGTTCCTTGGCTAGAGGCCCCTACAGGGCTCTCCTCTCCATCCTTTATATGACAAATTGTAAATGAGGATTAGAGTGGTTTTACAATTTGGCAACATAAATTTTGGGCTCAACTGTGGTCATAAGTAGAAAATTATGATGGTATTGAAACAGGAAAGTTACAATAAGTCCTCAAAGTTATGTCTATTACAGCATCTCCATGGTCACATGATAATAATTTGTGTGCTTGACAATTGTAATCTTCACTGCAGTCTGTGGTCACATGATTACCATTTGCAACCTTCTCAGTTGGCTTCCAATAGGCTGCAATGGTTAAGTGGAAAATACAAAAAAACAAAAACCTGCTTAAGGAGTAGTCCATTAGAAAAAGCATAGCCAGCAGCTGGAAGTTGTTGGGTCAGGCAAGAGTCTCAAAAGGCACTCTCCCTAGTTTCTCACACTGTAAAGGAGACAGTGAGAGAACTGTACTTTCAGACTTGCAGATTGATGTCAGCATTACCTGGTAGACCAGTCAAGGAACATCATTGAATAAACAAATTCTGCTTTAGTGTAAAGCTTCCTTAACAGAATTTGCAAGTCTAAAAGTACAATTCTTCCACCATCTCCTTTGTAGCCAGGAAAACTAGGATGGTTCTCTTCTGAGCCTCTTGATCCAGAGTGGGCTATGCTGTCTCTTATCTGACTGTTCTCTAGGCATCATCTCTTCGCCCCATTTCCCATTTTTTCCCTATATACTATTACACATACACAAGCAAAATCAATAGCTATCTGGAAATTGCAAGCCACAGATGCTGTTCTTAGTGACCCATGATCATTCACTTAACAACTGAAGCTGGGAGTGATGTTGTAAGTTGGCATGGTCATATGGCATTTCACTTAAATTTATATAGTCCCCTCCCCATCATACTGAACATGATCCTGGGTGGCATGCAGCTAACAAAACAATGCTGCAACCATTAAAACAATTATAAACTATAAACTCCGTAAAAATAAATAAAAGCAAGATTACAGAAAAGGAACATTAAGCACCATAAACCATTTTTCAGGATCCCTATGGATCACCAGAGTTGCATTTGTAGGGTCTTCTGAAAGTCTAACATTAATGGGGCCATCCTTATCTCATGGATAATGGTGTTCCAGATGGTGGGAACCACAGAAGACAGGTCTGGGTTCCATCATATGGAAACTCTTTAGTAGGCAGGATATACAACATACTCCTCCTGCCAGACCCAATGGGATCAGTAGATATGCTTGGGAAAAGATGGTCCTTTAAATAGCCTGTTTCATGCCAATAGGATATTAAGGTTTAAAAGCAGCACTTTGAATTGCAACTAGAAGCAACCAATACAGCTCATAGAATAGAGATATGACATGTGTCATCTTAGGGTCACATAGAGCTGTTTGTGCAGTTGTACTCTATACCAGTTGAAGAGTAAGGACATTCTTCAAGTGCAGCCCAATGTAGAACATATTACAGTAATTCACTGTGGATTTGACTGTGAGTAAAAACTCATGGCCTATGAAAGGATACAAATGATGCACAACCAAAAGCTGTGTAAAAGTTTTCCAATGATGTCTGCCACCTACTTTTCAAGAAGGAATTATGAATACAGAATGGACCATAGATTGCACAATGGATTTAGGGTAGTACCACCCCATCTTGTGTCAAAGATAGTATAGATCCAGATTCAGAGCTACTCAGTCTTGCCAAGAATCAGGTATAGCCTGCTGTGCCCCATTCACACACATACAGAAAGATATTCTGGGGATAAGGGGGAGATGCTTTTGCATGCTATTCCTTTAAATCAGGATTTTTCAATACTAAAGAAAGGAAGGATGACTTGCTTGGTCATCTTATTTAACTTCCTTCCAGAAGCCCATGAATTTATGGCTAGGTTGTTAATAAAAATTTCTGCCTTTATGAATAAATCCAATAATTACATAAATCCTAAATCTTTGGCAATATAAAACAATGCTTGCTAGGAATGCTAAGAAGAATGCATTTGGATATAATGATACAGGAAGTCTGTATTTGCATTAAAATACATACAATGGTCCATTCTGAGAAGGTATCATCAAGAGATGAATATGCACAAATGAGTTGGCTCTAGATATGAAATGATCCCTGAGTTGCCGCCAGCTGATGTTGATTTCATTGAATACAATAGATGAATTGTCTAACTTAACTATGAGAAAATTTACTCTTACTCTAATCTTGATATTACTTCCTTTTTTCCCTCAATGTTGTATATACACTTGTG
The DNA here is from genome assembly GCA_025802295.1 of Psammodynastes pulverulentus. NCBI lineage: Eukaryota > Metazoa > Chordata > Lepidosauria > Squamata > Psammodynastidae > Psammodynastes > Psammodynastes pulverulentus. The sequence continues at coordinate 45,125,257 of JAOYMU010000002.1, forward strand.
TGTTGACTCACTTTGAAAAAAATGGCAAATGATCAAATATCTTTCATTTTGAAAGCAAGAAATAATATCTTGCTTTGAAAGCAGTGTAACAAGATACTAATGAAAGGCACCCATCTCTGATGCAATTCAATTTTATGTTCTTTAAGCATTCCACTGAATTAGGAAGAGTTGCTTTCCTGCAAATAGAAAAAACTAGACAAACGAAATTATTCTCCTCACTTCCAGATCGGCATAGAATAAACAAAAATTGGTTGATCCCCAAATTTGGAAAATATGATGTAACTTTGGAAGTTTACAACTTCTGGATGGAATAGGGATAGACAGTTCAATGAACAATTCAAAATTGTGGAAGGCAAAACCCATTCATTAGGAACTGTGCAATGATTTTTATACATAAAATAAGAGTCACTTCAACATCCTAAAAAGGAGGAGAAGCTCCTGTCTAGCCCCAAACTATTTTATTTAAGTGAGGCTCTTTATCCACTCAGCAGTTGCTACCACTGAGACAAACAAGTTAAAGTAGATTTTGTTGTTATCCATCAAGGACCCCATTGTGTTCCAGTGCTCCAAAATGTATAGCAGGGTAATCATTGCATATTGCTGATTTCCAACTGAACATAATTGACCAGTGAAGCCCATTGTGTTCTCTTTTCTCTAAAAAACAACAACAATGCCCAACCTTATTTGGAATATATTTCTATTGCTTTTCTAAGTACAGAAATAGAAACTGCACCACTCCCAATCAGAAATGCACAATTTCCATCAGCTTGAGGGCCGAACTGAGCTTTGTAAACTTTACAAGGCCTGGTGAGAACCATCCTTCAAAATTAGCCTTGGGAGGAGAGTTTGAGTATTTAAGACATGGAACTGAGGACCTTACACTTTAGCAAGTCTTAAGGCACAAAATTGCTTATTTAGAATAGAATCCTTTAATGGCCAAGTGTGATTTTTTTCTCCAATGCATGAGCTCTCAGTGTACACACAAAGTGATAGGTCATAGATCATAAATCATAGTTACCATCATTAATCATAAGATACAAACAATGATAAACCACAAGATAGGAGAAGGTACTAGGAAAGATGAGAAAATGAGAAGGATAATATCAACACAGCTACTACATGGGTAAATATCTTTAGGCCTAAGGCAGTGCTGTGGGAATTAGGCATTTAGCAGAGATGGCATGGGAAGAAAACTATCTTTGTGTCTAGTTGAAGTTGATTATTCACTCTCCAAACCCCAAATGGAAAAAGGGCGAATATATTTGACTCCCCAATTTTAAAAGCTGAAAAAAAGAGTGCTTACCAGCAGCAAATGGTTTGGGGGAGGGGTACTTTTTTTAAAAAAAGTCTGATTTTTCCCTTTGTAATTGTCCCTTGAGAATCAACTTTGTGTCACTGAACCTTGAATTTTACCCATTTTACTTAAGCATGCAAAGATCCCTTTGCTGGTTTCTTAATACCTCCATTAATTTGTTCAATAAATCACTTCCATTCTGTCTCACTAATTTGCAATGATCAATAATAGTCCATTAGTGCAATACATTTCTGGTTTAGTAATGTAGTTTTGCTATGGTAAATGCTAGTGATAAACTTTACACTTAATGCTTTAAAGTTAGTTTTGTCCTTGAGCTAACTTTCCTGCTGTGATCTGCATAGTAAAGATAGGTCCTTATTCTTCCCAACATCCTGGTTGTTTCTGTGTCAGTTGAATACACCTAATCCAAGTTCACAAATATATCTGAAATACCGTGTAACAAGCCAAGCAGCTGAACCACTAAAGATCACACAAAAATAAAAATAGCAATAGTGCTTAGACTTATACACTGCTTCATAGTGCTTTTCAGCCCTCTCTAAGTGGTTTACAGAGCCAGCACATTGCCCTAAACAATCTGGATCCTCATTTTACCCACCTTTGAAAGATAGAAGTCTGAGTCAATCTTGAGCTGGCCAGGTCGAACTCCTGGCAATAGGCAGAATTATCCTGAAATACTGTATTCTAACCATTGCACCATCAGGATAGATAATCCAGGTATTTTCCCCCCAAGAAATGTTTAATATTTTAATTTGATAGATTAGTTGGATTTGTTAGTCACCAAATGAAAACTGACAATAGTAACTATATAAATCAAATATTAAAATGTTCTCAGTAAAAATATATAAAACCACATTACTGTGATTCCCATCCATCCCCCTGAAAAAGTCAATTTTAATCAGCTTCTAAAAGGGTTAATCACAGAAAGGACTAATCTAATTTCCAGATGATTAGGGTTCCAGAGAATTGATGCCATAATAAAATCTCTTGACTTCAACCCTTTTACGAAAATGGAGCACCATCAACCATTTTTCCCAGGACAAACATCTTCCATACATTTGGAGAAGATACGAGTGCATAATCACCAAACCATAAAAAAACCTTCCTAAATTAAAACCAGTCCAGAGTTCAAAATAACCATTTTATAACCATTATGTTATAATTTTCATTAGAGTTCATCTCCTCCTTCCTCAGGGAACCAAGTGGTATTCTTAGTTTTCTAAATTTCTTTGATTCTCATGCCAAATCTAGTGTAGATTAGATTAAAAGATATCTGCAGAATTGTATTTATGCAATCAGCTGCATATATAAACAAGGATTTCAACCTGGATTTCCACAGTTTAGGAAACTGACCCTGGTCTAATAGACCCATGTTAGCAATGGTGGGATTCAAAATTTTTACTACCGGTTCTGTGGGCATGGTTTGGTGGGCGTGGCACTGCTTGGTGGGCATGGCAGGGGAAGGATACTGTAAAATCCCCATTCCCTTCCCAGTCCTGGGGGAATGTTACCACCGGTTCTCCAAACTACTCAAATTTCCACTACTGGTTCTCCAGAACTGGTCAGAACCTGCTGAATACTACCTTTGCATGTTAGTATGGGTCTATTAGACCAACAAGGAACATCATTAACTCTGTCTTTTGTTTTCTTGTGATAATAATATCTGCAATGTTCTGCAAAGTTCTTTTTTCAGTTTTTGCTTTTCATCTATTCAGCATTGAGAACAGCCTGAAGTTAGATGAGAAAGTTCTGCACGGGGATCTCTGCCTAAAAAGTTGCCCAAATCACTTATAAAAATAAGAATCTAAGGATAGCATATATTTAGTTCATCAATATCCCACTCATTCTCTGTTCATAAAGTCTAAAGCCAGTTCAGGTTGAACTCCAAGAACTTTGCTTGGAGGACAAATATTCAGTACTTGTGCTCCCAGGTTCAGCTTATGTATACACAGCCTGTTTAGACACACGAATCTGGTAAGCCTCCCTTGCTTCCTGCCTCAGTTTTCCAGGTAGGGGTGGCTATAGCCTTGGTTAACAGGAAAATAATTAAGAACATGTGCAAATCAGAGAAGATTCTTTAGAATACATGGAGACCTGATGAATTTAAAATAGCAGGAAGAGTTAAATAGAAAGTCAAATAATGCCTTGGATCCCTTTTATCTATCAAATAGATCTCTGATAGCTGTCAATAGGGTTGACAATTAACCAGTACCTAGTTTTCTTTAAGTCTGGTGACATTTCTTCTTTGATACCCCTTTGATACTCCTTTGATACTCCTGATACTTCTGAGGAAGGAGGAGTTCATCTTCTCCTTCCTCAGGAAACCAAGTGGACCTAGGAAAAGAACCAAAGGTATTTTAAAGAAACAAGTATTTCAAAAAGTTGCAGATAAGTGCTACATCAATGCCTTTGCATACTTTTTGAAATCAAATGTGAAGAGCTGCACATCCCTTTCAGTGATATTGTATAGTGGAACCAGTTGCTTTTATTGATGTTTAGGAGTCATTTCATCTATATCAAGATGGATTGAGATGACTATCAATGGATTCTATCCAGCCTTCAGACTGGATAAATCATGCAAAGGGTTTCTTCAGGTAATACTGATCTGCAAAAATGTCAATATTCCCTTGATACGTTTTGATTTAGAGATGGAAAACATGAATTACCAAAGCAATAATAGTTCTATGTTCTTAACCCAGGAACACAACATCTGAGCATACACATCAGAAACAAATAAATCACACCATATGGCCTTTTGAAAGGTCAAAAAAACAAGGCGTGCTATTTTGTTATTGGCACATCCATTGCATAGAACTAGACTATGCAGGAAACAACAGAAGTGAACAATGATTGGATGGGAAGGTGAAAATTAAGTAATAGATAAATCATAATTATGTACAAGATAAATAAGTGGTTTATGATTTATAAAAAAAAAGGAAATCTGACAAAACTATGCAAAATCCCTGATGCTTTGTACTCAGGTAGACTATCTGTATCATGTTCTCTCTTATCTTTACAAAGTTTCATTGGACATTGAGAAGCTGTTTAAAAGACTCAATCAGCAGGTTTCCTAAGAAAATTAGAACTGGAGAATTCATTTACAAAATAAATTTATATGTTAGGAGGAAGGGAAAAAAGAAGTTAAAGGAATAAGAATCTTAAATTGGCCATGAAATAAGATATTCACTTATAGAAAAGAGAGGCAACTCTTTTCCACGACTTTCATCACAACTCTCATCACTAACCTGCCCCTTTATTTGTTTGTTTTGTAAATTTATAGCAATAGCACTTAGACTTATATAATACTTCACTGTGCTTTACAGCTCTCTCTAAGTGGTTTACAGAGTCAGCCTATTGCCCCCAACAATCTGGGTTCTCATTTTACCCACCGCAGAAGGGTGGAAGGCTGAGTCAACCTTGAGCCAGTGAAAATTGAATGGCTGAACTGCTGGAAGTCAGCAGTCAGCAGAAGTAGCCTGCAGTACTGCATTCTAACCACTGTGTCACCATGGCTCTTATATGTAGAACATATCCTATATGTTCTAATAGATATTCCGAATTTCAGGCCACCATACATAGCATTTCTCTTCCTCCCTCTCCAAGGTTTTATGTGTGTGTATGTGTGTTTCTAACAACAACTTAGTGAGTTAGGTAGGTTAGTCTGAGAGAGAGTGAGAGCATGCCTGGCCCAGATTCATTCAGTGAATTCCATGTCTAAGAACGAACCTCAACCTAAATTTCCCCATTCTTAGTTCAATATCTCAATTGCCACTCTGAATTGGCTATTAGAAAATCTGCATGTTCATTTATCTGCTCTATTCCTTTTCTATGAATCACTGTCCTAAAGAACACTAGCTGTTCATGACAGCAGTTATAAATAAGTCATTCACATTTGTTGAAGCTCATGTATCTCTAGTTTTATACTCAAGGAAGAGTTAAAATAAGAGACTAGCTTTCTAGCTTTCTCATGATTTAAATCAGTGATCAGGGATGGAAGTGAAATCAAATCAAACCAATTATATAATCAATACCACATTCTCTTTTAACATGTGCTGTACACATGTAAAAAGAGGGACAGCTATCACAAGGTAGAAAATATAAGGAAGATGCCAATTAAACAAGCAATGAAACCTGAAATCCAGAACATTTAGATAACTTCAGAAGCAGCTCACTAGATGCCTGTTTTTTTCATTAAGATAGAAGTACTATACAATCAATGTTCTGTTTCTATAGCCAGTCTCAATGAAAACAGTTTTAGCTTTTCTGTGGAATTAACTTCTTGATCTGGTCTATCTAGTGAGGCTCATACATGGGTACATCTACCACCTTTACATTTTTTTGATGCTCTTCTCTGACACTCACTGTTGTACATTGTTATTTCTAGCTGTCCATTGAGAAATGTTATGCAAATGTATTTATTTTTTCCTAGGGTACAACTGCTTGCTTCTTTTATGTGGCTTTCATTAGTGGTTAAAACAGATTTACTTAAGTTTTATTAAGGGGGTTGATGGAAAGGTTAAACTGAATCAAGTCAGTTTGGCACAGTAGGTGTGGAGCTAATTGGGAAAACAGGCCTTTATGAATAAACATTCACTTATTCACAGCTTAAATGGAATACTTTGTGGATCATGTTGGGCTAGTATTTGAATTAGTATTCAAAGGACTATTAGCTAGCGTCATTTTGATTCATTTTCAAAGTAGGAAGAAAATGAGAGATTGTTACAACGCATATATAATATTTTGGCTTTTCTTACACCAGCCATGTATTTTTCCCCACTGAAATATTTTCTCTCCTTTTCCATACCCCTCCTTTAGTAACATTTTAATACTACAGATAGTTTTGATTTTGATTTTTTTTTTCAAACAGCAATTGGAAAAGGTGTTTTCATTTTTTTTTATTTTAATGAAAAATGCATTTGGAATTTTATGGTGGGTTTGAGCACCATCTTTTAGAAAGGGAAAACATGAATATATGAATGCTAATCATGGCATTATTTCCAATTAAATGTTACTGAATTACCCATTTCCCCACGCACTAAATTGTTAATCCTTGAAATTTCTCTCTCCACAAAGCATAGACATTGACGTGCAGTACTGACCGATTCTAAATGTCATACCAAAATACCCAGTTAGATAGGAATGAAATACAGAGCATGAGTGCATGTACAAGAACTTGCATTGATTTTCTAGAGCAACATCTTTATTTCATTCTTCATAATCAATGTATAATGAACCTTTTTTTTCAGTTCCTATAGATTTGCAACAGTTCTGGTGGAAAAGGGTTAGATATGTTTTTCTTGTTTAAAACAAGAAAAAGGACAACTATTATTAGAAATAGAATATATATGCATTCAATAATTTATACTATAACAAATATGTTATAGTTTGTGTTGAAAAAAGAGAGAATGAGTGAATCTTTCCATAATAAAAGATAAGCGTTGAGTGTCTAAATTGTGGCATTTCCAGCTTATTGACCAGATAGTAGAAGGAGATAGGAACTCTTATATGGATTGACAAAATCAGAAATGCGGAATTTGAGACTTTAAGTCTGTATGTGTCCTATAGTGTCTATTAGTACAGTTCTTATAGATCTGTAAAAGATATCACTAAATTGTAAATTTTAAGAATATCAAAAAGATTAAAAAAATAACAAAATAAAATAAAATCCAATTTATTTACAGTAATTAATCTTATATACAAATTAAACTTAATGTTAGGCAATTTCTATACTTTTTCGTATGGAGTATAGTCCCAGCATATAATGCGCTTGCATAGGTCCAAGAAAAGAAATGTGCACCCTTTTACTAGAGGTTCAAATAATCAGCCCAACAAAAGGTAACATCATATATTTAAAACTATTGTATTGATAATTTAATTCAATTACCCCTGGGGTACAAAATTAACATTATGTGTATATCCCAATTTATGTATACATATTTTATGCCAAAATATTTAATCCCAAAACTGTAGATATTAATAATCTTGAAAATCCATCCAGGAAGAATGGTCTACACATTTCTGGGTATGAAATCTACATTCACCCTTTAAGCATGGATCTCGCTAATCATCTAATATTATTTCAGTTTGTGTTTTATTTCCCTTGTGCAGATTAACAACTGATCCAGCAGTAAAGGCTGGAATGAACATTAATGCAGTAATTTATCAGTACCGTAATCTGTTTTCCTTATAAAAAACACTGGTCAACTTGAAAGTAGAAGTATTTATCCAAAGTTGGCTTTTCCGCCAATGTGGTAATGTATGTTACATTTGTGCTTACATAGCAGGAGTGCTTGGCTTGCTACCCTAGCTGAAAAGGAAGCCATGCATTATGCATGAAATAATTTGCAGAACATGTTTGAGATGACAGATAATAATATACAAAGCTTCCCCCTTGCAGAGATGAAAAGCCGGTGAACTAATGGTGGGCATCAGAGTTTCTCTATCTGTGTTTCTTGCAAGTTTGAAGAAGAAAAGAAATATTTTAGTACTTGTTTCAAAATATAGTCCCTCTGAAGTGTAGCTCCTTTTTTTCTGTATAAAACTTCAGAGTATTTGCTATTAATACACTTTATACTAGCCATTATTGCAATGCCAAATATTTCCAATAAAAGCCAAATTCATTGAAAAGCATTTTCAAGGCAGTCAGAAATACCCCTACATGACAATATGAACTCGATGGATCAATTGATTTTTCATAGAAGCATCCTTAGAAACAAATGATATTCTGATCTTTGTAGTTTGTAGCAGAAATATTCTAGCTTGAATTCAAACTGTTTGAAAGTTACAGCATACTTGAAACAAGTCTCTCATCTACTCAGATAACAAATAATCAGAGTTGGAAGGGACCTTGTGGGTCATCTAGTACAACCCTCCCCACCCAAGCAGGAGACCCTATACCATTTCTGACAAATGGCAGTCCAATCTCTTCTTGAAGGTCTCAAGTGATGATGCTC
>JAOYMU010000002.1:45496197-45507977 GCA_025802295.1 Psammodynastes pulverulentus
AGACTAGACTAGACTAGACTAGACTAGACTAGACTAGAATAGAATAGAATAGAATAGAATAGAATACTTTATTTGGCGAAATGTTTTTAGACACACAGTGAATTTGTTTCTGGTACAGAAAGTCTCAAAGTACATGCAAAGCAACAGAGTCATCATCATCATCATCATCATCATCATCATCATCATCATCATCATCAAAATAAGAGGGAATAATAAAGAAGATGAGAAGGATAATAATAATAATGCTACAGCCATACAACATAGGCATTAGATAGTACTGTGAGATTTAGATGTTCAGCAGAGTGATGGCATGAAGGAAGAAACTGTCTCCATGGCTAGTTGTTTTACATACTGTTTCCAGCATATAAAACAGCATATAAAATACACATTTTACCAAAATATCACACAAAAATACATAGCTTGAAATAGAGGTGCAAAAGCTGAGGTGTTAAGCCTGCATGTAGAATTTAAAATTGTCATCATGTTGTTTCTCTTAATGTGATGGGAGGGGGAAAGCATAGAATATATTTCCAGAAAATAAATATGTTTAAATGTAAATGAATTCCAGTCGGACTTAGTCCTTGACCTGGAGTATCTACACTATGTTTCTGATTAACAATTATCATAATAAATGAATGAATGAACCAAATACCAGAAAGAAGGTTCAGCTGGAACTTTTCTGAGCCATACCTTTTCCTCAGCATGATTATTCTCTTCTTCCTAGAGAATAATCATTATTGTTTCGTTGCTCTCCAGGCCTGACTTGTGTTTTGCTTTTCAAGGCCTAATTCCTGCTTTGTTCTTTGAACTTGATTTATTCTCTTGAGACCTGACTTCATTCCTTAACTCTGATCTTATGTCAGAGCTTCTTGTTTCTCAGTTCCTAGTTCATTTCTATTACTGCCCAGAATTCAGCCCTCACATTGGCTCATCTCCAGAAACAATAGACATACTAAGAATTCAATGACTAGCTTACTAAACATTTATTGAGTCTAATACTCAAAAAATATATTGTCACACAAATATCCCTGCATTGTTTCATTTTCCTAATTTTGTAAGCCACCTTGAACACTCTCCAGAAAAGAAAAAAATAATCATTTTTGAAAAGACGTAATAAGTGCATTATTATTTTGTTCTTGCATTGATCATCTTCTTTAAACAACTTTATATTGCTATTTTGCTTTTGGAAGAGTTTCATTTTCAAGTACGAGTTCATTGTAAAACTCTTTATGAAACTGCAATTTTTCTATCTAATAGACAACTATTCACATTTGTCCTTTCTGGTATTTGACCCATTCATTCATTGATTATGATAATAGTTAGTCAGAGACATAGCATACATTGATTTCTCTTTAATGTATAAGCAACCTTATTTAGATTCCAGTTACCATCATTTGATGATCACAGCAGTTCTTAGTGTAACATTTGACTAGTGCCCATTCTAAGTAATATCTCACAGAACAATCTGCCTCTATAATTCTTCAGCCCTAGCATTATTGCCTGATGACTCCTGATGACAATTACATGATTATGACATTTATGAAAGACATGGATAAATTTGATAGTGAGATAGACAGCATATACATTTAATAAGTAAATAAATAGCAGCAGAGGGCAACCAACAAAATGATTAAGGGAAGAATAGGCCTATGAGGACCAGTTGGAAATTCTGGACATTTTTAGCTTCTAGAAAGAAAGAAAGAAAGAAAGAAAGAAAGAAAGAAAGAAAGAAAGAAAGAAGAAAGAAAGAAAGAAAGAAAGAAAGAAAGAAAGAAAGAGATTGTAGAATGACACAATAGCCACCTCCTAACATGTAAAACATGGTACAGAATTTTTCAGACCTGTTACAGAAAACCAGGCAAGAATAAACTGGAATTAAATTAGAAGGAAATAGAATTTGGACATTGCAAATGTAATGGTAAGAGCTCTTGGACAGAGGAACAATATGCCCCTAAAAGAGTGAATGGTTCTCTTCCTGGACATGTTTAAACAGAGTTTGAATGGCTATCTGTTGGAAATGCTAGAATAGAGGATTCCCACAATGGGCAGGGATTGGACTAGATAATCTCTAACTTTCTAGAAAATCCTTACATTTATAACTCTATGAATATTTTGGCCACTATTACTATCTGTGTTGCATGGCTGTAATTCTCCAGTTATTTGGCCAGATGAAATCTGCCCCACGCAAGTCTTGTGAAAAGTTATTCAAGTAAATCATAATAATATCCTGTGGTTAGGACAAGTGAGGTTGGAGAAATAATCTGTAAATTTTGTCTGTTTCTGTTGCCTCAGTTTCATCCTGCCGACTTCCACACATAGCACTTTGAGACACATTGCTAGTAATGAAACAACTTGCTTCCAGAAGTTGTGAATGCTCCAATACTGGAAGTTTTTAAGAAGAGATGGAGAACCATTTGTCTGAAATAGTATAGAGTTTCTGGAACAGTGGGACAATAGGTTTCCTGAGCAGGGGGTTTTCTGACTAAAAGGCCTCCAAGGTTCCTTCCAACTCTGTTATTCTGTTAATCAGTAATCTGGATCTTTTCCAACTATTATCATCTGCCAAAATCAGTTGTAGAGTACATTTGTAGTTTGTATATATTCTGTACCTCTGATGAACTCAGCGGTGAGTTCCTCATGAAACTTCCTAACAGTATACACCATCTGCTAAAGATCAAACAGAATCTCAAGTTTGCAGTAGTGTTGTTCTCAGCACTCTCAGCTACTTATCTAAGGTGCTTTCCATGATCTGGATGCTTGGAAAATGATCCCTACATACAGGGCTTTTCTTCGGCGCCAAAAGGTGCCGGAACGCTCCCCCCGTTGCGCGCTAAAAAAACCCGGAAGTGATAGCGCGCGATTGGTCAAGACGCGTCACGTGACGCGGACTCAGAAAAAGGTGCCGGAATGCAGTACCGCTGCGTTCCGGCAGAAAAAAAGCCCTGCTTATACTAAGACATAACGATTCCCTCTGTGTTGGAGATGTGCTTAGCTACTTTCATAAATGAGGATGGTAAGATAGAAGTGAAGGCTCCATTCTGGAATCTCCCACCCTGCGATCATTTAAGCAAAATTATGCTATTTAGAGAATGGTGCCCTATTAGGTGAACCCAGATAGTAGTTTTGTTTCTTTTTTTTTTACTTTTTAAAATATATTTTTATTATTTACAAGTATAAGTATTGAACATAGTGCAACCGTTTTGGCATTACTTTGCCATACATACAAAAATATTACTAAACCATTAACATTCATATTATTGGTACAATATTTACATTCCAACTCTATTCATCCTAGCTATTTTTTTCCAACCTTCCCCTGTTTTGCAACCATTGATAAAACTTATTCCAAGAATCATAATATTATTTTTCAGTTCTAAAGTTAATCTATCAGATTCTGCACAAGCCATTATTTTCCTTATTATTTCTATTTCTGATGGTATATTTTCATTTTTCCAATATTGTATACGTAGACCATTCTTGCTGCTGTCAAAACATGTATTATTAAATATGTTATACCTTTTCTGTAACCTTCTGTCATTATTCCTAAGAGAAATAATTCTGGCTTAAACTGCATATGTTCTCCCACCATTTGCTCCACTCATGTCTGTATCTGTCTCCAATATTTCCTTGCATGATTACATGTCCACCACATGTGGTAGAATGTACCTGGTAGATCCTTACACTTCCAGCACTTTGGTGACAGATTTTTGTATACTTTGGCAAGCCTTGCTGGGGGAAGACGCCACCTGTAGAATATCTTGTATAGTTTTATACTAGTTTTATGCTAGTTTTTATATTAGTTTTATCTTGTATTCCAGATACTAGTTTTCTCATCACTATTGTATTAAATAAAAGGCCAAAAACAATATAATTAATTATGGAGAAATTTTAATGGGGATAACTCCAGATGGTCACCATAGATAATGTAATTATACTAACACAGTCAATGTTTCCACCAAGAAATCTGGAGAATTGCTAAATTTGTTAAAAACATGGAGAGGTTTTAGGTAGAAGAAAGTATTAATGAAATCATTTTGATATACTGAAACATGTATCTGTTTCAAAGATATGCCATATAGAAGTTTTTCTAAACCTTAGCAATTTTAAAATGCATTTACTGACTGGGGAACTCTTGGAGCTGAAGTCCACATATCTTAAAGTTGTCAAGTTGAAAAACATTGGTATATAGTATAAAATCACCATAAACTATCAAAAAATAGTATTCTGAACATATTCAACAGGAACAAATTTTAGCATGCAAAATATGCTATGGGAAAGTTATTTTGACTTGCAAAACAGACTCCATCTCTTCCAGCACATGAAATGTAAGTTGGTGATGCTTTATCTTAAGACAGTTAAGAGAATTTTAATTCGCACTGCAGAATGAATTGCATAAAGTTGGCTTTTGAAATCTCTGCACTGCTAAATTGTCAAAGGTATTGCACATCAATACAAAAATAATATATAATCATGACTTTTATATTTTGCTTTAATGAAGTGAATAAATTTTTATTATATTTTTTTCTTTTGACAATGACCTTGTATTTTTTTTTAAAGTGGGAATTGTCCTATTACCCTATCTTAATATTTAGATATGAAAGGAGTAATTTTTTTTTAAAAATGTACTAGCCTGAACAAAACCATTTTATCACTATGGCATTCTAAAGACATTCTAAAGTTGGACAGCATTAAGCATTCCTGTCCTGAGACATCCATTCTAGAATTTGTGGCCAAAAGGAGAAAAAAAATGACTTTCTCATTCTATTCAACTCCTATCTATTGTAACAGATAGAAGTCTCTATTCTTCCTACTCCGTAGGCTTCTAGCATGATCCAAGGGGGGGGGGGAGATGTATTACCGTACTTTACTATGTAAGATACAGTTGTTATAGGATGAATTGTGGCAATTACCACAGCACTGGGTAGGGCAACCCTAAATAGAAGTTTTTTATTTTGCTATGGTTGACCTGATTTATACCTTCCAGTTAGCTCTTTCATTTGCAAATGAAAAAGATGAGAAAAGTGTCATTTCAACATTTATTGAGGAAAGGAAGGTGTGCAAAGCCAATCAAAGCAATCAGCAGCTTACTTTACCAGGAATGGCAGCATTCTTATTTTGAGTTTGATCTCTCTCTCTCTATAAAGCCCCTATCTGTTGGCTCTAGCCTTATTCTCAGGTAAGATAATTTATTCCATAGCCTTGTACCTATGTTGGAAGCCTGCTATCATCATTTTCTATTATAGAATAGAATTCTTTATTGGCTAAGTGTACATAAAAGGTATAAATGATGAATAGTGATCATAAATGCATTCATCATGAATCATAAGGTTCCAGCACAAGCCCAAAAGCTAAGAAGACTAAACCTCTGGTCCCGGTGACTGACCCAGATTGGATCCTGCAAACATTATCCTGAAATACATGTATTTGCCTTCATTTGTGGGTTTGATTGTAACCGAAGCTTTAATCTCTGCCCTGTGTTATGTTTTCTTTTTACTTTTGTTGCACATCCCTGCAAGCATAGAGTGGAATGACCATTTATAAAATGTCAAGTAAACAAATAAAGTGCCTTAAATAATAAATGAAAATAAATATGTGATGTAACATAAAACTTTTACTGGAAAACATTCCAGATTTTACAGATTTCTTCTATTATCAGCTTGGTTAGAAATCTTTTACCTTATTAAGGAGTTATGGCTGGTGGAACATTAATTTAAGAACAAACATTCCTGTGTACTGCTAGTGTCATTATTATTTTCATCCATACACCTGTGATCATATTGTGTTTCTTTTAACAAGCAAATGCCTCATTATATGAAAGCCATTTTATTTCTATTGAAAGCTTTTTCTCACATGCCTCAGTGAATATAACTGAACTTTTTCTGGAAGGCAAAGCAAGAAGCACTTTACTAATTAATATACTTAATCTCCACACATAGTTAATAGTTTTCTGCCATGCCTAATCAGAACAGAAAGTGGGTTTTACGATTACAAAGAAGTAAAATGTCATTCTGTGTGTTTTCAAACACTAAACAAAAAAAATGTAACTATATAAGCATTATCTAGAATTGACCCATTTCTGTTCTTGGCAATAACAACAATGCATGCTACTTCCAAAATTTGCTGTTTCAGGTAAATTTCAAAATGCTGCAAATCCTCTCCTCTCTTATCTTCAGGAGAGGGGAAGATGGTCAATGGTTAACAAGAAAACCTGTAATATATATATATATCCAACTCATTTATTATTTCAAATTAATATAGCATAGCAAATAAAAAGAACTAAACTGGTAAACAGGAGTTACTCAGTGTTTTTAACCTTGGCAATTTTAAGGTGTCTGGACTTCAATTCAAAGGTGGCATTCAGCACCTTTGGTTGTGACCAGTTCTGGAGTAGCAGAAATTTTGAGTAGTTAGGAGAACCGGCAAATATCGCCTCTGACTGGTCCCACCCCCATCTATTCTCTGCCTCCCGAGTCCCAGTTGATTGGCTGGATCTTCTTTTGTTGCCCTGCACAGGAGCTGGAAAGCTGGTTAGTGGGGTGAGGAGGCAATGGGGATTTTGCAGTAACCTTCCCCTGCCATGCCCACCAAGCCATACCACACCCACCAAGCCACACCCACAGAATCGGTAGTTAAAAAAAATTGAATATCACCACTGCTTCAATTCCCAGAATTCCTCTGCCAGCATGCTGGGGAATTCTGGGAGTTGAAATCTACACTTTAAAGTTGTCAAGGTTGAGAAATATTATGCTAATGTTCTTCAAAGATGTTTTTCAGCTTCCCAGTTTAAAGCTCTTGAGCCACCCATCATTAGATCCAGTCAAGTACTCAGCTTTTTCAATAATAGCTTGAGAAATCAACTTGAGAAATAGGAAAATGCCCAATTCAAGTCTCCTATGTCATGCAGTCACCAAGTAGGCTTAAGGGTAACCCCGGGGAGATTCCTCCTGCATTTAAAAAATAATGATTGAAGCATGTGAGCTTTAACACATCTAAGGCTGACTCTGTCCACTTCCTGGAATTCAATCCTGACAAGTTGAAGGATGACTCAGCTTTCCTTTCTTCCAGGGTGGGTAACATGAGGACCCAGACTGTTGGACGCAATATACTGACTCTGTAAACTGCTTAGAGAGGGCTGTAAAGCACTGTGAAGCAGTATACAGGTCTATTGCCATTAAGGTTGATGCTTTCATTGCCCTCTTCGAATGCAGTGTTGAAATCAAGGAAACATTTGGAATTAGGTAATTATGTTCCAGACATTTTGGACTATAAATTCAAGAATTCCAGAATTACAAATTCAATAGGAGGGCTAGGAGAAATATAGTCTAAACATACAGTCTTCACCTTCACACCTTGTGCGATATGATAATTCTCATCAGGATTTAATAATCTGCTTATCCCTGACATTGTTTAAATGTTAATAATGTGCTATAACTGTGTGTAGGAAACTAACAATGTATGCCTGCTTATAAAACAAATGATCAGTGCTAAGCAAGACTAAGAACTATGGTATAAAATAAGGCTGAAGTTACTGGAGAAACACTAGGTAACTTTTCAAAGCAAACAATTTAGTAGGCACTGAGGAACTGATTGCAACAAGCATTAAGACCGACAATAAAAAGTGTATCTTAAAATATAGTTGAAACTGAAGTCAAACAAGGAGGCTAGAGACATGCTGGATAACGCAATGAAAATAACAACTCAGTGTGTTAAAGCTGTAAAAAAAAGTGAATTTCATGCCAGGAGTTATTAGATAAGGAATAAAAATAAACTGCCAATATATTAATGCATTTATATAAATATGTGGTATAAAATCAGATGGGGAATTATTTCACAAAGGCTATTGTAAAACTGAAAAACATGCTGCAAAAGGAGTAAACATAATTAGAAGATTGCAGTAATTACCAAAAGAGGATAGTTATTTGGAAGGTTTAATATTTGGAATTTCTTGATTCGAAGCGAAGAAAAGAAGGAAAAGAAATCTCTCTGTTGTTTTAAAAAAGCCTTATTCTCCTCTTACATTAGAATGTGAGGTTATTAAAGTAAAATATAGAAAAAATATGGAGGCAATATTTTTTTTCTCAGTATAACACATAGGTACTTTATTAAATTCACTGCCATCCTGTATGATGATGGCCATGAATATAAATAGCCGAAGTCTAGGGGGACTTATCTATGGAATTAGACAAATTTAAGCAACACTTGATGCTTAGTGTTTACTAAGTGGATATTTTGATGGCTGCATAGAATTACTAGAATCAATGGCAGTGTGGCTTACATACTCATTCTTGCAGTGTATGTAGCTGAAGGGATTATTACCTTTACATCCCACTTAAAAGCTTCTAGTTTGCATCTGGCTGACTCTATATCAGGGTTGTCAAATTCACGTCGTCCCAGCAGCGTCACATGATGTATCTGGACTCCTCCCCCTTCGTTAAATAGGGAGGGGGAGGGGCCAGCACGTGACGTATCTAGCCCGCAGGCCGCGAGTTTGACACCCCTGCTCTATATAATACTAAATGCTGCACTGCATAGGTCTTTGGCCTGATCCACAAGGAAATTTCTTCTGTTGGTTAAATTTCATTCTCAAAGTGTTCACAGGTCTGAGGGATGTTTGCATAAGGAGCAATAATGAATTTCCAATGAAAGTGGAAAAATATAGTAAAGCCAAGGAAAGTAATCCGAGAAAGGTTAATACTATATAAAAAAAAGAGAAATGTACCCATTTCACTAAGTAGTTGAGGGTATTATTTGTTCTCATTTAGGTTCTGTAAACATTCTAATTGTGATAATAAAAGTTGCTTTTTTTATTGCAAGAGATAAACATTTGTCAATAGAAACTGCATGTCAGACTGTGTGTGACACCAATGATTAATTTCTTTAATGATCCATCTAAATGAAGTCAGCCTCTAATGAAAGGAGTACAAGAAAACCGACAACAGTAAAACAGATGAAGTTAGTCGTGATCTAAATAGTACAGCAAAATCACAAAAAGTAAGATTTGTGTTGGTTAAAAACATTAAGCAGTTCCTAATTCTTTAGTTGGGATATAAAATCAGACCAGCAATTAATTTTTCACCTTTTCATCCTAATGGCATTGTCAACAAAATCTGTTTAAACAACAAAAGTGCAATTTAAGACACAGCTGAGGTCTTATTTAACTTATTGAGTGAAGGTCTTGAGATAACATACATTTCAAATTAGAGGTGAGAGAAAGAGCAATACACAAAACTTCCCAAAAAAGATTTGGAAGTTAAAATATGGGAGAGGCTCTTAACAGTTGATAAAGAAGGCTCCTTAATAGGCCTCATTGTTGTAGGGATTTTAATCCATGAATTTTTAAAAATGTAAAACATGCTATTTTTGAAATACATATGTATATGTAGAACTGTGAAGGTTTGTTATTCTCTCATTTCACTAGTGTGTAAAGACTAACTCCATCTGAAAATAAGAATCTATTTTAATGCAGACTACTATCTCTTTGTTGTTTATGGCTTAAAAACCCAATTGTATTGCTTCCCAAATAGTAAAATGTAGCTGCCACGAATAAATGCTTATTGAGCAATAACAAAAATGTCAGGTTATGTGAGAAGACATATAGTTATCTTCGATATATAGTTATTACAAGTAGTCCTCAACTGACAATTACAATGGAGTCCAAAATTTCTGTTGCTAAGTGAGACTTTCACAATGCATCAAAACTGGTAATGAATTGATTCAGTTCCTACGTCAATGATGGTGAACCTTTTATGCTTGGTGTTTCAAAAATTTGGACAATGCATAACTTGACTTTGCTAGCATGTGTCACACACACCTTTCTCCAAACAGAGAGAGAGAAAAATCCTTTACATATTCGTTTATTAAAAAAAACAAAAAACACCAGGCCAATCACCTTTGTGATTCCCAGAATCTACCGCATGCCACTTACCTTCAGGCAGTGTTCTCTTTCTATTGACAGGCCCCTCTGCATCCTATCCGAGATGGGTCCAGGTTTCATGAAGCTTTGTTCCTGGAGCAGAAAGTTCCTTTCTTATGTAAATTTTTGAAGGCTCCAGAGGCCATGTGAGAGCATACCCCATTTTTGCGTGGCCTTTGCAGTCTCCAAAACTTATGTGAGAATGGGCTGTGATTTCGAGAATAGCTGTTGGTAGACACTGGCATGTCACTCAAAATGTCATGGTGTGACACCTTTACCCAAGTGTCTTAGGTTCACCATCACTGTCCTAGATTCTGCCACTGTTTCCATAATAAGCAGAACTATGGCAAATCTCTTCCCTAAGAGAAGTATTCATAATGTCCTTTCCTTTGTGGATATCCAGGTAAGCTACAATCATTAGTCAAGATGTGCACCAGTTAACAGTTTTGTTTGGAGGACTTGGTCACTAAATTGAGTTTTGAAGAATAGGAAAGTTTTATAAAACAACATTTCTGAATGAAGCTGACATAAGGCAAATGTAAATTAAATACTTTTACAGAAAAAGACAGGAAGAAAACCCAAACTATATTGTTCTTCATTTATCTTTTAGTATCAATGTGCATTTAATTTATTTATTTACTTCCTTATGAGTTTAGTTGATCCACCATACTTGGGACAAGCATGTTCGATTGGTTAGAAGGCTGAAATAGATGATCGTATGAGGTTGGATTATTTTTTTTTGTCTTTCATTGCAATTCTATCACCTGTTGTTTGTCCATCTTTTCTTCCTCATCATCTGTATAATGTTCATCATAGAGGCTAAAAAATAAAAAAGAAATTATAATTTTTCTAAACAGGTGAATATCTTCTGTTGGGCAGTTACGTTGGAACACTTGGATATTACCAAGAAAACTTGAAATATTCGATATTGCCATTGGAAAAACATGTGGTCTACACTATATATAAAGCTTAGAAGACAGCAGGTCTAGCAAATGATCTTTCTTTGCTCCTTCTTTGAATGGTAGCTCAGTTCCAACTATATTACATTACAATTCTATGAATTGTAAAACAGATAAAGCTACAAATAGTCCTCCATGTACAAGCACAATTGAGATCCAATTCCACTGCTATGCAAGGCAGTTGTTAAGTGAGCTTTGCCCCATTTTATGACTATTCTTGCCACAGTTGTTAAGTGAATATAGCTTTCCATTGACTTTGCTTGTCAGAAGGTCGCAAAAGATGATCACATGACCCCCCCCCATACACACTGCAACCATCATAAGAACATTCTAGTTGCCAAACATATGAACTTTGATCACATGACCATTGGGTATGTTGCCAACAGTCTTAAATGTGAAACACAGTCATTAAGTCTTTCAGTACCGCTGTAACTTCAAAGTTACTACATGAATGGTTGTAAATCAAGGACATTCTATTATTGTTTTTTCATTAACGTTCAAATAGCACAAACCAATGAACAAGAGAGTCAAGTTACAGCTGCCCCAAAACTTAGGGATTCCGAATTAAATTGCCTGTTTCACTGAATCCCCAACTGAACAGAAAATGGTATAAATGTAGTATATTTTTTGAAACTCTAAATATACTTTTACTACTGTTTCCCTGAAAATATGACCTACCCTGAAAGTGTCCTAGCTTGATTTTTACATGTGCGCCCAATATAAGCCCTGCCCCCAAAATAAGCCCTAATTAAGATCCCGCCCACTACAGAATGCATGGGTAAAAATTAACCTAAGGTGGGGATGGGGTGTGGAGCTCCCCTACTACTTACCTTTGGACAGTTGTAGCCAGGCCTTGCACACCCCGACACCTGCCTTGCCAGCCCATGTCTTCTGCAGCCGGTAAGGCT
>JAOYMU010000002.1:45581332-45592808 GCA_025802295.1 Psammodynastes pulverulentus
TAAATTTTCCAAGTTTGAAGACCCTTGCTATAGGGTTTCCTGCTCGAGCAGGAAACCTCCCAGGTCCCTTCCAACTCCATTATTCTCTAATCTAGTAGTAAAGGAGATGGATCTATGCACATGGCCAACCTTATTTGAATTGAAAAGCACATTAACATTGTTAATATTTTATGGAAGGCCATGAGAAAACATCAGGGTTCAAGTCAGAAAACATCTTGGAAGAAGATAATGGTATAATTAACCACTTATCTACTGTAAGCAGAAATGCCGTATGGATGTATTTCTGTAGACACCAAAAACAGGGCCCATCTCACAGATTTTTCTCATTTTAGCCTAGTAAGATGAAGGGTTGGCTGTTATATAAAACTAGATCATATTTGTGTAGGAGACTATGAGAAAATACAATGGTTGCAGATTGGGTTTTTTTTCCTTTAGTTTTCCCTATCTTCCTGTCAACAGTCTCAACTTTTAAGAATTCTTTAAATTGAATAACTTGGGTGTCCTGAAATAATACCCCTTGAAGCCTATCAAAGGTTTTGATAACTATGATTGTCTTTTAATGATCCCAGAAGGGAGCCAATGCAACATGACAGTAATGTGTTTATAATAGGAGCTGGGTTGGTTTGAATGAGGATTTTCATCCCTCAGGGGAACTGATTAGGGTAGACTGATTACTTTAGTTAGATTATGCTATGAGAAGAGGTAATGCTTCTGTTCTCTTCAAGAAAACCCATGATGGCGAATATTATGAGATGAGATGGGAACAGGACACAATTGAAATGTCATTAATCCTGCAAATTTCTCATTCTATGCACTGTTCTACATATGTATAAATAATCATTACATCATAGGAATGTTATCAGCCTTCCTTCCAAAATTTTGCACTGACTGAAGACAGTCTTCACCAGAAGACTGACTCAAATTGTGCCATCCAAAAACATCTCAAATTGAGCTCAACTTCTAGTTACTTCATGGATACCTACATTTCTTGACATTACTTCAGTCAATCACAACAGAGCTGGAAGGGACCTTGGAGGTCTTCTAGTCCAACCTCCTGCTTAAGCAGGAGACCCTATACCATTTCAGACAAGTCACTGTCTGTTTTTATCTTTCCATTAAATCATTTTTAGAGGCAAAAGCAAATATAACAAGTATTGGACAGTATTTGAGGCTGGGCAGTAATACATAGGGTCTTTTTAAAAAACCTCCACTGATGAAGCATCCCCTGCTTCTGATAGCAAGCTGGTTAATTATCTAATTTTCTCCTTAATTTCAGGTTGTTTCTTTCCTTGATTAGTTTCCATCCTTTGTTTCTTGTCCTTCCCTCTGATGCTTTGGAAAATAAGTTGACCCCCTCCTCTTTGTGGCAGCCTCTCAAATAATGGAATACTGCTTATCATGTCTCCCCTAGTCATTCTCTTCTTTAGACTCTTGCATAGTCTTGGACTTTCCCAGCTTCCAACTACATATGAACCTGTACTTGTTTTTGTGATCAGCCAAGGTCAACTAATGAAGTTATTTTGACAATAAATATTTTTCCCTATGTATTACTGACCAGCCTCAAATACTGTCCAATACTTGTTATATTTGCTTTTGCCTCTAAAAATGATTTAATGGAAAGATAAAAATAGTTCTGTATGCAAAGCTCCATTTGAAGGGGAATATAGGAAATAAATTTAGATGCTGGAGAGACCTATAAGTACTTACAGGTCTTATTGTCCAGGCAAACTCCAATGGGACAAAACCACCAAAACTGTGATTCTCACATCATTCCTGGTATGGTTTGTTTTAATTATGAGTGGCATACAGTGGCCTTTCTAAGCTTCTCTCTCTTAGCTGACCTGAATTTGATTGAAGCTTCCTACAGTGGATATAGCATCCATGGTTTGGACCACAATGCTGCCTTTCACCATATCATCCATGAGCCATGGTGGCACAGTGGTTAGAGTGCAGTACCACAAGCTACTTCTGCTGACTGCCAGCTGCCTGCAATTTATCAGTTCACATCTCACCAGGCTCAAGGTTGACTCAGCTTTTCATCTTTCCAAGGTGGGTAAATTGAGGGCCCAAAACGTTGGAGGCAATATGCTGACTCTGTAAACAGCTTAGAGAGGGCTATAAAGCACTGTAAAGTAGTATATAAATCTATGTGCTATTGATATTTTGGCTCTTCTTCTCCCCCACACACCCACACCCAGATGTTGCTGTGATCATTTCATTATGCAAACAGAACTCATTACTTGCCTCTGATCAATATGGTTAAGTCTTCTTCTGATACCCTTTTACATTTAACCCCGGTGCAACTTTTCTGCACCCTTTCCACCCAACAGAAAACCCTGCTTTGCACTTCTCATACTTAGTGCTATGGGGTTAGGTACTTATTTACATTTTTGGCATTCCTATTCTGGGAGATACTAGCTCCCAACATCTCTCTCACAGCCTTCTCAGACAACACTGGCATAAGCATAAACAAGCCACGGCATCTGAGTTTATTCATAACCCAAAGTCAAATAAATAATATCATGGTTTATTATGATATAAAAACCTGTCACAGCTGTTAGTAAATCATGGTTGAGGAACCCAGCCTATTATGTTTTATTCAATTTGCTGAAATCAATGCGTTGAAAGAAGGCAACTTCCCATCATTGTTCTCAAGGATACAGGATAATCATCGGGTCCTTCATTTTCCCAGTTACTTCATTAGGGTGTTTTTCTCCCCCCCACATGGTTACAGGCTTTGCAATGAAATGAATCACATTTTATTGTAGTCAGGAAAAGAAAATGTGCAGCTACTGAAATAATGGAGAGCTATGGTCATGAATGCTGGCAGACAGCTATTTGGAAAATTATATGTTCAAGCACTGATGGATGTCAGACTTTGAAAGCTGTTCTGGCAAAGAGTAGTTAAGTCATCAAGCTTGCAAACGGAAGTATCACTGCACCTCATACTTACTGACCTGCTTGCAACCAGGCAAACAGATGGCTGGCTCATATAACCATTTCACGCTGTTTGAAGTCAACACAAATGATCTTTGTAAAAGGGATTTGCATCCCATATTGAACCAACATGATGAAAAGCCAGTTTGTTGTTGGGGTTTTTCCCCTCCAGTCAGTGGCAAGCCTCTTACAAGGGCATCCTCTCCTAAGTTGTCCTTGAAACTTCCTGCCTGACAGTCTATCTGCATGTGAGATGTAATGTTTCATATGTGCTTTCTGCTGGCTTGTCAATTGGGAACATTATGGTGGGAGATTTTTGTTCGTTGTAATAGCAGGACTTGGAGCAGTATCTCTTCTATGCAGCCATATATGCATATTTACATTCCCTGATATGGAACACAAATTCTATATATCAAACAAAGAACTATTTCAGAGATGATATATTAGCATGAAAAATACTTCACCATTGATTGGTTAGTAATGTGCCATCAACTTGATGTCAACTTTTAGCAACCACATAGATTTTGGGATAATCTTTCACCAAAATGGCCCTTCAAGTCTTTTCTATCCTACCTGTGGACATGTTGTCATTAATGAATACAGATCCCAAAGAACAAAAAGATAGAAGATGACAAGCCACATAAAAGAGTAGTCATTTACTTGGAAGTAATGGTCTGTTCCTGAGTAGTTTAGTATTCTCAAGTTTATAGTCTTAAGTTTCTGTAGATAACTATGATCAACGCTACTTGTATTTAGGTGGAGGTAAAAATTTCTAGCACATAAGCTTCTTCCTCTTAGTATTTACATGCTGAAACAATTTCTAGGTTAATCTGGGTTTCATCTAACAACTTCTGCAGCAGTCTGTCTTTTTATCTTCTCTTGTTTGATTCTAAGCCTTGTCTGACCTCCTGGAATCTATGACCCCTGACTGGATCTGACAACAAGTTACTCTTCTAGCTTTGAACCTCAGCTGTCATTAAGGAAAGGCCTTGAGGTCTGAACCAGATAATTACAACACATGTGCATAACAATTTTTTCCATGAGTGTCTTGTGTTATTGACATTTTGTTTCTATCCTTGGAAACTTTAAGATGGGTGGACTTCAGCTCCAAAATTTCCCAAGGTGTCCTGATTGCGGAATTCTGGGAACTATAGTCTGAAATCCCTATGAAAATCATGACTTTGTGCAATTGTACCTGATACCCAAGTATTCTTTGATACTATGTATCAAAGTGCATAATACCTAAGGCACAGGTGTCAAACACTAGACCCGGGGGCTAAATCTGGCCCACAGGGTGCTTAGAGCTGGCCTGCAGGACCGCCCTGGAAACAGCAAAGGACTGGTCCACGTGCCTTTACCAGTGAAAACGAGCTCCCAATTTCGGTTTTTGGCTGGGATGGCCTCCTGCAACTCTCAGCCAGAGAAAACAATGGCTCTCCCGATCTCCGTTCTCACTGGCAGAAGGTTGCAAGAGGCCGTTTCAGCAAAAAACAGAGATTGGGAATCTGGTTTTGCTGGCAGAGCTCTCAGGCTGTGACAGGTGCCCACATCACAAGAGAAGTCAAGCTGGCCAGCCCACCGTGGCCACACCCACTCTGGCTCCCCAAGGTCAAACACAACCCTGATGCGACCCTCAGTAAAATTGAGTTTGACACCCCTGACCTAAGGCCATCCTAACTATTTTTACTGCAAAATATCTTACAATAGTTCCTTCTCCCCCTATATAATTAAAATTGTGTTTCAGGTTTAACTCTTGCTGCCTTACAAGGATATAACTATGCATTTTTTAAAACTACTAGATATGGTTTGCCATTGCCTTCTTTCAATATTTTCCTCCCAGTTTATACCGTAAGCCCAGCTTTTTCTAAAGGTTCCCATAGAGAAACCAAGGCTGACCCTGCTTAATGTTTTAGATTAGCCAAGATCAGCCAAATTTTAAAATATATGGTTCTTATTTATTGTTTCAATGTTTTATATGTTATTTTAATTGCATAACTGTAAGCTGTCTAGTTGCCTCAGCAATGTGGGTGGCAAAGAAGTCTAATAAATAAGGTTAGTGAGAGGCTGCCACTTAGCAAAGTACAATAAAAGTATAACTAGGACAAATCATATTAGTTTTTTTCATTACAACCCAGATCTAATGCTTGAGTCACTTGCTTCATACTCCCTGATAAGACTTACCTTGCCTTATCTTCCATTGGATATTTATATAGAATATCAATATCACTTATTTACAAAATTCTTAAAATATGTTCTTAGACTATCTCTGTTTGGCCTTCAACAATCCAAATGACCCTAGATGGCAGCAAAGTGGTACAGAAAAATGTAGTGCTTAACTGATGTTTAGTGGTTGTCTGAATATTACTTAAATAACTTACAAATAGGAGTTAACGATGTGTGGTGTCAGCCAAAAAAAGCTAATGCAATCCTAGGCTGCATTAATAGAGGCATAGAATCAAGATTACATGAAGTGCTAGTACCACTTTACAAAGCCTTAGTAAGACCACATTTGGAATACTACATTCAGTTCTGGTCACCACAATATAAAAAAAGAAGTTGAGACTCTAGAAAGATTGCAGAGGAGAGCAATAAGAATGATAAGGGGAGGCAATGGGATGTAACCGGCACAGCTACCGGTTCAGGAATGCGTGTGCACACTGGGAAAACATTCATGTGCTGCTTCCAAGCCCCCAGCTGAGGTTTGCAGTAACAAGCAGCTTCTGCGGATAAAGGACAGGTAAAAATCAGGGTGGGTGGGAGAGACCAGCATAACTTTTTTGCTTCCTGTTCCTCTCGGAGGAACGGAGGCTTTTGTTAACAACCGGATCACCCAATCCAGGCAGACCAGGGTAGATCCCAGCTCTGATCAGGGGGCTGGAGGCTAAAACTTACAAAGAACAGTTACAAGAATTGGGTATGTCTAATGAAAAGAAGAATTAGGGGAGACATGATAGCAATATTCCAATATTTGAAGGGCTCCTATAAAGACAAGGAGTCAAACTATTTTTCAAAGCACCAGAAAGGAAGACAAGAAACAATAGATAGAAATTAACCAAGGAAAGAAGCAATTTAGAACTAAGGAGAAATTTCCTAATGGTGAGAGCAATCAAGCAATGGAACAGCTTACCTTCAGAAGTTGTGGGTGCTCCATCACTGGATGCTTTCAAAAAAAGACTGGATAACCATTTATCTGAAATCATATAGGCTCAATCAGGGGGCTGGACTAGAAGACCTCCAAGGGCCCTTCCAACTTTATTATTCTATGTTCTACTGTATGTTTTGAATTCACTCAGATTAAGTTTGTATTATGTAATCCAGTCAGGAAGCTATGAAAAATGCTTAACATGGTATTTTATATCATGACATTGGAGAAAGGAAAGAAAAGCATGGCTTTTTAGACAGGAATCTGGGGTTCCTAAGTATGCTTTTAAGATTTTCCAGCTTAGTTTGTAAACACAGATTTGGAAAGAGCAAAATGATTATCTCCTGAAGCAAGATTATAACTCAAACACCCTGAAAGAGCTGCATTCACAGCAGTTGGTCATAAAATATTTCCTGTGCTGCAAGAGCTAAGATATTGTATCTGCTCCTAAACATATCTTGCTTCTTTAAGAGTTATTCCTGCTTGGCATATACATGTGATAACTATATTTTTGTACAGTTCTGTCTTATCTGAAAGAATTAAACATAGGGCTATCTGGAAATCAATTGGAGAAGAGGTGGCCTAATCAACATACAATGTTAAGTAACATTTTCTTTATGGCTTCCTATAAATTTCCCCTGCTGAGGTACTTTAATTGGGTTTCCTGATAAGGATTATAAAGTGTAAAAATAGAGACTTTGTTCAAAGCATTCACTTTTAACTGTAGATCCTTTATTAAAAAAAAAAACTCCCGCATTAAAATCAATGCTTAAAAAAATCCTACCACCTTCTTTTAATCTTCCTCAATCATTATAAATAAACCTGTAAGTTATCTGGTGTTCCTTTATTGAAAAAATAAGGCAACCAAAAATATTAAAGGGTGGAGAATCATGTATCAAATAAATTCAACCAGGAAGATTAAGAATTGAGCTATTATAGTACACCCAGCTTTAAGTACTAAAGATAAAACTTCTAAAGTGCATCTAGAAGCTTGTTGACTTCAATAATGTGTCCATGTAGTTTTTATCGCAACAATTGTGCCTACTAGGTCCCTGTCCTATTGTCCCCAATTATTTGTACCTATTTCTTGTATTCTTACTTAGGTTACATATATTTGTACGTTATGTTTATATTCTTATATTTATTACCTTGTAAGCTATTAATGAATCAAATAAATAAATAAATAAAACATGGAGCTACATTTTCTTGATCTCCTTCAAGGTGTTCCTTTTTTTTACTTCCAAGTGAAGCTCTCCATCTGAATCATCCCTGCTAAAGATAAGTCTATCCCTGCTAAACTTTTGAAAACCAATCAAGGTTAATTAGGTGCTACCATCAATTTGATTCTGGTAAAAGAGAATATTTGTAGCACAGGCTTGAACTGTGTGGTCCTTGGTGGTCTCTGAACCTGGTGGTTTTCTTGCAGATGTTTCATTACAAACAAGGTAACAACATCAGTGAATCCCTTAGCACTGATGATGTTACCAAGTATAGTAATGAAATGTCTGCAGGAAAACCACCAAGCTCAGAGAGCACCAAGGACCCCACACCAATTTGATCATTTAAGTTTTATTAAACTCTATAAAGAGAGGTGAATGTAATATTTTTAAAAAATCAAATGTTGTACAATGTGCAAGTGGGCTCCTCACTGTTATAACCCACATCTATATTTACCTCTATTGCTTTTGCAGTTATTTTTATCCCGTGGAAGTAATATCCTAGAATCCATATTACAGGAATTCAGGAGAAAAATATCTAAGTACTGTGTTTAGGAATCACCCATTGTTCCTCATTCGCAAACCCAGCTGCTTCTTGATTGGATTTTCATTTAATTGCTTAGTTATGATTTATTGAAGAAACCACAATAACTGAATTCCCACACTAAGCCAAACTAGAAGCAAGCTAATCACCATATGGATTTTTATGATACAAGAACTTAGCCAATGATATTTCAAGCCCTTTACCAACAGTGTCTTCCTTTTGGTACTAAACCCTTGGTGGTAAACAATTGTGGGAGCTAAATATCTGGATGGCTTCAGATTGGCAAAGGCCAAATTAATTTAGAGAATTTTTTTGATGATCTACTGTGATGTTGATGCAAAAATAGGCTATTTATAGAAGGCTCTGTCATAAGGCAAGTAAAGCCAGAGAAACATTAATTCAAAGACAAAAAGAACAATTGATAGTAGAAAACAACAGTGATCTTTACCGTCCCTCAAAGTTAGATGAATGGTGTAACTTTCTTCACTGCTATAATTTGTTTCCCCAAAATTGGCTCATGGTGCATGGTGCAGCAGTAGACCAGTTTCCTCCGCCTTTCTCTGGAAGAAACTCATGTTTCAGTCATCAGAATGTCCAAAATAACAGTAGTGTGTTACGTTGTCCTTTTTAAATATTCCAATTTCCTAAGGTTTAGACTTTGTTCATGTTTTCAAGCCTTGCCAAAAGCAGCAAAAGAGACTGGGACATCATGCTGTCATGATATGGCTAGGGAAAAGAAGAATTAAGCAATTCTTCCCTTGTTTTTAATGGATGGTGTAGTTTTGAGAAGAGAACATACTTTGGTTGTCTTGCACGATTTTTGTTATTTTACTTTAAAAAAAAGTTTAAATTGTACTAAAGGCGATGATTAGTGTTGACTCAGATCTTCTAACCAGTGGAGCATGTACAAGTAATCTTTTTTGCTCTCTTCCTTTTGAAAGGAATGAATTCTTACCTCCAGCCCAGGTACCAGGTAAGTGATGAATGTTGTCATGGAAAATAAAAAGGAACTGTTTTTTATTTTTCATGTAACAAGCAGAAAGGCAAATAAATATCATCCCATGGTCTTGTGTTGCTAAGCTCTATCCAATGGGGATTCATTAGATCACATGTGGCTTTGAGTGGGCTTTCAAAGATTGCTTTTGGAAATGGAGACAAATGTGTCCAAGGTTATGAAGATAATCAGTACAGTGAGCTATTAAGGAACACAGTGAGCTTGATAAAAGCACTTGCGTAATGTGCATCATATTATAGCACTGTAAAATCAAAGAGAGAGGGAGATTCTGAGGGAATCGGTTAATCTTGAGAATAAAATATGAATATTATTTGGACTTAGGAAAGATGGAACATATAAATATCCATTTAAATTCATGGTGCTCCAAACAAAGTGTGGGCTATCCAGAGTCAAAAGCTAGGCTTGTCAAGGAGCTTTCAGCACTGTAGTCCTTTCTTTCTAATGCATAGAGCTCCTTCTCTGGGAAATTGGCAATTTGCCTCACCAGCCCTGAGATGAAATAGGTGCAAAAATGGACAACCGTGCTGATTAGAAGGATAAGCATCCCCCATGAAGAAAGACTACAAATGATACAGAAAAAAAGGGATGATGTGATAGTGATATATAGGATAATAATGAACAATAAATGATCAGAGAAAGAATCTCTCTCTCTCTCTCTCTCTCTTTCTCTCTCTGACACACACACACACCAGGGGAGGGAAAAAGGGAGAGAGGGATAGGGGAAGTGTGTGTGTGTGTGTGTGTGAGAGAGAGAGAGAGAGAGAGAGAGAGAGACAGAGAGACAGAGAGACAGAGAGAGAGAATATTAGAATTCAGGGATATTCATTGAAATTAATGCAGGCAAATTCAGAGCCAATAAAAGGAGGTATTTAGCTTTACAATGCAGAATTAAAACTGTCAAATTGAATGCCATTAAAGCAAGCAATGGCCTCCAATTCAATCACTGATAAAAGGAGACTGGGTAAATTCCTGGAGGAGAAATTATTAGTCCTCTTTCAACTTTCAGAGGGAGTATTCTTAGGGACTCCTCTCCAACATCATTTTGTTACGTATATCTGAGTAGAATTGTACCTCATTCTTATCACTCAGTAGACTACTTCTGAATCCATTGTACTTCTTGTGATTTCCTTTTGAGATTCCTAGTGCAAGTAAAGAAAGACATATTTGGAGAATATGTTTTTGGAATAGTGACTGAAATGTATCTTTTATAGCAAACCCACAGGAATTGATCCAATCACATATGCTATATGTTCCTAATGTGCATACACACTTGACATAAACCATTATATATATATATGGGTATTCATAAAACATAAGTTATTTTTTTCTCTCCCAACTCAGTCCACTGAAATAACTAAAAACTGCTAAAAGCATGTAGAGAAATAAAAATAAATCATAATTAAAATAGCACCAAACTAAAAGCAACATCAGGAGCCAAAAAACCAGAATCCAAAATCTAGAGAATCGGAATCTAAAAATAAATGATATAAATTAAGCAATAACAGAACTAAAAGCACATTATAAAAATAAATGCTTCTATCGCTATCAGAATGCAAATAGAGAACAAAGTAATGTAATTTCTTAAGGCAAGGAGTCCTATGTGCCAGCTGCATGAACAAAACTTCATACTTGTGCATAGTTCCATGGGCTCTATGGATATTCTCAGTCATCCATGTCATGGTTGTCTCAAAGATGCTTTTTCAGGAAGCAACTGGACTTTGTTGTTTTTTGTTTTTGTGCAGTTGTTTCACTTCTCATCCAACAACCTTCTTCATCTCTGACTGGATAGTGGGGAATGAAAGGATTTATATTCCTTGCAGACAGCTGGTCATTTGCATTCTTTTTAGAATCATTGAGACCACTTGGAAGTTTATCTGTGTTCTCAGGGTTACCTGAGTAGTGCAAATGTGTGTGGAGCCTTCTGTGTGTCCCTTCACTGTTGAAGTCAAGTGCAGGCTGTTGAGCATGTGTTGTCTACATCTCAAACTGAAGCACAAATGGTTCCTGTAGTCTGAAATTTTTCTGGAAATCCATTCATACTCCCGCACCATTCAAAGAGTATGCACCATCCCAAAGTGCATAGCTAAATGTCTATGGAGATTCTCAGTTATCCAAGTCATGGTTGTCCCAAAGGTACTTTTTCAGGAGGCAACTGGATTTTCTTTTTTTTTTCTAAATAAGAAAGTCCAGTTGCCTCCTGGAAAAGCACCTTTGGGTCATTGTTCTCTACCAAGCTTTGTGTGCTGCCCAAAAGGTCCCTCTAAAATTGGATTCCAAGTTGTGATTAACCAGAATAGAAACTGGTTAAATAAATAGTGTAAACTATTTAGTTGTCCTTAATGAATGATGTAATTAAGGTAAAATTAATGAAACCTAAATTTCCACTAAATTAAGTAAATACAGTTTTTAGTCCAAGAACATTACTGAAAAATCAAATAGGTAGCAAATGTAAGAATCCATAGATTTTATGGGATGTTGTGGTGCTGGGATTGAGATACTTGGTGTTATTTATTCTGTTTTTACTGATTATTATTGTGACTCTAGTGCAGGGGTGGGCAAACTTGTCAGCTTTAAGACTTGTGGACTTCAACTCCCAGAGTTCCCCAGCCAGCATAGCTGGC
>JAOYMU010000002.1:45814666-45824918 GCA_025802295.1 Psammodynastes pulverulentus
ATTTCCTACACAGGAACAGGAAACACTAAGGTGGGGCCCAACAGAGGGTATAAAACTCAGGCACTCTCAGCATTTCCACCCTTCTTCTTTATCCAAGATCTCTAAACCATGTGACCCTATTCATCAAAACCAGGTGGTCTTTCTGTGTACCATTAAATCATCTTTCCAATCAGCCTCCATGTTTCCAGTGTCTTTCCTCCCCACTTGGAACTGAACCCAGAAAGATATTTCTTCCAACAATAGTAATAACGGTTTGATAGCACAATCAATTAACTCAGAGAGGTGAAAGATTAAATACAGTAGATGTGATCAGGTGGAGATAGCCATCTATCTGAGATACTTTCCTTTGTATAATGTCTAAATTACGTGAAGTATTACTTCCATTCTGTTTTAGTCAGACCCCCATCTCAGGTATTATGCCGAGTACCGAGAACCACATAAAAGAATTCACAGGGATCACAACAGTTCAGAGAACAACAAGATGATTGGAGAATTAGATACTTACCAGTATAAATTGACCGAAGTAGCTGAGCACTGAGCTGAGCTTTGAAGAAAGGAAAAAATGACTTGAGAGGGCTCATAGTGGTGATATATATTTGAGTACTGATAGATACTCAAATACATGCAAGGATGCCACATAGGTCAAGATTTATTATCTCTTTTGAAGAATGTAGGATGGGAAATAGGGATTGCAACTGAATGTTAAAAAACATCCTATCTATGAGAACTGTAGAAGTGAAAACAATTACTCATAGACACGGTGGTTTCCATTCATTGCATGGACTCAAGTAAATTAGACAGTTTCTGTATATAATGCCCTGAGCGGGGGTCGGATTTGATCTACCTCTGTGATTTATTGATGGTGGCTTTGACCAAAAGACTGCATTTCTGCTTCTGGCAACTAGGCACAGTCCAGGAAGCCAATTTTTCTTGACACCTGACGGTGTCAAGACCTACACTGAATCACTTTCCTGGAAATGTAACATTTCATTTATTGGGGCACACTTCTGAAAAGGTATGTGACCATCAACTAAAAAAATGATACTCATATATTGCAACTCACTTTACTTAAGAGCAGAGAAACTCCTCCTATATGTCAATCCCACATGTAAAAAAAGACTTTCCTCAAAGGTCTTTGTCAGAAGTATCAGACCTGCAGGTGTAAAATGCAGCAAAATAATCTACAAAAGTGATCAAAGTTATTTGTACTGAACCATTTCATTCATGTCATCCTATGCATTTCATTGTTCTATGTTACACATACACACACACTTTCTATCATAACAGCAGATAAGAGGATCTTGAACTTGAACTGAGGGTTGGACTAGAAGACTTCCAAGGTCCCTTCCAGCTTGATGGAACTTTTTAAACAATCTCACGTGAAAATTTGCTCACCTGAAAAAGTTGCTGTATTTTCATAAAATCATGAATAGTTAACCTGTTTTCAAGGTGTTCCTGTTTTTTTGCAGTTCCACAATCCATAGCTTGTTTTTCAGCACTGGCCTTTGTGGCTTTTGTTGTCTTATATGGTTTGTTATTCATGCAAATAAATTTTGTAGACATTAATACTTAGCTGGAATTCCTTAGTTTCCAGGCACTTCCGGAACTTAATTTTATTAAGAATAATTTTGGACAATTCAGCACAGGATAAAAAGTCTTGTTTCTAGAAAGTTTTGTTGCAAAAAATAACATAAAATAACAAATAGGGTTTTAAAAGGGTGGGGATAAAGAAATATAATTACAAACTTCTCTTCATTATTACTTCTGACATCACAGAAAAACCATATGTAAACCAGAAAAAAGACATAAAAATCTATATTAAATTCCATGCCGAAGAGAATCAACAAATTTATAATCGTTTAGTTTCGTTGAAAATGTAATAGCACCTGTTCACAAAGATGAAATTAGTTTTGCTTACTTACCTTGTGATTAACATGTCATTTTAAAAATAAAAAATCCATTTTTTCCCCTAAACACGGATGATTAGCTTCAGCATTTCATTTCAGTCTGTACTTTATTGAAGTTACAAATATTTGGGAGGCTGTTTGAAATAGCTAGATTCCCTTTTCTTTGAACTTGCAAGTGTTTCTTAGCAACAATTGCACAACACAAGCTAACTAGCTTCCTCCACTGCTCCACAGAAGGGAAAGGGGGAAAAAATCCTGTTTATCTATTTAAAGCAAGTCACAACAATGATCGGAGTTTTTTTTTAAGGGAAAAAAAACTTAAAAGAATTGGTCAGAATGAAGGGAAGTATCTGCTTTTTGTATACTCGTTAATGTGTGATTCACTTAATAAGAGTGTTCATAAAACACCTGAATGCACCTACTTGCAATACAGCACGTCCATAGATCAAGAGCGTGAATGCAATAAAAACCTTAAGATTACCTTCATGCAGGGCTTTTTTTCAGCACAGAAAGGTGCCGGAATGCACCCCCTGTCATCGCGCTAAATATCCTGGAAGTGCTAGCGCGAGATTGGTGGAGACGGAACACATGACACGGACTCCAAAAAGGTCCCGGAATGCCGTTCCACCGAGTTCAGGCTGAAAAAAAGCCCTGCCTTCACGTGAAGTGTTAAGCTGGAATTCGCTTCCTATCAGAACCAAAAGCTAGAGTTGGGAGAAGTCCGAAACATACATTGCAACTAAATTTAATCAACATTAGATCTCCAAGAACTACAAAAACTAGACATCAAAGCAATGCAGGATTCTGGAAGAGGAACACCCAAGATTTTGTTCAACAAAACGAATGAAAGGGCTCCTAAATTATTAAAATTAAAACTCGTAGGGAAAAAAGATCCTTCCCACAAAAGACTGACTCGCTAAACTTAATACATTTTTAAAAGTTACGTTTTCCTTAAGCAGCAATTTGCTTTGAAATGTTGCTATTGAATTAAATAAGCTTCAGAGGAACTTCGAAGACTGAACAAAGGCACGGAGGCATGTATATAGCCCCAGGTGCCCACTCTTGAAATAAAGGATGTACGCACTGCAGAATTTAAAGTGCACTAACACAACTAAAAAGCACAGCCTCCCTCTAATAAATATATTGATAGAATCTAAAAGTATCTACAGGCAGAACTACTTCAAATTCCTCCTCTCCCCTAGGTGCTTAGTATAACGGACCATCTATCTGAGAACAATCCTTATCCTGTCCATTTCTTTTTCTGCATTTTATTTCAGAACTAGTTAACTCTGCATATTACTACATACTACTGCTACTACTACTAGTAGTAGTAGGAAGAGGAGGAGGAAAGACACTCTTTGCATTTCATAATGGACAATAGAATCCACAACTCTGCTAGTGTTTCCCTGAAAATAAGTCCTAGCATTTTTAGGATGCTTGTAATATAAGCCCTACCCCCCAAATAAGCCCCAGTTAAAATAATCAGCCAGATGGACACATTTAGTACTGTTTTTCCCCAAAATAAGACCTAACTGGAAAATAAGTGCAAATGCATCTTTTGGAGCAAAATTTAATATAAGACCCAGTCTAATTCTTTGGGGAAACACAGGTATTATATATCTTAGTAATTAAAGTGCCAGGAGACCCAATCTTTCTTTTTCCCTAAACGCAAGCAAATCTATATGGTTGAGGATCAAAAAGGAGAAAGATTAACCTATAGCAAGACTTATATACCACCTTATAGTGTTTTACAGCCCTCTCTAAGCAGTTTTACAGAATCAGCGTATTGCCCCTACAATTTGGGTCCTCATTTTACCCACCTCGGAAGGATGGAAGGTTGAGTCAACCTTGAGC
Source organism: Psammodynastes pulverulentus (assembly GCA_025802295.1). Lineage (NCBI taxonomy): Eukaryota > Metazoa > Chordata > Lepidosauria > Squamata > Psammodynastidae > Psammodynastes > Psammodynastes pulverulentus. The sequence continues at coordinate 45,818,428 of JAOYMU010000002.1, forward strand.
CTGGTGAGATTCGATCTGCCAAATTGCAGGAAGCTGGCTGTAAGCAGAAGTAGCCTGCAATTACTATACTGTAACTTGTGCCCACTTTGAGAGCTTTGTTATAAAAAATGAATTGTCAAACTAATATTAAGACATTTAAGAAAAGTAAGTTTATTGTTGTATGAAACTTTTATTTTATATTACAATAGTTTGCAAGGATGAAGTTATGTTCTATCTCCTCTTCCCTACTATGTGTATCCATGTGTGTGTGTGCTACCCTTCATAATTTATGTAAAATAACTCTTATAAAACATTTAAGATCACATCTAAATATTTAATATAAAAAGGTAACATATAAACCTGTAATAGTTCCTAGGCAGCAAAAACTCAAATGACAGAAATTAACATAATTTAAAAAACTGCACTGCAGCACAAAATATTAAAAAACTTAGGGAGAATAAAACATTTGCTTAAAGCACAATAAAGGGGCGCCAACAAAGGTTTTTCAGAACTGGGGGTTTCCATTTGGTAAGGTCACTCCAGGGCAGCTGCCTAACATGCTTCAGCAGCAAAAGAATCCCATAATGTATGTTCAATTGTAAGGTTAATTTTCTTAACTAACTTGGTTAGTGGTTAAGGCATCAGGCTAGAAACTGGGAAGCTGTGAGTTCTAATCCCACCTTAAGCACAAAGCCAGCTGGGTGACCTTGGGCCAATCACTTTTTCTCAACTCTTAGGAGGAGAAAACAGCAATTCACTTCTGAAAAACCTTGTCAAGAAAACTGTAAGGACTTGTTCAGACTCCAAAAATCAGGCCTTGTTTGAGTTAAAAATAATTCATACCGAAGGTATCCTAAACCAGTGTTTCTCAATCTTAGCAAGTCTAAGATATTTGGAATTCAAGTCCCAGAACTCCTCAGCCAGCATGGCTGAGGAATTCTGGGTGTTGATATCCATATATTTTAAGATTGAGAAACACTATCCTAAACAGAAGGATTTAAGGATCCACAAAAAAAGGGGGGGAATTTCTGTAGAGTTCAATTTTAATTAACTGGATTAGAGTTCTAAAACATATGTAATTGTTGATCAAAGGCAAATTTTTCATCAGCTTTTTAATCAAAATAGGGAACCAAAGACACGATACTGTAACTCCATTGGGAATGTTCTATCTAACTCAAGAATCTTCTCTCTTCATTCAGTTACATAATCTGGTCATGCTTGAGAAAAATTCTTTTACGCACATTTCCCTGACAGGAAACGGCACAGATCACATGGGGAATAAACATCAGTTGGAAAGTCAATGAGGCACTGAAGCATGATTAGCTGATCCAAAATTTTGGCATTTGCAAAAATAAAGACACTCACGCAAAGCCTGAGCATCTACAAGGATCTAGCTTCCTTTTGATGCCTACATTTCAAGTGAAACAGAATCTTTGATCTTTTCCTCTTATTTTGGATATCTCACTTTCTATTAAGAATCATGGGGTCCCTTTGTAGCAGTCATTGTGCCTAGAAACTACTTTTGAGGATTAAGCTTTTGTTTTGTTGTTGCTCTGAAGTCAAGAGCTGTGGTCAATTTCTCCCCTGTTGCTGAGATTAATCCAAGGATATACAGAAAATGTCACGGCTTTACAATGAATGCCTGTGCTGCATCCCTGTGGAAAAAAAAAATCCAATCAATTTTGGTAAAGAGCAATACAGAAGAAATGTGGAGTTTGGATAAAGCTTCCATCTGCTCTGTATCAAGGACCATCTGTAGCTAACATATAGATGATAAGGCAATCAGACAAGACAGCCAGGTTTGCACACGCAAAGTGAACAACCACAGAATGGTTTAACGTGAAGTTGAACCTAGTTAACACCAGGTAACTTCCTGTATTTATGACAGGAATTATATTGCAGTAATCCTCAACGTACAACCATTTGTTTAATGACCATTTGAAGTTACAATGGCACTGAAAAAAGTGACTTAAAGATAGTTTCTCATTGTAGCATCACCATTGTCCTGTGATCAAAATTCAGAAGCTTGGTGACAGACATGAATTTGTCGGTTGCAGTGTCCCGGGGTCATGTGATCACCCTTTGTGGCCTTTGACAAGCCACATGCGCTTAACCTGTGTTATTAATAACTAGTGACTCATTTAACAATTGTTGCAAGAAAGGTCGTAAAATAGTACAAAGCTTAGCACTGTCTTGCTTAGCAATGGAAATTTTGCACTCAATTGACATCGTGAAGTTAAAGGCTACCTGTAATAGATTTCAACCGGGCCTGAATAATTGAATGTCATTTTAGGCACCTTTTGCCAAATTATGTTCTACAGAATCAGACACAAGCTCTACGTAATACAAAGTTAAAATCACCGCAACTCTTCGAGAAAGTTTGAATGTATACCTTAGTTATTATTAATGGACGGTTGCTCAAGCTAAGAAAAAAATGAAGATGGCAGATGCTGAAGTTTAGTTACTCTTCAGTCAGACTTTGTAACATATCCTTCGGCAGGAACAGCAGCTTCTGAACATTTTATGCAGCTAACTTTTGACTATCAGTGAAAAAATTGAAGCTGAAGAGACTAGATATTTAGCAAGACTGAAGATAAATCTCCAAAACAACCATGAAGTCCTTGCAGGGAAAAAAAACTGTTTTGGAATAGCCTTCATACTCACCAGAGTTGAATATTAAGATCTGTGGATATCTTAAATATATAGGGTACACATGAAGATCTCAGAAATTTTGAGCTGGAAAATTTCTGCTAGGAAAAAATATAACTGGTGGCGGCAGTGGAATTGGAATAGAAACTACAGGGTGCCTTTAGAAGGTGTTATTTATATTCAGCAGCGGAAATCGCATTGCTGAATTCTTGCCATTGTGCTGCTGAAATTTAACATAATTTCAGGAGCCCTGAACACTTTCTTCCTTATCATATACCTATTAACCAATACCCAGATAAGAATTAGCATTAGATTAGCAAGAATACTGTAATCAAGAACACACAATACTTACACAAGCTAAGATTAACAGGGCACCTGTTACACAGTCCTTAAACCATACTTTATATTACAATAACATGTCTTTGAAATGAAAACCAAGCTCAGAGAAAGAGACTTGTAGTGAGGATCTGGCAAACTGAAGATGTCCCAGAAGAAACAGGAATGACATTAGGGTTAAAACTGCCAGCCAGATTTATTATTTATTAAAGAAATTTATATGAATGCCTAACCCACACTTGGGTGACTTCGGGTGCCTTACAACATTAAAAACCCGCAACATAAAAACCTATAAAACCCCACACCCACGGAATCAACACAAATCAAATCAAACCACTTGACCGCCTCTATCTCCACTGGTGGTCCCCACGCCCGCTGACAAAACCAGGTCTTCGTGGCCTTTTGAAAAAGTAGTAGGGTGGGGGCCAATCATACTTCGGAGGGAGTATGTTCCAGAGAAAAGGCCACCACCAAGAAGGTCCTCTTTTGCAGGGCAGAATCTCTCTGGCACTCAATATTTTTTTGCTTTCAAAGAGGCTGGGCAGAAATGGACTCTTTTACTCAGCTTCTTCGAGAGAGCTGCCTGCCTCCCTTTGGAAGTCAGTTCTTTAGCTCCATCACAACATGCACGATCCGTTAACAATCCCGCCGGGGAAAGCCATGATGTGGTCGTAAAATCAGGTCAGGTCGTGTGGTTTAATCTGTTTTATCACTACTGCTCTTACATTTCAGGCTCAATCATAGTCACAAGTTGAGGACTGCCTGTACATGATGCTGAAGATCTGTCTCAATTACAAAAATGTACAAAACACCCCTCTTATTAAAAGAGTTATACAACCAATGTTTAACTAAGATGACGTGAAAAATCATTCTTATTGTTCTTGCAGAAGTAGTGGTGAAAGGAGAAAAACAAAGTAACGCAAACGCATGATCACAATATAGATAAACTGTTCACAGACATGTAAAAAGGAGATCCTAGCATGATAGCTCTACAACATGGATTTGTTGGAAACCAGCTGGCCTAGCATGACAGCTTGCAGTAGTGATCATTCAGATTGTTATACTAATATTAAAAAGCATAGATATTAAACTATTTGTTTAAACATACATATTAAATAGCACCATTGCACAAATGAGTAGACTTGATCTCTTGCATTGATATAACTGCAATACTTTATTAAATATAATTTCTAGCACAGTGATACGGGCAGCCTGCATGTTATCTTCACCGCTCTTTCTTTCATTGGTTTTTGTTATCAAAATTAAATGGCAAACTCCTTTGGGCAAACTCCATTTTTTGCTTTTGTTACACTGCCAAACGCTAGAGATATTCCCACCAGAATACTTACATCAACAAAAGTAATTTCTTAATTTTCAGTGTAGCTACATTACTATCACCAAGGTCATATTATCTAATGGAGGCTGTGTTGATTGTGAAAAGCTCAGAAATACATCTCTTAATCAATCACACTCTCCCAATTCTGAATAATTTTCACAGGTTGTATAGGCAAAACAAACATAACCCATACCCTGGCACTAGGTATCAAATTTATTAACAGTGATGCTGCATAACTTCATATATATATATAAAACTATCTATTGACAACTGCACATCTACTATCACTCCCCAAAGAGGTCCTGCAGTTCACGCCACCGTTAATGATGAGTTCTTTGGTAATATAATAATTTACTCTAAAAATAATTTGCAAAAAAAAATAAAAATCAAGCTTTGAGGGAAAGACTCAGTAGTTAAGAGTGAATTTCTGTGCAGGAAACTTTGAAGATGCTGTCTAAGATTTGATCTTCTTAAAAGGACATCATTCTTTGTATGAACTCTGAAGACGTATGTACATCACCCCGCTGATTTTTAGCTTCAAGGACACCATTATGGGATAAAATTATAGAGATAAACAGATGTAAACTATTTATTGAATATTTGCCACCAATATTGTTAAATACATAATTCTGTTGCAGTTTTTCGCTTTCAAGTTAAAATGTCAGAAACAGAACACCAAATATTTACAGTTCTTATAAGGAATGTTACATAATGACACATTAAGGCGTAAATTCTTTTGGCTTATAATTCTGAAAAGAATGATAATAGCAAAAAAGTGATGCAAAATCTTCATTGTGTGATTATGATTAAGCTATGTTTTTACAAAAATATGGTGTAAGATGGCAATAAATCCCATTCAAAATTCTGCATTAAGTCCCTTCAATTGGGATTGATAATTTACACAGTCAAAACTTTAAAGTTTACATATAAAGGTCTCCTATCCGTCATTGAAAAGTACAGCTCTCAACATATACAGTTTTTTTTTTCAGGCCACAGTTTTGAAGGTCTGGAGTATCAAGTTAGTTTGATGAATTAGTCGGTTGGCACTTATGAACACATTTATTGCCCTATTGTAAAGAAAAACAGAAAGAAGATATATATTAGCAACAAGAAAAGCTTATATAGAATAGAAAGCCATCATATCAAATACCATTAATTTTTACAATGAAATCATATACACTGCTTCTGGAGTGCAATATTTAAATATACAACAGTATATTTCACAAAGGAAGTTCAAACAATATAAAACTCTGGTTGAAAATTTGTTAATACTCTAACTCTGAAAATAATTAGAAGTCTTTTCTTAAATGAGAAAAATATTGAATATCGAACCCTTTATTAAACCCTAGCAGTTAAATCACAATACAAAACTAAATGTTGTGGTTAAAGAACCAAGTTACTGCGTTGCAATCCTATACTTACTTACCCAGGTCAATGAATTCAATGGACATTGTTTCTGAATACAAGTATATCCCATGCTCTCTGAACTTGCTTTCTTGCAGACGTTTCATTACCCAGCTAGGTCCTTACTCAAGGACTCCACAATTCAACCTTGAACTACAAATATCCTTTTCTATCGGTATACACCATTCGCTTGTAAATCAATCGAATTCTTGCTAAAGTGATCCTAGTTATGCAAAATGGTATATGGATTTGGATATGAATTTCCACTCATTTATAAAAGCTAGTTATTCCAAAGCCTTGCAATCTGGTAAAAACACCCATCCACATTCAGTGCTTTAAACATTTTCAGTGAGGAAAGTAGACGAACCAGCAAAGGAGTCAACAGATATGTTTATCAGGAAATATGATTTCAAAATCATTAAAATAAAAAAATCTGAATCTTGTAGCATAACGGCAAGTTGGTAAAATTTGTGCAATATTGGCTGAAAATGCTTGTGTTTTCTGGGCTGATGAGGAAAATACATTTGATGAAAGAAATTTATCAGCTACAGTGAAGATGATTACTCCACAACTTGTTAAGCATTTGCCGCTTCTGATACATTAAGGATTAGGACCGAGTTTGATAATTATAGCAAATCAGTAACAATTGTAACCAGGTTTTGAAGGGTGGAAAGAAGACATTTAAGGCAGTGCTCCCCAACCTTTTTATCGCCGTGGACCGGTAAACGTTTGATAATTTTTCAGTGGCCCGCTTGTTTTGATTTAATAATTTTAATTTAATTGTATT
>JAOYMU010000002.1:45876897-45889232 GCA_025802295.1 Psammodynastes pulverulentus
AGGACAAGAAACAATGGATGGAAACTAATCAAGGAGAGAAGCAACCTGGAATTAAGGAGAAACTTCCTAACAGTGAGAACCATTAACTAATGACACAGCTTGCCTTCAGAAGTTGTGGGTGCTTCATCACTAGAGGCTTTCAAGAAGAAACTGGACAGCCACTTGTCAGAAATGGTACCGATCTCTTGCTTGAGCAAAACGTTGGACTAGATGACCTACAAGGCTTCTTCCAACTCTGCTATTCTAAGTCTGAATTTCCATCCATGATTATGGCCTTCTTTCTGTACCTAGTCAGTTGGATAAGTCAAACATATTTTCCTAGATGTTAAATAAATTCTTTAGAAAATTTGAAATCTCTCTGCAAGAACTGGCATAGGGAGACTTAGCCATTATATAGAAGATATGGAGCAGCATACATAATACCTACTTAGAGATGAGAAATATAATCTGACAAGCCATTCAGCCATTACCAATGGCAATGTCCTTGTCCCAATGCGAGGTATAGTATTTTATGTTATATCTCAAAGAGATGTAATCTGTCCCTCAACAGCTTTGCACATGTTTACTGTAGGTTTCACTGTCTATTTGAGAGAATTAAACATCACATTAAAAAAAAAAGCACAGACATATTAACCTATTGCCTGCTTAGATTTAGTTCAGTTTCATTTTGAGTTGATCTTCTGCCTATTAAATAGAAGAAATGAGATATGGTGAACAAAAAGAAATCAGAATAAAAGAGTATTATGTGTTGTGCCATGACTATCTATGAAAAGATCAATCAGAATTTAATTTTTCTCATAGAGAAAAAGCAGCAATTTCATGAGTACATGGCTTCCATCTTTCATCGTTGGTGAAAGTTACTAGATGGTTTATAGTATAAGCTCTTTGCAAGAGATACCTATTTATCTTATGTGTGTATTTTAGAAGCTTGCCTTCTAATTCAAGTCCCCCACCCCTGAAAAACAATGTAATTAATGGGATATGGAGAAGATAAAATTACTGTCGCCAATCTGGACTTTGTCACCCAGGGGACTTCAGCTCCATGCTGATTAGGAATTCTGGAATTATGAAGCTCAGTTAGAGAGAAATTGGGCTGTAAAAGGCATCAGTCCTACTGAAATCTTTGGAACAAACTGTGACAATAAAACGGTTCATATGCTGCACTAAAGATCGAGTTATTTAACCATAGTTAATTGAATTAATCACAGTTGGAAAAGTTCACATGTAACAAACCATGGTTTATTTACCAGAACAGCTGAGCTCAATTGACACTGTTTGCCAGAAACAAACAAATCTTATTGAACTCATAAAAAAGACAAGTACAGAGGGAACATATGCAAAGAAAGCTTCCTGAATTTTTATTTTGTTTGGAAGCTCTGAACTCATCTCAAGTTAAGGTGGAAAGTATATTGGGAAGCATATACACTGAATGATAAAATTCCATTTGTTCTCACAATTTGAAAAGATATTACAGTACAAAATGTCCCAAAGGCTGTGCCTGCCAAATACATTAGTTTTTTACTACTTTTGTAAAAAATTAGTCTTGTAAAAATTGTTTGATTTGTGATTTCCCTGAATTTAGAACTTAACCTCTTCATACCTTAATATTTAAGTTATCCTTTTATGAAGGAAAATGTTTCTTAATTTTCTGATAGGCGTGCACTGGATCTAAACAAAGTAACCTGCCCTTCTCAAAGCCTCCAGGTATCATAATCCAATATATTGATCCAAAATACATTTGTTCAAAACAAACTAGATTGAATTCAGGGTTGTTTTCATACCATATATGAATTTGATAGGATTTATGTCTAAAGTATTTTCTCTAAGTATATCTAGGATTGGTCCTTACAATAATTTGAAATAAGAAATGTTAGATTTTGATCTAAATACCATCTACAGCATGATTTCAGCTGGTGGTTTTATTGTTTAATTTGCTTTTAACCCCCAACTATACAATTATATCTTAGCTCTTTTGAGAATTTAATACAGTAGTATATATATACATGCTATCTAAAACTGCTTATTGTAAAATAAATGGGGCTTCATTGTTCAGTTTTACTCAGCTAATTTGCAGGAGACTGAAATACACTGTCACTCAAAGAAAAACTCATTATTTTGAATGCAGTCAGAGCAACGCTAAGGGAATTAGCATCTAGAAGTCAGCAATTGCAGTCTTGTAATGTAGCAGAAATGATATAAGACAAAACTGGATAACATTTGAATTGCTTCATCAAGCTTTAATAGACAGAGCTGAAGTTGCTTTGCCAAGTAAAAAATATATTTTAAAAAAGAGTAATCTGAACAGCTTTCCTTAAATAATCTATAGCAACTATCTTAATGCTGTAGTGTTCTCTTATACTGTGATTTTCATTTATACAAGGGGAACCCGGCGGCGCAGAAGCTTAATGACACTGGAACTGCCGGGCAGAAATGGTCTGCTCTCTGGCGGTTCAAGCCTTGGTCCGTGAGACAGAGTGAGCTCCCGTCCCTCAATCCTTAGCTCCTGCCCACCCAGCAGTTCAAAAGCAGACAATATGGCAAGTAGATAAATGGGTGCCATTAATCATCTCTGCTGAGAAAGCATTCCATTAGATGTTTCTTCTCTGAGGAAATCTCACCCATACTGTTGCTAAGGGAAAATTGTGCTCCAGTTGTATAAACCTACATTCCCAGAATTGCCTTGACATGTCTAGGTGGCACCAAATTAAGAAAGACTGACTTTAGAAGAGCTAGTGTTTGAGTTTTATTTTTTTCCCAATTTTGTTCCCTTTCACACAGTTTATCATTACATTTGGCCCCATAAACTCCAGTTTTCATCTGCACATCCAGTAAGTAGATGCAAGTTGACAGGGCATGTTTCAGTCCCTCCCTTCTCCAGAGATAAGGGAAGCAAAGGCTCACATCCTGGAATTCTTGGTCTTCTCTCTGGCCCAATTTACTCTTCAAGGTCAAGATGGCCTCTTCCCTGTAGTCATTTAGGAAGACAATGCTCTTCCACAGATTGTATTGATTTTATTTAAAAGGTTTGTTTGACCACTTACCTTAGATCACAACTCTAAGATCAGATATTGTTTGGAGAAGATTCATAACATCTGCAGGAAGCTGCTGATAGATAGACCAATGCGATGATATCAGTGTTTTATTACCATGGTTTCATATGTCTTTTAATCTTTTATGATTGTAGGCTTATAATCTATGGACAAGGCCATATACAAATATCTACAAATAAATAATGCTCTCTCTCTCTCTTTCTCTCTCCCCCTCCCCCTCCCTCCTTCTCTCTCTCTCTATCTCTCATAAAGATCTATTTATTTGTAGATCTATTTATTTGTAAATATACTTATATTTGAAAAGAGGATAATCTGCCTTATTACTCCCTTTTCAGCTCTGGGTGCATTTTCCAACAGAATGGTGGCAAAATCATAAGCAACTATTCAAATTTTAGACACCATTTTAATCACACAAACCTGTGGACTTGTACTTTTAATCTTGGAATTTAAAAAATTGCCATATCTTGTTCAAACTATTAGTCTGCCTAGGTCATACCTGGCAGTAGTGATTGGCAACAGTGATCCAGGATTTTGGCACAGTTTTTCCATCCCTACTTTGAGACCATCAAACGCCCTCATAGTTTCAAACAAACTAGCTTAATTGGCTGATGTTGGAGATAAACAGGAGACAGCTTTTGCTCTCCTGCCTTGAAATTCTTCAAAAATAATCTATCTGCCTGACTGGTATTCAGGAACATAACTCAAATTCTGATCCACTTGGATTTGACCTGTAGTTTTAATAGAGGTACTCCTCGACTTGCAACCATCATTGAACCCAAAATTTGTTACTAAGTGAGACATTTTTAAGTGAGTTTTTCCCCATTTTATGACCTTTCTTGCCCACATTTGTTAAGTGAATCACTGCAGTTGTTAAGTTAGTATCATGGTTGTTAAATGAATCTGACTTCCCCATTGATTATGTTTGTCCGAAGGTCGTAAAAGGTGATCACTTGACCCGGGACATTGCAGCTGTCATAAACATGAGTCAGTTGCTGAGAGTCTGAATTTTGATCACTTGACGATGGGAATGCTGCAATAAGTCATAAGTGTGAAACTCAATCATAAATCATTTTAGCGCCATTGTAACTTTAAATGGTCACTAAGTGAACCATTGTAAGTTCGACGGCTACCTGTGCATATTTAGAAAGCCAGTTTGGGCAAACTCTACCTAAATACCTTAGGTGGATTGGCATTCAAAGTTAGTCTTAAAAATGGGAAGAGAGGAAGCAAGCCCCCTATCCGAAATTGTTTAATTGATGAAGTTTTGATGCTAGTCTCCAGATTTGCACGAAGCATAATTAATGGAGGGAGTTCATACTTTTCCCCTTTTAGAGTCAAAGTAGAATGTTCATTTGGCCGACTTGCATGAATAATCCATCACTGTGAATCATTAACTTACAAGACAAGTTATGGTAATTGATGTCTTTATCCAAGCTATAGAAGCATTAGGGGAAATAATTTATTTTCCTATGCTGGCCAATGTTTTAATGCATTTGTTTGTTTTATCATGCTCCCCACGCTGAAAAGAATTGTGCTGTAATCTTAATCAAACTTGCTTCAGGGCCAGTGCTTTCGAGAAATGAAAAACGCTTGTTCCCGTCTAAATGTATTAACCTCAGATTTCCTTAGAATAAAGAAAAAAGAAAAAGAAACACAATTCAGGGCACTTTAATTTTATTTTTTGCCCTGTCCTTCTGTGTGAGGAATTTTACATAGTTTGTACAAAAGCTTAATATTTTTCACATATCTATAAACTGCTGTGAGCTTCACCTTGGGCAGAAGAGTTAGGATGCAGATATTATACAGAAATGTTTAATTGCTCATATGCCATTAGCAAAACACCACCTGTGAGTGTTGTACAGGTGTGATTTATATTTTATATGTGAAGTCTTCACAACCTACAATTGTGTAGTAGTGGTTCTTCTCTGACACATAGGTTGGGTGTTGGAAGTTGACCCAAATGCATTTGGGAGCTGCCATTACGCTAACAATTAGCTCAGTATGGAAGGAAAATCTGTTATATGGATAAAGACATAACAAATGCAATTTTGCTCCACATTTTGACTGAGCTGGGAACACAGGTGATCATGGGCAAGACCTGGAGGAGAAATATACCAATCTGGAAAAGAGAGAAAGATTGTAGACCCAGTTTGGTGTAGTGGTTTTGATGTTGGCCTAGAAACCAGGAGAATGTGAGTTCTAGTTCCTCTATAGTCATGAAAGCCAGCTGGGTGACTTTAGGCCAATCACCAGAAGATCATGAGTTTTCTACCTTAAGCATGAAAGCTTAGCAAGTGACTTTGGGGAAGTTGTTCTTATCCCAATTTATCTGACAAGGTTCTTGCGGGGAAAATAGGAAGTAGAAGGAGTATTACCGTAGGTATGTTCACCATATTGAGTTACTTATAAAGTACTAAAGGCAGGATTTTTTTTTAATCTAAACAAATAGAATAAGAAGAGGTTTTGCCCTTGTTAGCTGAAAATCCAATATACTCTGGAGGTTCTTAAACATCCTTACTTTAGTAAGAAATTGAAAGAATGTCTCTATTCACAGATTTTTATTGAGCTGGTATATGTATGTGTAATTTATACGTGGAGAAAACCTGTGACTTAACAACGGCAGCATCAGAAGAATTCTTATTCTTATGCTTGTTAATTACCGGTAGTAAATTAAAATGGAATAATTGGAAGGTCCTGGCTGTATTTCTGTCCACTGACTGTGTTATGGCTTAAACTTTTATATTTATTGATGAAACCAATTGTTATGATTTATAGGGGGTTTTTTGGTTCTGTGTTAGATCCTGTTCTTTATGATGTATTTTTATTACTGTTCTTTATATATTTTGTTGGAAGAAGTTTTGCATTTTTCAGTTCAAAACATTTCATTTCTATTCTTCGTTATAGAATTTCATAATAGCCTGGTTCAGCATTACACTAAGCTATAATGAAAAAATAATAATAATGAGTTTAACCATAATTACTACAGTCCTGACCAACGTGCTAAGGTTTTATTTGCAAACCACAGAAGACAGCGGTCATGTATCATACGAAACCAAATAAACCACACTGCAACTTAATGTGGTGTGTAAACTAAACCCAAATGTCTCTTATGAAAACAATGAACTGAGCAGTCTGGCTAAACTACCTAGGTTTGCAATATTTATTTAAGCAAAACATAATATGCCTGAGATTGAATAGCTACTGCATGTTTTTTTAGGAGGAGAAAAATTTGTAGACTTTTTTGGATTTTTTGGGGGGGAGGGGAGTAAATTTCATTTGAAGATCCTTAAATCAGTACTGTTCCATGGACATTGACAAAAGTTCAGCTTAGGTTTCAACTTAGAACCACAATTGGGACCAGAATTTTTGTTGCTAAGCAGTTAAATGAAAGTTCTTCAGGTATTGGAATACTGGTATCATATCTCCCCTTAGCCTTCCTTTTTTTCTTCAGGCTAAATATGCCTAGCTCTTTTAACTGTTCTTTCCAAAAAGTTCCTCAACATCCTTCTTGTATTTGATGATCAAAACTGGACATGGTATTCTAGGAGCAGTCTGACCAGTGTAATCTCAACATTATATTTATGTTGATGCAGCCCAAGATTGCATTGGCTTTTCTTGAAAATAGCAACACTTTCTTGACTCATATTTAATCAGGATGCCCAATCCCTTCTCATAAGGAACTTCTGTTTAGACAGGTATCACTTGTCTATTTATGTATTTGGTTGGTTATCACAGGGGTCTTCAAACTTGACAGCTTTAAGACTTGTGTACTTCAACTCCCAGAATTTCTCCTCCAGTCATGTTAGCTAAGGAATTCTGGGAGTTGAAGTCCACAAGTCTTAAACTTGCCAGGTTTGAAGACATTTGGGTTATCGTATCATATCATATTTATATAGAGTCATAGAACATGACTCTGGGCAGCATGCAATAAAACTGTTAAAATATGTTGATGTTATTATTTTAAAAAGCTAAGCAGGTGTATCACATATTATGAACAGTGGAGCCACTTTAAGAAATAATTGTTCCCTTGAGACCCTTAAGCCTCTTGACACATCCAAGTTTTGAAAGACTTCTAGAAAGATGAGAAGAAGGAGCCACATTGCAAAAGAGAGATGAAGTTTCCAGATGTTCTTCAAAGGCAGCCCCACGTAGAGTACATTATAGAAGTCTACTTGGGATCTGACCAGGGCATAAGTGACCATGAGCAGAGCCTCCTAATTCAGGAATGGATGCAACTGGTGTAGAAAATGAATCCTTCCTAACCAGAACTGCCACCGGCTGTTCCAGTAAGAAGGAACCCCAAATAGCACGCAGGGCCTGTCTGGGACATGTACCAAAGATGGTGTAGTCCCAAACCAGCACACCCAAAGATACGTAGCTTCTCAAACTTTCCAGAATTCCAGTGAGGCTATTGTTCTTCATCCAGACCATCACAGCCTCCAGGCATTTGGGTAAGACATCAATGACATCAATTGTCTGATTTTTTTTCCTACCCAAGTGCAGAAACCTCCATGTTTCACTAGTGATTAGCATTTTGTGAGAAATAGCCCAATGTTTGAGTCTATAAGATCCTTTAAAACCTCGAGACAGCCTTCTGAAATCTTTGAAACCTACTTTGTGTTATCTGCAAAGTTGATGAACATCCCCTCTATCTTCTTATCTAAGTCAGTTATAAAAATGCTGAACAGCTTTGGATCTAGAACATAACCTTAAGGTATTCCACTGCATACTTCTCTCCATGTAGACGTAGGGCCACTGAGGACCATATGTTGAGTATGATTGTTCAACCAAATGTGAATTCCTGTGGTAGTAGACCCTCCAATCCACATTGTTCCATTTTATCAAGTAGGAGACTATGGTCAACTTTATCAAACATTTTGGTGAACTCTATGGTACACTACATTCAAGGCATTCCCTAAGTCAATTAATTTAACCCTTTTGTCAAAAAAATGCTATATAATTTGTCTGGACAATTTAATTTTAACAACATTATGATATAATGACATTACCTGGAAATTCACTGTTTATCTTTTCTAGGATTTTCCAAGTCATTACTATCTAGCTGACTTGCCTATATTCTCCTAGGCCCACTTTTTCCCATTTTAAAGTCTGAAACAATATTAGCTCTTCTTCAATCTTCTCATATTTTCCCTGTACTCAAAGAATACAGGTAATGATTCTGAGATCACATCTTTCAGCTCTTTTAGCACCTTGGGATGTAATCCATCTGCCCTTTGAATTTGAACTCATTCAAAGCAGCTAAGTGTTCTCACACATTTCCTTGCCTATTTGACCCACATTTCTCTTTTGCTCCCTATGGTGCACCTTCTGACAGGTTGCACTACCTTTTGTGTAATGACAGATGCAAAGTGAGACTTAATCAGTTCAGCTTTCTCCCTGTGGTCTCTCACCATCTTGCCACTTTCTTGCCCAGCAGATTTCCCATTTTCTTGATGTTTCTCTCATTCTGCCATACACAAAGAAGTGTTTTGTTTTTCTTTTTGCATTCATGGCAAGCCTCGGCTCATTCTACGACTTAGACTCCTGACCCCATCCTTACAGAGTCAGGCTGTGAGGAGGACCAAAGCTCGGTGTGAACTTTTTAAACAAAATGTACTGATGGAGCACATCTGTTGATTTATTTGCAAACTTGAATGAGCTAATTCACAAGGCATTATAGTTTTAAGATTTAGGATACATTTTAAAATGTGTTCCTTTGCACGGTGTAAACTTTAATTTATGAAATCCATGCTATAAAATATCCATATAGCTCTAAAAGTGGGTTAGGGGAGAATGGAAATGCAACTTTATCAAAAGCTATTAAATATAAAACGTATGCAGGACCTTAAGGACAATGTGTTATTGATGTTTTAGAGTGTTCTGGGAAACAAGATTAGAAAATAATGTTTTCCTGCATATTCTTTTATGGAATTCTGGTTCACTGAGCAAATTAAGGATTAATTAATTTATGCACTTCGTGGAAATTTGTAGTTGGAATCTGTGGGAACACGATGATCAACTGGAAAGAATTTTGATCTGCTTCAGCCCGGGTTTCTCCAGTTCAATCTTTTCTGCTCCTGTATGAGATTTTAAGTCCTTGATTCCCTGGAATTTCTGACGTTAGCTGTCTTTCAAGTCACCTTTCCATTCTTCTCCCACACAGACATACACCTGAAAATAGGTTGCTAAGGAGCTGTCAGTCAGAATCCTCTTGGTAAGCAGACATGGTCTAATTTTAAACCAGACACTGATACCAAGAAAAACATGAACAGCAGGAAATGGAGGTCTAAAAGAAAGAGCCAAGGGCAAAATATAAAATGACTTGAACCTCTATAGATTATTACTACTATGAAAGATATAGTGATAGAGAATATTACTACTTCAAGTAGTATGTACACGTATTTTGTGGCTTGAGGGTGGCTGATATACAGGTGGGTACTGTGACATAGTGCAGCTATGCATATGAATGGGTGCTGTGGCACACATGCAGATGTGTGGAGGGTGAGAGTTCTGGTGTGAATATGATCAGATGTGCCACTGCATGCAACAGCACAAGTGTGGATGGGGATGGGTGTGCTATGGTCCAGCACATGGGGTTCACACTTATTCTGCTGCGAGAGAAAAAGCAGCAGGAGCATTTTACCAGACTAATTTAGGATCTCCTTCCAGATTGCCCACTGACTGCTTGTGGGAAGTCAGATGGGAAGGTTGCAAATGGTGATCATGTGACTGCAGAACACTCATAAGTATAAGGTGTTTGCCAAATACCTGTATTGCAATTATGATTGTGAGGACACTGTGCCAGTCGAAACTTTGAGGAATGGTTGTAAGTCCCCTTGTCGCCCTATTGTAACTTTGAATAGTTGCTGAATAAGAGGTCTGCCAAGGACTACTCATATGTTTGTGGGTATTGAGGTAGGGCTTGTATTTTACATGTCTGTACTTGAATTACTGTCTACACTGAGACACTTGGGTTAACCCAATACACTATGATATGCAGTATCAAGTTATGGGAACATAACATAGATCTTAAAACACCAACAGCATGAAGGAGATGATGATGTTGATGTTGATGAATGATGAGATGATGATGATGATTTGGATTCTAATAAATCTGAATCACAGGTTTGGTTTGATTTTTGCTCAGCGTGTTGTGTCCATGTTACGTTATGGTTTACAGCAGCGGTGTCAAACTCGCAGAGTCACGTTGTCATCACATGACATATCGTGACCTTTTTTCCTTCACTAAAATGGGGGTGGGCATGGCCAGCGCATGACGCATCCAGACCGCGGGCCTTAAGTTTGACACTCCGGTTTACAGTGTAATGAACTGTACAACTCCAACCAATTATAGTTTCTTACATAAACCTTTAATAGTGAAATTAAAAAACAAACACAAAACCACAAAAGGAGTTCATTCCTTGTATAGAGGAACTCCTGTTCCTTCTTGGATTTTTTTTTTTTTAACTGAGATAAATTTAGTTTGTCCTATCTCATTACTTTTGGTACTATTAAAGGGATACCCTCATTGGTATGGAGCAGATGAGACAGAATCAGCGGACTTTGCCCTATTATATTCCCAGTTTTATACAGCTACCACCTGTACTTCTGTAATTCCCTTATTATCTCTAATGGCAAATGTGGTGGTGGAAACATGTTTATGTACTATTAGACCATCAAGATGTGACTACTGCATAGATGGCCAAGTTCTAAACAACCGCCATCCGTCTGTCAACAGTTATTCAGTACATGCTCTCAATATTTTTATGTGTTTCAATTACATGATTCTGAGGCAGTGAAATTTTTATTTCAGCTGGTCATAGATTATAATAATGAGGATATTTATTTAGAAGTATGACACCACTCTGAGCATCCTTTTGCATAGCCATTACTATGCACGTCAGTGTGCACCAGAATTTTTTTTGGCTCAGCAGGGCTGTTTCTGACTCATTAAAACAAATCCAAATCTGCTTAAGGCAATAAATATAAATAAAAGCAGGGGATTTAAGTGGAAGGCAAAGTACCTATTCTTGCACAGCCCATTGAAAGCCAAAGTTCATAAGCTTATTGCAAAAAAAAAAAAGCTATTAATCCTCTTACCTGACTTAGTCTAAGGATGCGATCCTGGAAGCCTCTTACTATTCACTCACTTTTCAATAATCCTGAATCTCCCAAAAGTATCAAAACATTTGTTATGATGACTGACAAGGAAAATGATACACATTGTTGAGAAGATATCCATCGTGTTGATAAATGGTTGCTGACATCTTTCAGGACGCCATTTACAATTCGTACTGCCAAATAAATGTGTCATAAATGCCATTGGAATCTGGAATATTTATTGATGCCTGTTTATTAGTATGCCAAGATAAGAAAATTGAATGGGAGTTAAAGGAAAATTTCTCTGTCTTGCCAAGCAATACATATGTCCAGTAGTTTTTTAGTGGAACAGACAGTTTGGTGTAGTGGTTATGGCACTAGCTAGAAACTGGGAGATCAGGCTAGAAACTGGGAGACCATGAATTCTAGTCCCACCTTAGGCATGAAGACAACTGGTTGACCTTGGGCCAATTGCTCTCTCTTAGCCTTAAGAAGAAGAGTCTTAGCTTGAGTTGCTTACAGAAAGAGTAACTCACACAACCCACAACTTTTCCAGTTCGGAAATTGGAGGATCATGTCTGCCTTGTATGCCAGGTATTACAGAAGTTGTTAGCAGCCCAATTATCGAAATGCGAGTTTTACAAACAGCAATTGGACTATTTGGGATATCGTATATCCTGTGAGGGTATAGCTATCGATCCCAACAAGGTAAAAACAATAGTGGATTGGCAACCCCCTCATACCAGGAGACAGTTACAATGTTTTTTGGGGTTTGCCAATTTTTATAGGCAATTTATTCCTTCATTCGCTTCTATTGCATTGCCTTTAACTGAATTATTAAAAACTAAACATTGACAGTTCACCAAGCCAACAGCAAATCAACAGATACCATGGACAGAACCATGTCAGCGTGCATTCGATATATTAAAAGGATTGTTTATCACTGGTGTTATATTGAGACATCCAAACATGGACTTACCTTTTATGGTTCAGGCTAATACAAGCGATGTCGCTGTGGGGACTGTTCTATTGCAAGCCAATGATTTAGGACACCTTCAGCCTTGCATAAATTAACCCAATCGGAAAGATGGTGGACTGTCTGGGAGAAGGAGGCTTTCACGGTATGGTGGGCATTATTATTATTTTTTTATTGAAACAGTTTTACATAAAATTTCCAAACAATTT
>JAOYMU010000002.1:46008889-46025212 GCA_025802295.1 Psammodynastes pulverulentus
AAAAATGAATCTTGCGAGTTGACCAGACAGATACATAGGGAACAAAACTGTTACGGAATCTGGTAGTCCTGCTAGAAATACTTTGAAACCTCCTCCCAGGGGGGAGCAACAGAAACAGACTGTAAAAGATCTGGTAACTCTAAATATGAACATCCTTATATTTATATACATATCTACAACCACCCAACCATTATCCAGTGAGCAGAATCACTACATAACATTTGAAGATTGTGGGTATCTGGACTGGGCTCCTAAGACTAATCAGTGCTGTATCGTTACAGAAAATTAAAAATAACTTAATCCCATACCCAGAATTGTTGCCATGATTTGACTGCTTTAATTAAAAAAAGAAATAACTGATTATCTGATCATGGATTTCACATGCCTTGTGCAGCTGAGCTGTAAGAAACCCTTATTGAGAAACACTAGTTACTTGCAAAGAGTGTTATAGCTTCTTATTCATCAATTGTCTGGGTCTGTTATTGAATCCGAGTCATATACTAATAATTTACCTTGACTGAATTCAGATTAAATTCCCACAGCCTAAAGGTCCCATTAAGCTGTTCACTCAAGATTTTTATTGTATTCTCTGAGGGCCTTTCAGATTCAATTTTTAAGCAAATTTCCAGCCTTCAGAAGTGTAACATGCAAAGCATGAACCACACACACTTTAATCAGGATATTTCTACTCTACTCACCAGGAAAAGAACCTATACAATCCAATCCGTACATTGAATATGGACAGGGGTGGGCTGATGGGGGTTCGCAGGGGTTTGGGAGAACCTCTAGTTAAGATTCTGTGCAGTTTGGAGAACCCCCAAATCCCACTCCTGGCTGGCTCTGCCCACTTCTTCCCTCCCAGGAGTCCCCATGTGGCCCGTTTTGGATACAGGTAAGTGCAGGGTTCACGCAAAGGCTTGAGTAGTGTGAAAAACAGGCCTACCAGAAGTTCTCCAGAGGGCCTCTGGAGCCTGGGGAGGCCATTTTCACCCTCCTGGAGGCTCAAGGAAAGTCTCTGGAGCCTGGGGAGGGCAAAAACACCCATGCGCCATATGCAGGAGGCCAACTAGGCCATGCCCACCCTGGCCACACCCACCCACCAACCAGGCAGAGAACCTCTTGCTAAATTTTTGAAACCCAGCCCTGAATATGGATCTACACGACTAGCAAAATATTTCAATTAAAACCACAATCCTGTAAGCTGAGCATTGTACTACCCAATCGTTTCTGTGGTTTTCTACTAATCAACCAAACCTGAAAGGAAAGTATAGGAGAAAATGACAGCTACAACCCTGGAATTTGTCTTCCATTTTTGGCAAGAAAGGAGTGAAGATCAGTGACTTTGCTCAAGTGATTATGAAGCAGATCTAATTACCCACTGGAGGAATAACATTCTTCTTTATTAAATACAGAATATTTCACATAAACAAGATAATTCTGTCATTTGAGAAAGCACCTGGGTGCATAGCCATCTATTCTGAATCTTATTGCTAGAATCAGATATAAATTCAAATAAGCAGAATGCCTCTAAGGTGAATGAATCCTAAGTAAGCAAGTAATCAAATCAATGTGTAAAACTGGTGTTAGAATGTGTGGAGATCCCAATTTATCCTTGGTCATTTCAGATACAGATACATTTCAGAGCAGCCATTCTTGGCAGATCTATCTTCTGGATGAATTGCCCCTACAGGGGAAATTCTATTGATCTTCCCCCTAATTGTGATGCACAACCAAGGAGCTGCTGGCTGCACTGATAAAAATGCATTGCTTTGCATGAAGAACATAACTGGAGAACTAAGGACAATAATGTTCTTTGACTATCATTGGTTAAATATCTCAGTACAATGATGGCTATTGCCAGCTAGGAATACTCTACTTGTTTTAGCTGTGATAAAAGGAGGAAAAATATTGGCATGAATTAATAGATATAATAAACTCTCCATATTTTCTTCCCAGATATCTTGAATATTGTATAAATCAAGACTCCTTAAAGTCAACCTCATTTCCCATTTTCATGGGCCTATCTGTGTATTTTTAGTAGCAAAAATATGAAAGTGCCTTTTAACATGCTGGGGGTGGGGGTTCAGTCTGTGTATTACCATGGAGGTTTCCCATTGAAGGAATATTCAAGCCCAGACCTGCTTATTTTGTCAGCTCAGACAATACCAGAAGTTGCAATCTGTTATGACTTGAGTATTATAAATCTATGAACTCAATGAACTAAAAAGATCATAGTTCAAATTTTGATTCAGCTATGGGTTTATAAACCAGAATTATCCATTTCTGCATTAATTCCAGCATACTAACAACACCTAACTATGAATCCACTTGAATCTGATTTTATGGATGTTTGAAGACAGCAATGGACTTCCTGGGAGTCCATAAACATGTGATATTAATATATTTTAGCCCCAAGACAGTGCCATTCTTTCAGCTATTTCCATAATTTTATATCTACTTGTCAGAAAACTGAAAGACTACTTTAGGCAGCTACCAGGAGTCAACACGAACTCAAAAACATCTCCGCCCCACCCCCCAAAAATCCAGTTGTTGTATTCATTTCATTCTTAACAATCTTCATTCACATAAAAATGTTCTCTATTCTTTCAAATGTATAACTAAGCACAAACCAAATAGTTGTGTAGTGTATTGTAGAATGTGGAGTCTGCCTGATTTCCTAAGAACCTTTAATTATGTATTATAATGATTTTATCCTGAGTAATGAATCTAGAGAGGCAAAAGTAGGGCTATGGATCTAGGCTGCAAAAATCCAGAGGACTGCCATGAATAACAATGAAATTCTAACTCATTGCCATTATCCAGTAGTCACCTGGACGTCTATGCTCCAGTTCCAGTATCCCTAGGCAAAAGTATAGTCTCAAAGTTTAATGTCAAGGAATTACTTGTGACCAGAATGATAGACAAAAGTAGCACGTAAATCCAGAAATCAAAGCAAACACTAAGGCTACGGAAGGCAAATGCAAGGCAGCTATAAAGAATCAATATCCTAGGGAGATTAAAAAACAGTCACACCATAAAGATACCCAATCACGGTGTTATTTTAAAAAAAGATATTACTCCAAACAATATGGCTAAATATTGACTTGGACTGGAAGATTTAGATACAAGTCTATTCTCATCCGTGGAAACTTATTGTACAATTTTGACCAGGCAGTATCTCTCTGCCCCACAATACAGCCAGAGGATCCATCCCATTTTTTGAACTGATAAAAACACATCTTATCATTTCTACTTTTGTGTAACATAACTTCAGACATACAGAAGGGGTGGAGCTTAGGGCACAACAGTATGACCCAGCTTTCATCATGATCCACCCACAACTCTGAATATAGGTAAGCAACTTGTCATGGAGATAACTAGGATATTCAAAATTCTAGAACCTGGTAGGAATGTTTTCCTCTCTGGGTTTGAATAAATGAACTCATCAGAAGAGTGGAATGTGGAAAAAAAGTTCAAGAAAAGCTGTACTGAGCCCAAAGGTCTGTTTGCATGATGTGAGAGAATCAATTCGCTAGCACCATTACATCTTTGTCATCCCAGCCTTGAAGTCATCCTCATTCAGTCAAGCAGGACTTGGAGCCAATCATAGATGCTATACTACGCCATAATGTGTTTGGTTTAGTGCAATGTCTGAAGGCAGATGCTGATTTATAAACCATGCTTTTTGCCTTTATGTGTTGTGTGACTCCAACTAATGGCGGATTATTCAGCAAAGAGTGTGTGAACCTTGCTCTAGCGTGGCCGTGCAATGACTTTTAAAAGTTTTAGAATGCCTTCTTTTATAAGGTGAAAAATGAATGTGTGTATAAATGAAATGATATCTCTGCAAGATAAAAATTAATAAATCATGACAGACCATTCATTCATATCACAGCACACTATAATTTAACATTTATTTCCTTATTTTTCTCTCTCTTTTCACTGAGCATAGTGTATTTCTTATTTCCAGCATTTAAATGAATATTTTCTAGTACTTTGATGCCTTCAAGAAGAGATTGGACTGCCACTTGTCAGAAATGATGTAGGGTCTCCTGCTTGTGCGGGGGGTTGGACTAGATGACCTACAAGATCCCTTCCAACTCTGATTATCTGAAATTGCTTTTGGAAACAGCAAAACAACCATCATTACATTATTTTGCAGAAGGTAATTTGCTTATTTGTTTGATAAATGAAGCTCAGCTAATACAGATGTTCAACACATTAGTACAATCTAATGGATTAGTTACAGACTAGGTAGCCTAGAGAGAAACAAAACATGAAATTCTTACAGTGGATGATAATAAGTTTCTTTGCTTATCCATAGTTAGTTGAATAAGGCATGTGGACACACTATGCTTCACTGGTTCATACTAAGACCAAACAGCCCTCTTTAAAGGTTTGTGTGCTTTATAATTTAACTCGGTAATGTAATGTATAATGTAACCCTCATGCCATCACTCTGCTGAACACCTAATCCCCACAATTCATAACAGTTCTATGAGGTAGGCTAAGCTAAGAAGTAATGAATTGTTAGCAGATAGCTTGGCATCTAAATAGAAACTTAAACATATTCTCTGCTATTATCTAGAGTTTGATTGCAGGCTTACTCTTGGCAACTTCAATTAAAACATCCAAATAGCAGAATTATGACAGATTAGTGATTATTATCAGCCAGAGTAGGCAACAGGTAATACTAAATTAGACTGGCAAACAGTTTAACCTATTACATGGTGGTTTTCTATGTTTCTACCCACTATATCAAGCACTATATCATTTACACATATTTCTCAGGTACATGGGACATCAAAACAGGCATTACCACTTAATGAGGGATTCATTGGAGGGCCATGTTTTCTTCCTCCTAAAGATCACCAACCCTGGAAGGACCAACAAGATCAGTTGAATTTGTCCTTATAATACTTTGAATGGTAGGGATCCAATTTTGTCTCACCATATTGTAATGCAGCTTTCCTCAGTTTGGTACCCTCCAGATATAGTTGACTTCATCTCCCATAATTCTAAGACAAGCAGCCTTCTGATGGAACTGCAAAGCTTGCCTTTACAACATTCTTCATCATTCAAACCTGAAGAGACAGCTTTAAAATGCTAATGAATGGAAACCAGAGAGATTCATCTGGGGAATAAATTGGGTTAGTGTAGCGACAGCCACCAGAGAAAAAGAAGAACGCAAGTCCTTTACTTGTGATTGGAGGAACGAGGGATAGTCTTTGATGCAATTAGGAGATTGGTAATAAGACCTCTTAAAGAGAACAGGCTTTGCACAGTGGATAGGCAGTCTCCTTGGCAATATCTCATCTCTAGAATTTCAACAGGGGACCCCAAAGCAGAGCCTGCATTTGAGAAAGGGAAAGGATGCTGGCTTGTAAAGCAAGGAGCACTAAAGGCAAAAAGAAATGTTTCTGCAGGACTCAAACAACTTCATGAGAGCCCTGAGAATCCTGAAAATATCTCACAGCGGTGCACCATGTCTGAAAGGTAAGAAACAGAAAGTGGAAAAGTCTTTGCATTATCAAACTGACACATTTTGAAAAAGCCAAGATAGAGTTACAAGGTTGAATGTCTTTATATATCTGGCAATTAGCAACAGCCGTCGAATGGCTGAGGCTGGTTCTTCGGTTATGAGGCATAGCGGAAAATGTCACTGCAGGGGCAAAAAATGTTGCCAAAGAAATTGATTATTTATGAAAAGCGGATTCAAGCAGCCACTGCAATACAATATTTAAAGTACAATTGCTTAGATTATGGATGACTAGCCTGGCGTGCACGTTATACATCCACCGGCAAAGGCTAATTGTGTGTGATAAGGCTAATTAGGGTAATTGGACCTGAATTGTGAGTTGGAGGCATTTTCTTTATAGCACAAAATGAGTACCATAATGTTTAGGGTAATCATTCATTATATAGCCTCACTTTGCATGGCATCTGCATTTGCAAGTCTGCTTTCAAATAGGTTTCTTCTAATCTTCCAAAAGTTCTAATGGGATCCCTAAAGAGCGATTGTACTTGGTAATACCTCTAACACATCCAAATGGGGCTACCAAGCATTTAAGCTAAAGGTAGAGAAATAGTCAAGGGCAGAAAAACAATGGTGAGTGAACAAACAAGCAGAACGAAGAATAAAAATAGTTGTTTTGTAACACTCTGGGGCATTCAAATGGTTTCAGTGAAAAGCTGGATCTAACACAGGTAGAAAACAGATAATGTTTTTCCTCCTTCTTCTTCAGACTCTTGTGAACAAGTCAAAAAGACAGCCTAGCTATTATACTGTTTTTAGGCTAGGTGCCAGATAAAATGTTTAGGAGGAGATATAATTTCCTCGTATGTTCATTGCATGTTTGGAAAATGTACAAGTGGGGTGAATTGCAGGCTTATATTCTGGGAATTCTCCAAAATATCAGGATCACAAATCACTAATAGTCCAACTAGGGGGCAGAACTTTCAGAAATTTGGTGGATTCTATAAAAGTAATCGGGATTAGATCTGGTTAGCACTAAGATGATGCGCAAGCAAACAATCCCAGGATCATAAACCAAACTTGCAGAATTGAAAAAAAAAAAATCCCAGAAGAAAGCAACAGAAGAAATCAAGGAAACAGGTCTATGTAATTGCCAAGAATCACATTGAATTTGAAAGAAAGCATTATTAAAATTTGGGCTTTAGGGTAGTTGGGGCAGACTTTCAGGTATGCTTCCTCTGCCTTGGAGTACAAGACCTGCCTGGAATGAGAACACTGAATTTCAAAAAGTTGGTCATCGCTCCCCAGAAACTGTGGGGACAAGTGTCAGTGTTGTCATAGGCCATTAGAAACTCACTTAAGTATCTTCTTGAGAAGTAAAAACAACCATTCTTTCATCTAATTGCTAGGTAGGGCATTCTTTGAACCAGAAGAATCAAGAATTACCAATGACTTCTAGCTGTCAGTTCTAAAACACTAGAGGGGCAGAGATTGGAAAAGCTATTCAATTTCATTTGCTTCTAGAGGGCTGTTTTGCCTACTTCTGAGTACCCCACTTCAACAAGGGTTCAGCGAAACTGGATGCATCTTTTTATTAGGATGCATCATAAAGAAAATTGCAGTAGTAGACTTTGATCCAATGTTAATAACATTTCTTAAAAGGGCAGTTTAACAGTAGAACAACTGACTTGGGGAGAAAGTGAACTCCCCCTTCCTGGATGTGTTTAAGTAGAGGCAAAACCGGCCATCTGTTCAGGATGATTTAATTTAGATTGCTTCATTAAGCATCCTTCCAACTATATGATTTTTTTCTTTGTGTGTATAACCTCATGTTTCAATTCCCACCCTTTCCCTTTTTGTTTTACTAATGGATGTGTTCGTCTGATAACATTGGAGTCCAAAAGACATTTAGTAGCTTTTGTGACTCTGAATTCCTTCCAAAGTATGTAGACTTTTATCTGAAGATGTAAATGACTTTGTGGCCTCCAGAACAGTTGATTAAAACTCCAAGTAATACCTACTTGTGGCCATTAAGTATGGACATAAGGTAGGTCCTTGATTTACGACCAAACTGGGTCCAGAATTTCTGTTGATTAGCAAGATTATTATGTGAGTCACACCCAATTTTACAACCTCTTTTGCTGGGTTGTTAAGTGAATTGCTGCAGTTGTTAAGTGAAGCATGCACCTATTAAGCAAATCCAGATTCCTCCATTGATTTTGCTTGTCAGCAGCCTTGGTTGCTGTGGTTGAAATGTAATATTGCAGGCTAACTCTGCCCACAGCCCGGAATTTGATCCTGACAGGCTCAAAGTTGAATCAGCCTTCCATCCTTTTGATGTTGGTAAAGTGAGGACCTAGATTGTTGGAGGCAACATGCTAACATTGTAAACTGCTCAATGAATTATGGAGGAATAAATCTAAATGCTATTGCCATTGCCATTGCCATTGCCATTGCTATTGTAAAAAAGTTGACTGGGATAGTCACAAATGGCAATTGCATGCTACAGCCTCATAAATACAAGCCCATGGCCAAGAGCCCAAATTTTGATCACATAACTGTGGGAATGATATGATGGTTGTAAGTGTGAGGTTGTAAGTCACTTTTTTCAATATCATAACTTTGGACGGTCATGGTTGTATGTCAAGGACGATCTGTAATTGGAATCTATCAGTCTCTGAAGAGCATCAGTCTGTCTTCCCAGGTTTGATTTCATAGGTTGTCTGTCCTTTGACCAGTGAGGATTCTGTTTAATATGTCTTGGAGGATAAAAGGTACAGTGGGTGGAGTAAAATAGACTGTTCTACATATAGGGAGGGAGCCAGAATATTCTGTTAGTTGGAGTTAATGGACATTTACACTATTTTCTTGACTTTTAAAACAAGATTAAGTCTATTTTAGGATCTAGTTCTGCTGTTTTTCTCACCTTAAAATGAGAGAAGGCAGTACTGCTAATTTTCAGCAAGCTGCTCTGGACACTGGTTATCTACCCTTTTTCTAGACAGATCACACATTTGTATACAATTTTAACACAGTGTAAATTTTAGGAGACTTGTGATGTTCAATACAAAAGGGAAAGTTAACAGATGTAAGTTTTGTATTTTAATTTAAGTACGGGCTTATATTCTGTACATAACTTTCATCAATTAAACATCTGACCCACTTAGCAATAGCACCAAGAATAGCACTTAGGCGTATATACCACTTCATGGTGTTTTACAGCACTCTCTAAGAGGTCTTACAGAATTAGCATATTGCCCCCAATAATCTGAGTCCTCATTTTACCAATCTCAGAAGAATAGAAGGCTGAATCAACCTTGAGCCACTTGTAACTATGATATGAATTGCAAAAGTAAGCTCTCTTTGGAAGGGGAAAGGAGCTGCCTTTAGAACTTCCATCACATCCCCAAACTGGATTGAGTAGACCAGGGGCTCTTC
This sequence comes from Psammodynastes pulverulentus, assembly GCA_025802295.1. Lineage (NCBI taxonomy): Eukaryota > Metazoa > Chordata > Lepidosauria > Squamata > Psammodynastidae > Psammodynastes > Psammodynastes pulverulentus. The sequence continues at coordinate 46,017,804 of JAOYMU010000002.1, forward strand.
AAACTTGACAGCTTTAAGACTTGTAGACTTCAACTCTCAGAATTCCTCCTTCAGTCGTGTTAGCTCAGGAATTCTGAGAGTTGAAGTCCACAAGTCTTAAATTTGCCAAGCAGTAGTAGACAGAAAACAATATTTCCAAATGTTCATTTACACGTGAACATATCACCTGATTATTCAGCAGCCAATAACTCCCAGATGAATTATCTCCATCTTGAAAATATTGAGCTGGAGCTAATTTTGAGCTGTAAGATGCTGAGTGGCTCATTCATATGTACAGTTAATCACTAGAAGTCATTGCTGATGAGCAATGAGCGCATGCATGTGAATTGAAATAAAAGTCATAGAATTATAGCCTATCAGAATTATCCTTGGAGACCTATTTTGGGGGAGATAGACAAATATGTCTGAAAAGAAATCTATCTCATTATAAATTTCTAGGGAGAGAGAAAAACAAAAATGATCTAGGTGTCTTATGAGTGCAATAGATTCCTGTAAAGGTATTTGCAAAGCAAATTTATCTTAGAAGTAGAATTGACAATACATCATGACCTGTGATTTATGGTCACAACCTATTTCTTACCACAAACAAAATGGGAGTGAGAGATCTGCTTAAGAAAATAGCCTGAATCTCATTTCCATTTCCCTTCCCATTGGTTTTTTTTTAATCTAAAGCATGTATTCCATACTTATTTACATCCTAATTTTGCACCAGCATTTCTTTAGTTTATTCTTAAGAAGCAATAATAATAAGGAATGAAACAGGATAGTAATAGGCAATTATCCAGCTGAACTGATCACTGCACCCAATTTTCAAAACAAATGAAATGAATAAGTTATAATCTAAGAATCTCAGTTTTTTTATGGCCTGAAATATTATCCGGCTTGAATACAATTTAATAAGCCACCTTAAGCCAAACTGAACCATTTGTTCATTTATTCTTACACTACTGTATATAACATTTCTTCTTCTATTTTTTCCCCACACTATAACATTTTTATGAGGTTGTTTGGACTGAAAGGGAGCGGCTGGTCCAAAATCATCCAGTCAACTACGTGGCTGAAGATGCACTTAAACTTAAGACTATTTGGTTCTAGTCCAACAACTTAAGCATTATAGCATGTTGGATCTCATAGAAATGTTAATGTCAATTTATCTGCTTGACTATTACTTTATCATGTTCCTTTTTGTGAATTACTTAAATGAAGTCTAAAGAGCCATGTCAGCAGTTAGGTCTGCTTATCTACTACAACATCTTAGAGACACCAGGTGACATATGAGCAGACATAAAAAGCATCTCTTCTATACTGTATCACATTATAGCCCATTTCAATCATTATGATAGGAATAGAAAAATACGGATCTTCATATATTGTTGAACTGAAGATCCCAACAGCTCTGGTCAGTATATGACAGGTGAGGGATATGAGGGTGAAAGATATTGAGATTTGAAGTTGCACAATATCTGAATGGTTGCAGATACCATCTCTAGTATATGTAAAAAAGAAGCCAGATGATTAAAGAACATATATAAACCAGGTTGTCCATTCACTTGGCTCCATATTTAGGAGAAAATACACAGAAGCTAACTAAGAATATCTAGAAACAGGTGCATAATGTCCAAAGTACAAGAAAGATTTACTATGGAATTATATACTACAGAACACATGCTATGATAGAAAGCTTGAATCTTTGAACTTGTGGTGGTGGAGGAGGAGGAGGAGAAGAAGGATGAGAACAAGGATGAGATTATCCCATCCTTCCTGCAGCTTGAAGGAGAGGTTTTTAGTCATCCAACTAATCAGAGAAAAGACAACAAGAAAATAACATTTATCTCTTCTCCTAATGTCCCTAGAGCTCAATCGGAAGAAAAGCAATGATTCAACACTTTTGGAGCTCTCTTCAGCACATATAATCTGGCTTATAACTTCAACAATATCTGCTGTTGAAAGATGGAAATTGGTGTGCAAGCTGTAAGGCAGGGCTGTCAAACTCACGGCATCACGGTGGTGTCACGTGACTTATGGAGACTTTTTTCCCCTTTGCTAAATCAGGCATGGGCAGGGCCAGCACATGACACATCCGGCCGGTGGGCTGTGAGTTTGACTCCCCTACTATAAGGTGATCAGCCCAGTCAAGTTGCATAGCACAATTTCAACTGAACCAGGTTTCAGATCACATTAGAGTTATATGCTGGTAGATTCAGCATACAGAACCTTCATTTGGGAACACATTCAGGTGTCTGTGCTTAATTCATGAACATCAGTATATGCAAAATGATTCAAAGCTGATTCCAATCAGCCATTTTGTTAGGAAAATCAGGACAATTTAATTCCACACTTTGAACTAAATATCTGAATCAGGTTGATTTGGAAATCAAATCAATTTACAGAAAGAAAAAGGCTTTTATGCATCCCCCCCCAAATACTTGCTTCAACCATTAACTCATTTTGAAATATCTGAATTATCAAGACAATTTGAAAACTCTATCTAATTGCTTTCACATTAAGTTGCTGGATCAAGGTTTTTCACAGTTCTGTGATTTGACTCAATAAGGAAGCCTCAAAGATTAATTGAAGATAAACAGGACCATGGACAGCTCAAAATAGCAACTTGTTATGAATGACAATGGCCATGCCTGTTCCTTGATAGAATGTTGCTCTCCTTGAACAAGGCATGGAAATTATGGGAAATGGGAAGAAAATCTTGATCTATAGACTTCATATTTCATTAAAAGTGATAGGATAGTTGCTTCTTAATTTTTTCCTTAGACTGAAATCTCTGAAGCTTATCATTGCATTGTAATCCCTAACACCTTTTCTGTTAATGGGGTGATAAGTTATGGTCCAAAATATAACACAAGTATTCACTCAACATTGACTGAGTGACTCTCATAACAGATGCATGTTCAGACTGCATTATAGAAACTGGCACTCTTGAAGAGATCATTATAACCCATTAGCCTTGCCCTCCATTTCCATCTACTAAATAGTGCCATCTACATTGAGTTAATAGACAGGGCTGTGTGCATTTTGTGATACATGCCTTAATATACGCCAAAGTTTTGGGCAAGAACTACTATTAATGTATGAGAGTATAGTTAGGTGCATGACAGCCAAATATTATTCTGACCCACTCACATCACTTCTTTATGAATCTCAGAAAAGAATTAATGGATGCTTAATGAGAAGACCAATAATAATAGGCAATTTATACACAGTTTGTCTATAGTTATAGACAATGCAATCTTCCTTATTTTTTTCTCAAGCAGATTACTTGTTTTAGGAAATCCAGAATTTATCTTTGTAATAATGCCCAGGATTCATAAGAAGAGAGTACTGTAAAAGTCCTGGATATTAGTCTATCTGCTGCTGGTTGGGCCCATGCAAGCAAGACATAATGATTCCTGCTATTATTTCCCAGCCACTGCTGTGTGACGGTATGGTGCTCTCCAACCTGAGGCCATTAATTATTAAGTCTTCACATCCAATAGCCATGAGCTATTGACCGAGCTGTTCTGCAGGAATGTATCTTTTTAAAGTCACCATCCAAGTTACTAGTATTGTATATACAATTGTGTAAAAAGTGCTCTCTTTTTTGCTGTTCTAAATCCTGTTCCAGTCAGCTTCATGGCCTCCAGTCCTGGTGTTTGAATAGAGACCAGAAAATTTCTTCAGGCTATGCTTAGGTTTATACACTCAATCGTTCTGCATTTGTTCATCTTTTTTTTCCTGGCCTGAAGAGTGTAGATATTCTAGTCTTTTCTTACAAGTAGGGTGTTTGAGCCTCACAATCATTGTGGTTGCTTTTTTCTGCACTTTCTCCAGTATTATTATAATATCCTTTTCCAGTTGTGGCAATCAGATCTATTCACAGTACTTCAGATTCAGAGATTGATATAAAGACAATGCAAATAGTTCTCATTAAATGATCACAACTGTGATGGGCAACTCAGTCATTCAGCAATTTGGTCACTAAGTGAAACTGTGACTGGGCTAATGATCTCCCTTCAGTTTGCTTTAGTTTTATAGACCTGTGAATTTATAAATGTGAAGATTGGTCACAAAATTATTTTTACATCACCCTCATAATTGGAAATGGTCACTAAATGAAGCAGTCACTAAACAAGGACTACTAATACAAAGCAGTTTTCTTTCCAATCACCTTCCCTTTTCACAATATCCACACACTATGTTGACATCTCCATTGATCTACCTACTATCACCAGTAAAACCATACCTAGATTACTGCATCCACAGTAATAGTTTTGGTGACCACACTATAAAAAAGATGTTAACAGTCTAGAAAGAGTGCAGAGAAGAGCAACAAGAATGATTAGGAGGATGCAGGCTAAAACATATGATGAACAGTTGTAGGAACTGGGCATGGCTAGCCTAGTGAAGAGAAGGACCAGGGATGACATGATAGCAGTGTTCCAATATTTGAGAGGCTGCCACAGAGGGGAGGGGCTGTTTTCCAAAGTACCTGAAGGTCAGACAAGGAATAATAGATGGAAACTGATCAAGGAGAGATTCAACCTAGAAATAAGGAGACATTTTCTGACAGTAAAAACAATCAACCAATGGAACAGCTTGCCTTGGGAAGTTGTGGGAGCTTCATCACTGAAAGCTTTCAAGAAGAGGCTGGACTGGCCATCTGTCAAAATGGTGTAGGATCTGCTTGGGCAGAGGGTTGGAGTAGATGACCTACAAGGTCCCTTCCAACTCTGTTAATCTATATCTGTACCTCTATACCCCAAATTCTTCTTTTCAATGGCTTTTTATAGATAGGCTTGAACCAATCGGGGATATATGAAGTTGGAGGTATAGTTCCAATCTGATGCCTTGATACTTATTTAAATTGAATTGTGTTTGCCATTTGGTTAATCATACAACAAATTTAACAAGAATCTTCTCTTTACAATCCCTGTAAGGTTTACCACCTTGAATACTTTAATATTTTCTGCAAATATTGCTAGCTCAAAGCTTATCCCTTAGTTACGACCACTTATGAACAAATCAAACTCTGAGCAACTCCACTTCTTATTTTCCTCCATTGAGAAAATTACCCATTCCCACTTTTTGCTTTCAGTTTTTTAACCTGTTGACAATACTTGAAAAGATGGGTCCATTAAGGAACTTTTTCAAAGATTTAGATTTTTTTAAAGAAAATAAGAATAAAATGCTGATAGAAGTCCTATATCCGCATGCCTATATCACAAAATGTATTCTGAAGCTCATTTCCAGATAAATCAGGATAAAATGTTTTTGCAGAAATATATCTATATATTTCTCAACAGTAGATTTTGCTATTCAGTTTATGACTTTCTTCAGCAAATGGTAACAATGGCTCAGTTGTATTGCTTTATATTAGTCTGCTATCTTGCATAGACGGATGTTTCCATTAGCCTTCTTACTGGAGCATTTAACAATTGCAGAACTCTTTCTGTTCCCTTGTGTAGCTGTTACAATCATATTTTGTGACAGGTCATAGGGCTCATAAAATAATAGGAGCATAATTTGGTGAATTGGCTATGCTACTAAAGAGCAACAGAAATATCTATCAAGGTTTTTCCTTGGTAAATTTCCCTGTTTTTAAAGATGTTCATTTGCTTGAAATCACAACCATGAAAACCACACAATTTACACAATAAAGAAAGTAATTTCAATTCCCTTGCCTGACAAAGTAATAAACCTTATACACTCTATTATAGTGCCTGTATAAAATTAAAACCATCTCTGTTAAAATGGAGGACAGGACCCAGATATAATGTGCAAATCTGATCCATAACTTTTGCAAAGGCATGTTAAGATCCAGCCCAATGACAACAGGAGTTTTTCTTCATTTGTCTGTCTGTTAAGTATGTGCAAGATGTTTCATTCTAGTGGCGGAACGTTCCAGAGAACTCTAGAATGTTCCATTCTTCCTGTGGACTGCATTAATTTGACCATTTTGGGAATGAACTTTGATATTTCAGTTTCCGGAATTTTCTTTTCCCAAATTGAAAGTTTTGCACATCCTTATTTGTTATTAAGGTCCTCTACTCTGGTTTTCTCCTCATCATCTGGATTACAACTCCCATTTTATCTAATCACCAGTAATAGTTGTATTGTGTGCAGGGCTTTTCTTCGGCGCCGAAAGGTGCCGGAACGCGCCCCCCGTCGTGCGCTAAAAAAACCCGGAAGTGATAGCGCGCTATTGGTCGAGACGCGTCACGTGACGTGGACTCGGAAAAGGTGCTGGAACGCAGTACCGCTGAGTTCCGGCCGAAAAAAAGCCCTGCATGCAGTAAATTTTAATTGCAGTTCAATTTACATTGCACTAAGTTTTTCTCCTCCTATTTCTTTGCATGGGTATATAACCAAAAATGTATTTGAGGTTCAAAGGAACAACATGTGGGCTCAACAGCCACATAAGAAAATGTTTCTCAAAAATGAAATTCAGGCCAGGGGAATTTTTTTTAATTATCTTTGATAAGATACGGATTCCAGAATACTGACAAATGTTAACAGCAATTATTCTGTGGCTTTCTTGCCTGAGGCTGGTTTTCCAAGTGAATTGTTGGTTTCAGCTAGTCTTCAAGAACTTGTAGCAGTTTAATTACAACCACTCTCACAGCTTGCAAAGGCAAGTTTTCAAATGCAACAAGCGATGTGTTATCGCACTGTTTCAAAACTTGGCATTATCGAGATCCATCACTGAGTTCCATAAAAGGCAAAACATTCCTTCCACAGCACCTCCAAAATGCTTGCTTTTGGAGGGCTTTCATGGGCTTGCTTATTTTATGGATACAGGTAGTCCTCAACTTATGACTACAGTGGAACCCAAACTTTAAGTTGCTAAGTGAGCCATTTGTTAAGTGAGTTTTACCCCCTTTTACAATCTTTCTTGCCACAGTGTTAAGTTAGTAACACGGTTAAGTGAATCTGGCTTCCCCTTTGAGTTGGCTTGTCAGAATGTTACAAAAAGTGATCACACGACCCTGGGATGCTGCAAATTGTCATAAATATGAGTCAGTCTGAATTTTCATCAGGGATACTTCAGTGGTCCTTAGTGGGAAAGCTGGTCATAGATCACTGCTGCTGTAACTTTGCATAGTCACTAAACGAACTGCTGTTAAGTCAAGGACTACCTGTATATCTGCCAATGTTTTAAATAAAATAGAATAGAATAGCAGAGTTGGAAGAGACCTTGGAGGTCTTCTAGTCAAACCCCCTGCTTAGGCAGGAAACCCTATACCATTTCAGACAAATGGTTATCCAATGTATTTGCAGTTCCAGAATGTTTGGCACACACGTTTGAGATTCCAATAACAGTTAGTTAGTTCACTTTATTATCATTGTACCTCGTACAACGAAATTAAATACCTTCTTCAATGTACATGAATATAAAATAAAATACAAACACAAAC
>JAOYMU010000002.1:46033991-46050864 GCA_025802295.1 Psammodynastes pulverulentus
GACAAGGAATAATGGATGGAAACTGAACAAGGAGAGATTCAACCTGGAAACAAGGAGAAACTTTCTGACAGTGAGAAAAACCAACCAATGGAACAGAAGTTGCCTTTGGAAGTTGTGGGAGCATCATCACTTGAGACCTTCAAGAAGAGATTGAACTGCCACTTGTCAAAAATGGTGTAGGTCTCCTGCTTGTGCGGGCGGTTGGACTAGATGACCTACAAGGTCCCTTCCAACTCTGATTATCTGTTATCTGACACTTTTCCTAAAAACAGAATGTTCCCTCCACACCTTTCCAAATAAAATTAATCTTTCTAGATGACCTGTCCCCTAATGCACCTACACATTTTTTTTTAATTAGGAGCTCCATCACTCAAAGAAAGTGCAAATTTCAGGGTGCTGAGATTCCCCGGCAGTATTTGGGAAGGGCACACCGAGTTCACGTCAAACCACCCACTTGAACTACTTTCTCCCTGTTGCCAGCAGCGCGAGTCAATAAAAAAAGAGGTGCACACAATATATATTTTTTTTCTCTCTCTCTCCTATACCGCTGATAATATTCTACATTAATGCAAGGAAGTTCTTTAGCGGAGCAAAGATCTTGTAATGAAAATTATATTTTGAATTAATATTACCCATGAAAGCCTTGTGCGTGTGGGGGCTCATTGATATTAAATGGGCTTTTTCTTCTACATTTCAAGGAAAGGAGAAGGAGGGGTAGCTATCTGTATGCTCTATAATTAAGCATTTCTCAGGCTCCCGCTCCCCCGATATCTTCCGTGAAATGACTGACATATGGTATCACTCTTAGATCTGCAAATCACAAAGAGAGGAAGAGGGCCCCTTTTATTCTACCATAATAACACGCTTGGAATATTCCAACAGCTATAATGAAATGTGATAAGTATGACAGCCACAATCTGCTCCCAGAAATGTCTTGAGCCGTTGGTTGAATTGCCACACTTCAGAAAATATGTCATGTCAGAACTAAATGCAAAAATTCACAGAGGTTTCGAAAGGAGGGGGAAGGAGGGAGGGCCCCCCCTCAATTTTCACATTTTGCTGTGTAGCGCAATTTTCAAATGATGGGTTGTCTAGAAATGATACTAATTTTTAGTTGTTTTCAATGGCGATTGCTACCCCCCTCCTGATCGTCTCGGGACAGGGACACCGGAAAACGTTTTCAAAAGGCTAACGTCCCAAGCACCTGGTTATCAGAAGCATCTGAAAAAAAAATTCAGTTGAAACCTGGACTTTCTGGAGGTAAGATTCACTTATCAATGCACTTGAAAGAGGAAGGAAAGTTTTCAAGCACGTTTAGAGGGTAAAAATGTATTATTGGCAAGTCAATAAAGAGTTGTGGATGGCATCCCCAAATGATAAAGTTTAGCTTAGTTTAGTTTAGTTTAGTTTAGTTTAGTTTAGTTTAGTTTAGGTTAGGTTAGGTTAGGTTAGGTTAGGTTAGGTTAGGTTAGGTTAGTGTCATTGCACCTCATACAATGAAATTAAATGCCATCTTCAGTGTACATTATGACAATAAAAATAAAACACAAACACACATCCTTCACATTCTGTGCAATTGAATTGAAAACTCCTGATATTGCATTCATATTGCACTATACAGTAGAATTCAATAGAGTTACCTCCCTGGGATAGAAGCTGTTTCTCAGCCTCTTTGTCCTTGTTTTTATTACCCTGTACCGTCTGCCAGAGGGTAATAGTTCAAAAAAGGGTGCCCAGGATGAGATGGATCTATGAGAATGTTTTGAACTTTCTTATGGCAGCGGGAGCTCTAAAGCTCTTAGACAATATACCGCTCCATTGTGCTTTACCAGGGCTTTTTTTGAGCCGGAGCTCAGCGGAACGGCGTTCCAGCACCTTTTCGGAGCTGTTGTCACGTGCTCCGTCTCAACCAATCGCGCACTATCACTTTCGGGTTTTTTTAGCGCGCGACGGGGGGAGCGTTCCGGCACCTTTCGGCACCGAAGAAAAGCCCTGTGCTTTACACAGCATTATCTGAGAAGTTTAGAGTCAGCATATTGCCCCCCAACAATCTGGGTCTTCATTTTACCAACCTCAAAAGGATGGAAGTCTGAGTCGACCTTGAGTCAGTCAGGATCAAACCGCTGGCAGTTGGCAGAATTAGCCTGCAATACTGCATTCTAACCACTGCGCCATAAGGGCTCTTTAAAGACCTCAACAATCTGCTTGCTTGCATACTGCTTCCCTTTTCTTCTTTCTTTCTACAGTAATTTTGTACCCTTCCCTTTTTAGTTTAGGTTCTAAGTTTAAATGTTAAAAATCAAGGTAAAATTTAATATTTTTGTCCTTTGGGAAAATGAACTCAAACCTATCCTGGCTGAAATGTATCTCCCTTCATAGAAGACTAGTGAATAATTTCCATAAATGGCTGAATATATATTTTGTTACAGAGTTTGCATCATAAATTCAGCTCACAGATGACTGAGGATTCATTTAACTTCTGTATATATAAAATAAGTAAATGTACAATACCAATAGTAGATTCTTCCAACGTGGAGTAGTTACAAGCAGAACACAAACAAAGAAAAGAGCAGACTTGTTACAGCTTCATAGCTCAGAGCAGATAGAGAGAGGAGCTACACCCAAAACTTTTAGTTTCACTTTTCAATTCAGTTCCCATTGGCTGGTCTGTTGCCATGCCAACTCATAGGCTGACTTTGTTAACCTTGTCTCTGCCAGTTCATGAATATACTGACATATTTCTCATAGCTTGATATCTAACCAAATAATTTGCTGTATCTCCTACAGATGATTTTCAAAACCACTCTCTGTCCCAAGGAAGCAATTCTGTTAGTAAAAGATTCACCAAGACTGAAATGAAGATTTCTCCCACCTTGTTCATCTTATCCATCTCTGTCATACCCTTTGGATTGACCATCAATTTAAACCCGAGGGATCGCTGTTTTTCTAGGCTTTCCATCTTCACTTTGGTAATTGATTTGTTGTACTGCAGCCAGTTGACAATGTCCAGGTCCGCTGTGAGGTCTCCCTGCTCATCCAGTGACACTCCATCTATGGATTTGTTGTAAAATTTAGATTTTTCAAGGAAGGGGTGAAGCTATAATGGAAGAGAAAATGGGGATCTTTTTACAGGATATCCAGACTTCTGTTTCAAGATCCCTTTAGCTGATGAGAAAGAAAGGAAAATTTCACATTCATTCTCACTGTTTAGGAGATAATCTATCAACATTTGAATCATAACATTAACCATGTATGTATGTATATATGTACATGTACTGTGTATATCTACTGTGTGTGAGAGAGAGAGATTATAATATTATAATACATTATAATAATGTCGGCACTCAACCCAAGTGCAGTCGGCTCTGCCCTACATAATTTACTGCCCACCTATGACCCTTGTTCCCCCCTCCTCCCAGGTTGTGTTATATATCACACTCTGCAACAAAAATGCTTCTTTTCCCCAGACTTGGAAAACCATGCCTTGCTAGCTAGCTCTGGTAATGTAAGACATGATCTGGAGAAAGGTATGCGTGGAATTTACTTGTCGAAATAACAACCAACCGCTCTATCAGATCTTTCCCTCCCCCTTCCAATGGAAACTCAAGAAAAAGCCAGGAATGCTTTCTGAGTTGACAGGTGCATGGAACAGTAAAGAAATACCTGCCAAGCCTTCAGCCTTGGAGTTTCCAACCTCTTACCACCTTCCACCTTTGTCTTCTTGGATATGGACATATAAGCTGCATGTAAGGCCCAGGCCACAGCCCAGATGGTGTTGTAAATGAAATAATTGTCTATGCAGAGGACCTGATCCTTCACCTTTTGAGACACAACTTTCAGTTCTTGTCTTTCTCTACAGTGTCTCCAGATTTTCACAGAAAAGGGTTTTTTGTTGTAGGAGCACACAAAGAATCTATTGACAAAGCGTCTCATGGAAGAATAAAACTGCTTATGGGCATCACATTTCCACATCCAATTTGTCTTCAGAACGAAGGTGACGATGCTTTGAATGAATTCCAAGGGAGATCCTTGCTCTGTGAATGCCATTTTCAAATCCCAGAGCACCGGTGTCACCAGGATTTTCCCTGCAGCAGATTCCTTAATCCTTCTATGCACGAGATGTAGAATTGCTAATCCTGCACTGATCGAACCAATCTCTGCAGCATAAAGAAAGACGGTCACTTGTCTCCACTGGTGATATGCATGATAATCGATGAAGACATTTTGTAGAGCTGCTGAAAAATCCTGCGATATAACTGGACAAATGCCACCTTTGACCAGCATGGACGTCACTGTTGTGATGAATTTCTGGCCCTGGTCAGTGTCCAGAGCAAGCAGACCAACCAAAGTCCACCTGAAGTGGAGGAGAAGCTTGACCATTCCTGAATACTGGAATCCTTCCGCAGGGAGCATCGGATAGAAGAAAGGAAAGCCAGTTTTATCCCTCAGAATCTGGGAAACAAAATTGTAACTTATCTTAAAAGGAAGTAAAAAAGGGAAGCAAACCATGAGAACCTACCCCTAATCAGTGGTGATTTCCTCCCAGTGTTGCAACTGGTTTTCTGACTGTGTGCATGTACGCACATGCACAAGTGTACACATGCAAGTTCCCCCTCTGGGTGTGCGTGCGCTCCCCCACCCTTCTGCGCATGCGCATGCCTACCAGAGCATGCCTACTGAGCATGTGCACGCTGATCATCTGAGAGGGCTCTTTGATCCTCTCAGCTGATCGGCACATTTTTGTTAGCTACCGGTTCGGCCAAACCAGCACTTTTTTAGCTCAAAAACGTGCCGGTTCTGTCAAACCAGTAGCTAAAAAACATGTGCGGACCATCTGAGAGGACTCCCTGACCCTCTCAGATATTCTGCACACATTTTTTAGCTGCCGGTTCAGTCAAACTGGCATTTTTTGAGGTAAAAAAGTGCTGATTCTGTCAATCCGGTAGCTAAAAAAAGTGCACTGATCAGCTGAGAGGATCAAAGAGTCCTCTCAGATGATCAGCGTGCACATGCTCAGTAGGCATGCTCTGGTAGGCACGCACATGCATGGAAGGGAGGGGAAAGCGCGTGTACATGGGGGGCAGGTTTTAGCTACCAGTTCAGCTGAACCAGCAGCCATATTTTTTCTACCCGTTCGCCTGAGCTGCAGTTTTTTCTGCTACCAGTTCCGCCGAACCGGTGTGAACCAGTCGAATACCACCTCTGCCCCAATGAACGGTTAGTTTCACTCCTTGCATTGAAAATTTTTATAACCACCTATTGTTTCATGCATTGATTTCACCCGATGTTCTTGAGAGAAGTTTTTTTTTATCCCAGGAAAAGTTTCCCTAATCTGGACTGGGACTACACCAGAGGGGATATGTTTACTTTACACCCGTCCTTCCTTTGCATAATTAAACCATCATCAATCAATCAAACCTTTATTGTCAAGAGTACAATATGTGTACCATGAGATTGGCTGAGCCTCCCCTTTGTGCACCCCACTCCACAACAGTACAACTCACAGTGAAGACAGAAAATCCCTAACCAGTGGTGAGATTCAACAGGTTCTCACCTATTCGCGAGCACCGGTTGTTAACTTTCTAAGCAGTTCAGAGAACCGGTTGTTGGAAGAAATCTCCTTTTGGTTTTTTTTTCCACTTTACAGGGCTAATCCTGTAAGGAAGGCAGGAAGGAAACATTCTGGTGGTGTTTCTAGCCTAATCTTTATTGCCCTGCTTACAGAAACTGCCTCTTGGATAACCCATATAACAGCTAAAGGTTCTTGGCAGTACGCCCAGACTTACTGCCGCCTGAGTTCCACCCAGTCACATGATCACCCAGCCATGTCTACCCAGCTGGGCAGAGAATTGGTTGTTAAATTATTTGAATCCCACCACTGAGATGGATGTTTTGGGCCATCAGATCACAGTACTGGTGTACTGTGCCATTCAAAGGGGAATCTGACAAATCCACAAATCTATCAGTGATTGCTAGTCATAACTCTTTACATCTGAAAAGTATTCGATATTGTCCACAAAAACATCTAGATCCTATACTTTCCCCCCTCTTGGTGTCCTCCAAAATTCCAAGCCTAAATACTGATAAAATAAAACATTAGATTAATCAGCTAAGATGATTTCATCACTAGGCATCTCTGATTATGCGGTATAACAGAAGTTAAACAATCATCTGCAGAACTGCAGTGCATTATTTCTATATATACTGACGAGGAAGAAGCAATCACAAGACATATGGAACAAAACAAAATTTGGCACCAGAGATAGGAAGGAATAGATATCATTTGGCTTCCTGGCAACTGCATTATTTTCTCCCCAAAAGTAATCTTGAAAGCAATCCAATATGGCAAAAATATTACTGTAGGAACAGACATACATAATCCTCCAAATTTCCTATTTAATGTTTGTTTCAAGTACCCAGATTGATATCAGATAGATATCAGACTCGGCTGCTTTGAGGTTTTAATACTAAATGTTTTATTTCTATTACTTCATTAACTGTGCTAAATAAGCAAATAATTGAAGAAGCATTATGCAAAAAAAATCCATTAAAATCCAAGGACTAGAAATACACATTATTCTATGTGTGTGTCAGTGTATCTGTATCTCTGTAATGCATACTTATCAAGTTAATGTACATTTCAAAAATATTTGGAAGGAACACTTTGGACTTTGAATAGCACAAATATTATACCCCTCTGCTATTCTGTAAAGTTGTCTAGGTTTTTTTCAGTCACAGTAATTTTTCTTATGACATTTTATGGATGTAAAATTAGGACCTTGAAGAGGTAGGACAGAAAATGTACTAATATTGTACTTTCAAACTTTGGTGCTAGAGAAGACTGTTGAGGCTACTATGGATAGCTTACACCAGAGTTCCTCAACCTTTCCGGTATTGCGGATCACCCGCTACTTTTGCGGCCTGGTTCCAGAGGACTCAAGACCCAGTAGTGGGCTGCAGCCCAGGAGTCGGAGACACCTGGCTTAAACAACAAATGGACTGATCATTTTCATTAAAAACATAAATGACAGGCTGAAACAATCAGCAAACTATCATAATTTTCACACATTATACAAATCCCAATCTCCCTTGATAAGTCAGTAATGTGGGAAAGTGTTGAAAGAAAGACGACAAACCTGGAAACTCAATGGATTCAATGATGGCACTGAATACACAGCTGAATGACCAGATGATTAAGGTAGACCATCCAACACAGAATCTATCTATGTGGTTGTTAGAAGTCAACACCAACTCAATAGCAATAAAGAATCACCTAATTGCAACAACTGCTTAAAGCCATCACAATTTTTTCCCCTAAGGTTTGTACAGAAGCCAGAAATAATTTGGATTGCTTTAACAAATAACAGAGAAATAGTATTCTTGCATTTGCATGATACCTGAAGTGCTTCTTCGGGGTCATTTTTGAACAAAACACTCCCCTAATACATATATGATGCACTAAGAAAGTGTTACAACTAGGATAGGAGCCTTGATGGCGCAGAGGTTAGAGTGCAGTAATTGCAGGCTTCTGCTTACAGCCAGCTGCCTGTAATTTGGCAGATCGAATCTCACCAGGCTCAAGGTGGGTAAAATGAGGATCCAAATTGTGGGGGCAATATGCTTATTCTATCAAATGCTTAGAGAGGGCTGTAAAAAGCACTATAAAGCGGTATATAAATCTAAGTGCTATTGCTATTGCTATATCCAGAAAGGAGGGGGGATTACAATCTTAACTGGAAGACACATTTACTAGATCCAGCTACAATAACAGAAAACGTATAAGCATGTTTCCAGGTTTTCAGAATTCTTCATTGATAGGTAAAGTCACAAAAACTGAAATAGGAAGGAATAAGCAAAATTTTAAAATATAACAGATGCTTAATTATGGGATGTGCAGGACAGTTCTAAAATGGATGGAGATTATGGATTGAATGCAGAGTAAGCATGGAGTGTACCTAAAGGCTAACTACTAGGAAAGGTATTTCCAATGTTGGGGTCAAACTTATGACTTAATATTCTATAATGGGATATACACAGATATTACACAAACACAATTTGCGATGTATAGATTTATATTAACATTATTCAGCAAATTTGCATATTTTTTTCACACTGACAATTTATTGCATCATTTAGCTATCATTGTAGTGATAACATGCTAATGAGGGTTGTATTGCCAATGTGCTATTTGAGTGACACTGTTAATTGGCAGCGGAGTAATTCCCTTATTTGATTACAGTGTGAAAATGAAAAAACAACAACAACCATTTACGTATCATTGTGGGAAATAAGCACTTGCATTGTTTCCCTTCTTAAAGCATTTCTGTTTCCTCTTCTGAACTTTCCTCTGAACATCAGTTTACTTTAATCTTTAAACCTGTTTTTGTCTTTTGAAATATTCAAATTTATGAGTAGTAATGTGATATTGGAATGGATAAATATCTAAATACATTTAGGACCTTCTGAAGAAGAATGTTTTTTTAGAGGAGAAGAATATGGCCGCGGTCCAAGAAAAAAAATGACAGAAAAAGAGAGATGGGAACAGTGGTTACAAGAAGACTGGGAAAATTGTGTGGTAAGTTCTAAGATTATGAATGCATGGATCTTGTTGCTTTTATTATTATTAATTAAATACATATGCATGTGTTCCCAATGACACTGGGAATACAGATACAGATTAAAAACATTACAGATAAGGGGGAAAATACAATGAAGGGAACAAATGGCAAGGACAACCAATGAATAGGTAATGGACAGAAACAAAGAGAAACAAACACAATCCATTCTAAATCCTGTGAGGTTGTTATTAGCTCTAAAATAGGTGCCTATTATCAAGACATTGTGGAATTCAGAGGCATTAATTGCCATGGTGCTTAGGCCATAGAAATCTATGGTAATTCAAACCTCACACTGCTTTAAAACAGGTACAGCTTTTAGACTTCATTTTCTCTTTGAGTTTAGTTCCTTGTAAACAGATAAAAGATAGCTAGCGAGCTGTTCAATATGTCTATCAGACACCGAGAAATAAAGAGATCCAGAGTTGTTCCTGTCAAATCTGTGTGCCAAATTGTTAAGGGAATTTAGAAAGAAAAACTTTTGCAGTCAAATTATCTTGTCTGTAATTGCTTCAATAATTTCTTCTAGGAACAACCAATAATAATAGCAATATACCACATCAAAATAGATAACCTCTGTTGGGGTTGGAACCAAGACTGAAATCAATATTTCAACACAGTATCAATACTATACTAGTTTTGTAAAGAAGTGACATCTTGTTTTCTCACTATTTTACAGAAATAGGATACCTCTAATGGTGTCTTGAAAATTATTTTTCACCTTTCAAAACTATTTTCATTCAGTTAGAAAAATATTCTTTGCTTTCAGAAGAGAAGGTGATTTCAATTAAATTCTTATGACTTTAGTTACCAAGTTAACAAGAGCTGTGGTGGTACAATGGTTAGAAAGCAGTATTGCAAGCTAATTCTGCTGCCAGCAGTTCGATTCTCACTGGCTCAAGGTTGACTCAGCCTTCAATACTTCCAAGGTCGGTAAAATGAGAAGCCAGATTGTTGACCAGGGGGCAATATGCTGACTCTATAAACCACTTAGAGAGGGCTGTAAAGCACTGTGAAGTGAGGTCCAAGTCTAAGTGCTATTGCTACCAAATAACTCAGGAATGTATATAATCCTCCCTCGAGTATGTTGATTCCAGTATGTATTGGTTGCTTTCTTCACTACCACACCACACTGCCCCCCCAAAAAAATATTCTTTATTAAAATTGTATAAAAAGTAAACAATGAATCTGGTTTAATCTGAATCGAAATCATGCTGTGAAAGACACACTTAGAAATGATCTTTGTTAGTACTCAAATGAATTAATTTATATATTCTTCCTTTCTATCAGAGTTTAAATCTTTCATATCAAGATCTGGGAGATCCTTATCAGATAGACAACTGTAAAAGAATTATCCGCCGATTAATTCGAGTGGAGAGGCTTTGGCTGGTGGACAACTCACTGACAGATCTAAGTGCCATATGTTTGCCAAGGTAATTTCTCTCCCATGTAACAGGCACTTTCCCACTTTTCATTGAAAGCAATGGCAATGCACTGCTACAGTTTTAATCAGGGCAAATCACCTAAGTTACCAGTAAAAAGAAATCTGTGATTATTCTTAAGAGATTTAAAAGCATTGCTGTAGTCTAAAATTTTATTTTCTCTTTGTGTAATAGTTGATAGAACATTCCTTTATGCTTTTTTTACAGGTGCAAAGAACTCAAACTCAGCAAAAATCATTTTACATCCTTCAGACAGCTGCCAAAAATACCTGAAATTCAACATTTGTCCTTAGACGAGAACAATATCACAGCCTTAAATGAATTATCAGTCTTGAGATATGCTCCATTAGAATCTCTTATTCTCAAGAGGAATCCCTGTGAGTTTCAAGAAAACTACAGGCAGCTGTAAGTTCCTGGAAACCACTAAAGTGTGATTTGAGAGAATGTTATTTCTAGAGAGTACAATAAAATAAAATAGCAGTGGTAGCAAAAAAAACAACACTTACTAGAATAAATGACATTCATACAGTGCCCATAGTCTCAGTAAAACTGGACTAAACCAAGCTGTGATTCAACATCAAACTGCATATATTCTCCCTTAGCCACAAACTAAGAAGTCCCTAGTTCATCATTATTTGTTCAATCCAAACTAGGATTCCATGATTATCACTTTTGGAACAAACCAGAATTTTTAATTATTATTTAACAACTTATCTTGGTAATCAGTTTCTTGGATTGAATGAGTCAGGAATATCTCGTTCCTCGGAGAATTTAACGGGCTTATTTGTAAAGGGCAAAAGATGTTCCATTCATGAATTCAAAGTGCTCATTAATAAGATAAACTGGCTTCCAGTGAAGAAAAATGAACATATCTGAATATCATATGTGAACATTTTTCCAGAAAACACCACCTCTTGTCCACCTTTTTTGCCTCAGCTGATATGAATGAACTAGCAAGCGTGTTTGTTTGTTTGTTTGATTGATTGTTTGTCTTTCACACTCCTTAACTCCTCAGAGAGGAGCCCTGGGCAGTGTACAATTTAATCAATAAAATTAAGCATTTAAAACAGAATAACGCTAACTTAAATATAGCCCCATTACAAAGTACTTGTCTGTCACTGCTGTCAGTGCCGACCAAGATGAAGTTCAAGAAAAGATGGGAAAGTGCTCTTTGATGCACTTTCCCAAATATGAAAATAATAAGATGTGTTATCTAATCCCAGATACTATACTCTGAAAACAATGCAAAAAACCCTCTATGCTAACATCCTGTACATCTACACAGAGTGAGGTAGTTATTTCAAATAACAGATTATGGATAATAGTGGTTAGAGCTGTGCCCAAATTTTGCTGGGCACCTTCTGGCATTATGGTATGAGGTAGGAGTCTCTCAGCTGCAATGTGAAATATTTTTCCCATTACCAGTGTAAGTAAGGCTTAGGGCTGCCAGTCTAATAAACTTTTCTACTAGCGGAGACGAGAGGATAATATTATGTTTTTGCCTGGAGCAAGAAAATCTCTTCAGTTGGCCTTGTGGTGCTAATTTTTAATTTATTCTCCTTGCAACTCTACTTTTTGTTTTGGCTTTTCAATTTGGATCTTTCTCTCAGACACACATACACAAGTTTCAGAGATGACGAAACAAATTGGGGGTATGTCTCAGCCAAGGGAGTGCCTCCCTTAGTAGAACAAAGCTAATAGACTCTCTTCTCAGAACATCCATAAAGGATTGTGCATAGTGCAGAAGAAATAAAATAATACATATAAGATACATCTCCTACTATTCAGAATGTGATATAAAATTTGGTGGAGCAAAGGAGTTTCAGCTGCATATTACATGTTTTACCCCAATTCTCCTGCTTGTGGGAACAATAGCAATAGCAGCATTAAGTTAAATAAGTTAGGATAATGAAGGAAAAAAAATAACAATTTCTTTCTCGGTTTTATTACTTTACAGTGTGTTCTCCAATTTGCCAAATCTGAAGATGCTGGATGGGATCCTAAAACTGCCAGAGGACTGTCTTCCACTAGGAAGGAACTTTTTGTCTAAAATATGCACTATATTGTAGCATTATATTTTCCAACAACAGGATTGAAGGATTTGCCATGTTTAAAGGAATAAATCTTAAGGACACACAGCTATTTCTTTGTCTTAAGAGTCTATCATTTTGGAACAACTTTTTCAAAAATATCCAAACTTAACATTACAGAATACAAAAAATATGATCTCTGGACAAAGAGATGACTACTTTGAATATTTTTTCCTAATCCTCATGCTTTTTAAGTTACTTATTTATTACCTTTATTTCCAATCTCCTCACCAAGGACTTCTCAAGGATTTCATTTTCTTCATACCACTCTATATAGGAGATTAACCCCTACAATATTAGAACAAACCCTTCCGCACATTTGAAAATGGAATTTTATGAGACGCATTTTAAAGAGCAAAATAGGAAAACTCAGGCTGAATTTTTAAGTAGAATGCCGAATGGTTATACCTTCCTTCTGTTAGATGTTGTTTTAAGGCATGAAGAATGTATTTCATGAAGAGCCATCCCCAACTCTGAAAATGCATATATTGTATAGGTTTAAAGAGGCCATTTCCTTTGGAACGCTCTCTTGGATCAGGGTTTGAATGCAAACAATATTCTAATCTTCTTCCAATTTGTACAATCTTAACCTTCAGAAATCTAGGCAACGTGTATTTATTGTTCATGCCTTAAATTAGGAACGATCAGCTTGCCAACAACCAATGTGATCCAATGCAGATAAAGAAAAGATAATGGAATTATACTCTAGTAGAGGTAGCCCTTGACTTGTAACCACAACCAAGCGCAAAATATTTGTTGCTCAGTGAGACAGTTGTTAAGGGAATTGTCCATTTTACAACTTCTCTTTGTCATAGTTGCTAAGTGAATCACTCAGAAGTGGTATTCAGCAAATTCGGACCAGTTCTGGAGAACCGGTAGCAGAAATTTTGAGTAGTTTGGAGAACCGGCGGAGTGGGGTGGGAATGGAAATTTTATAGTATCCTTCCCCTGCCATGCCTACCAAGCCACGCCTACCAAGCCACACCACATCCATGGAGCCATGCCCACATAACCAGCTGTTGAATCCCACCACTGGAATCACTGCAGTTATTAAATTAGTAACATGCTCGTTAAGTAAATCTGGCTTCCCCATTGACTTTGCTTGTCAGAAGGTTGAAAAGAGGGATCATATGGCCCTGGGACATTGCAAATATCAGAAAGATGAGTCAATTGCCAAACATCTGAATGTTGATGCTACAATGGTTGTAAGTGTGAAAAACTGTTATAAGTGACTTTTTTCAGTGCTGTTGTAACGTTAAACAGTCATTAAATGAACTATTGTAAGTCGAAGGATACCTCTAATGGAAAGCTGGAGACACTCAGCATCTACATCTGTTTAACCTCTGGCAAATGGAATCACGAGCTCAAAATTAAACCAAAATTAAACAGAAAAAATAAAATAAAAGGAGAAATAAACACAGGGAAGATAATTCAATTTTTCAATCTTGACCACATGAAACAATATTGATCTATCTTTCCATTATATTTAGAAAGACTCAGTTCATAGGCAGACAGCAAACACCGATCATCAGTCCAAGTTTGTATTTCTGAGGTAGCATTGTCTTTACATTATATACCTTTCAGACTAAGCCCAAAGACCACGCAGTGAAATCTAATCAAGTCCAATTGTTTAGTTGCTTACAGCTAAGAGACAGGATCTTTCCAGACTAAAGTTATAACTTCTAACCTAAAAGCCAAAACCCTGAGGGATTCCAGGCTGTGGCTACCCCGAAACTTCTCCCTCCTCATACATCTCAGGACTGCACAGTCCCTTAATTTGGGCTTCTTTCCAGAATGCACTGCCTTCTCCTTGGGAAACCACAATGCTCATGCCTAGATTCCTCACACACACACAGCTTCTACAGGTGCACATTCCATGACACGATAAATTCAAATTACTTTGGATTTTTATAAATTCCAAATTTGAGTCTATAATTCAACCATACATGACAACTTTAAATACCATTCCTTTTAGTAACTGACAACTTATGGATATTAAAACAAAATGGAACTTAGTGGAACAAACCTCTACTATATCATATACCTAGGCATAGTATCCACTTCATTATTTTTCACCTCCAGTGTGATGAAGTTGAGAGCCAGCCCTTTTCAAAGAGTATCAAAATGGTCCAATTAGCAGCGCCCTGAGGGAACTCATGATGTCAAATTGGCACATCTGTATTGATATCAGTTTGCAAATACCATCATTATGTACTAACATTCTATCCCATTTGTATGGTAATGTCATCATGCACATTTGCCATTGCTCCTAGGAGAAGCCTATGAATTCTATAAACATGAAAAGCAATATATTGGGTTTTTTTTAAAATGCTCTCATCTTAAGGAAATAAGAAACACAATTTTATTAAAAGCAGTTAAACATTTATTTATCAATATGCATAATCCAACTGTTTCCCCCCAAATCATGCAAATAACCAATATACTATTAGTATTTTCTCATTATCTAATAAAAATAATGTAGATTTGGCATAATCCAAAAGGCATTTCAGAGCTAAGAAGTTCAGGACATTTTAATGCTGCCAACGCATATGGGCCAAATTCTGAAATCAAATGATGTCTTAAACAAATACATCATTTCAGTTTTACATATGCCAATGTCTACTTGTGATGTCTTGAATGGTTTAACAGAATAACAGAATTGGAATGGACCTTGGAGTTCTTCTAGTCCAACCTTCTGCTTAGGCAGCAAACCCTATAGCATTTCAGACAAATGGTTGTCCAATTTCTTCTTAAAAACTTCCAGTGTTGGAGCACCCACAACTTCTGGAGGTAAGTCATTCAATTGATTAATTGTTCTAACTGACAGGAAATTTCTCCTTAGTTCTAGTTTTCTTCTTTTCTTGATTAACTTCCATCCATTGCTTCTTGTCCTGCCTTCAGGTGCTTTGGAAATTGGGTTGACCCCCTCTTCTTTGTAGCAAAACTTAGTTTTCCTAACTTTTCACAACTGGGAACATCCCAAGACCTCATGGTCTATAATTGTTGGCCAACATAATTCTCATCACCACCGGTCAGCATGGCAGGGAACATCTGAAGTAGAAGTCTGACACATCTAGAATCATGGTGGCACAGACGGGGCAGGTCCAGACATAGTCCTCCAAGTCCCTTTTCATCTGAGGCCACCCACAGAGTTGTAGTTTTCCCCCCTTGGTGAAGATCTATCCTTCAGTCAAGCAGGTCAGCATGTCCTTCATAAGGGGAAGGGGATACAAGTGCTCCACCCACATCCCATTGACTCCTCGGAAGTCTATGCATAATTGCATTGGTATACTACAGGATCCCTGCGATGTGCCAGCTGCAAGGTAGGCGGGCATGTGACTAATGTGGGCATTGGCAGCCTTGGACATTCATCCCAGCTGGCAGCTCCTCCCCCCCCCCAAAGGCAGCCTGGCATGGCCGGCAGCCGCTATGTGTGCATTTTCCAGCAGGCTGCTCCTCCCCTGCCGAATGGCAGCACCTGGCCAGTTGGCTGACCAGGGGCTGACATAGAAAATCATAGCAAATTGCATTAACCTCTTTGGTATTAAACTGATTGGCAGCCATTTCAGGATGGATACAGTTCCTTTCCTACTAACTATACAGTAAAAATACAACTCTTGAGTTTCATGCAGGATTAGATAGTAACTGTAAGCCTTGAAAGCTAAATCATTGTAGATTTAGAACTTGGTTTTGAGAAGCTGGGTGATCTGTTAATGTGAATGCATCCCAATCTTCTGTTTCTTCCAACCTTCACTATATATCTGTGCTGGACCAATGAATTCTATTGAGCTTCAATATTGCAGTGACAGAACCCTAACTTTACCAAAGAGAAGCATAAAGCTGAGGTCGGGGATGGGAGACTAGGGTGGCTTTTTTTTAAAGCACAGATATATGATATCCTGCCATGGGATGTATTGCAACAGGAGCTAATGGAACAATTTGTCTTCTGCTGCTTCCTCTTCTGCTGATTAAAATCAAATCCATTTCATTCATTATTCAGCAGCTATCACTTGGGCTGTAGACTGAACCTAACCACCTACAAAATTCATGACCATACTCCGTCAGCAGTCAACTACTAGTCCTAAAACAGAAAAATGAATTTAACAAATCTACTGTCAGATGGTTTGATTAATTTCAATACACATTTAAAAAACACAGGGACAGGGTTACAGAACTGCAGTCCAATACACACTATTAAGTTATTTCAGAGCTATCATTTTTCATTTGAGATCTCTGTCCAGGATGATGCGTACGTGTGTATTCAGTTAACATGCTGTCTTTCATACTAATAATTGAAAATGCTGACAATAAGAAATGAGATTCTCACCTAGCGTTTGCCCAAGATCAAAGGAATGATGTAAATAAATATAATCAAGGAAGGCAGGAGGCTAGGGCAGTGATGGATTAGCAACTATCATTGAACTCATGAATAATCAAAGCACAAAGAAGTTACATCCCTAAAACCAAAGGAAAAGAATGATTCCTCAGTGAGTGTGAGGCAGGACCACAACTGACAGAATACTATGCTTCTACACCTATCAAAGGGGCCCTTATTTTATGAGCTGGATTCCCTCAACAGCTCAGAACTGTGGATAATTCGATCCCACAGCAGACATTTAATTTATTTATTAAATGAATTTATACAGTCAACCAAATCACACACCGATGACTCCAAGTGGCTTACAACATTAAAAAAAAACACAATATAAAAATCATAAAATCCATT
>JAOYMU010000002.1:46065529-46076111 GCA_025802295.1 Psammodynastes pulverulentus
ATATGTAAAACTTTGATTAAATAATCAAAGTTTTACATATACTCAAAGTTATACCATCCTTTTGCTAACCTTCCGTAAAATATTTTGAATGCACAGAAATATTTACTTCTACGCTTTCCATTGATTGTATTCAAAAAGAATGCCTGCCCCTTTAAAACTTCGGGATGTAATCCATCAGTTCCCCGTGATTTGTGTTCATCAAGATCAGACAGGTGTTCTCTTACTATTTTTTTACTTATTTTTATTTCTGGTTTGTCTTTTACAGTTATGTTTTTGGTAGGTTGAGCTATAGTTTCTTTTTGTGTGAAGACCGATGTAAAGAATGAGTTGAGCAACTCTGCTTTCTCTCTGTTGTCTGCTACTTCCTTGCCGTCTTCTCTCTTTAGTGGACTGACTGTTTCCTTTATTTTTTCCTTGTTATTTATATGTTGGAAGAAACTTTTTTTATTATCCATTGCAGAGTGCAATAACTAGCTTAGTTATAAGCTATTGTGTGAAAGAGGTTGTAAGAATAATCCTGAGGAAATGGAGGAAGAGGCACAAACAAGAGAATACATGAAAGCAATTTCAGTTCAAAGCAGAAATATAATTTGAGAAAACATCTCAGACTTGACCCTCCATTGTTTGCTTAAAAATAAAGGCAGGGAGACATATTTGCACTTAGAAGAATGAAGTCAGTCCTTAGACTGTAGTAGGAAACCAAAGTTATGACTCCTAATACTACTTCTATCATAGAGTTACAATAACAGAATCTTGTCAATCTAGCTCAGTAGTGTTAAACTCACATCATCACGGTGGCATCATGTGACATATCATGACTTTTTTCCCCTTCACTAAACCAGGTGTTGGCATGGCCAGCACGTGACATATCCGGCCCATAGGCTGCAAGTTTGACAGCCCTGATCTAGCTCATTCTGTAGAACTGGATTTATTAAGGATGTGGCTTAAATCTGGTAATAAATTAACACTTTAGCAGAAGTGTTAATTAAATTAACAGAATTAATTTAAAAGAATTTGTTGCTAAGCAAGGTGGTTGTTAAGTGAGTCAGGCACAATTTTACAATATTTTTAGCCATGGTTATTAAGCAAACACTGCAGTTAAGCAAATCATAATTGTTAAGTAAATCCAGCTATCCCCATTGACTTTGCTTGTTGGAAGCTAGCTGCAAAAGACGCAAATCATGATCATATAATGATAGGATTCTGCAACTGTTGGAAATACATACTGGTTGTCAAGTCGAGCCTTGGTAGCGCCAGCCGTCGGTCAGGCAAGGAGAGCTGTCCGTCCGTTCGCCCGCCCATCGAGCATAGGGTGGGTGGGCGCTGGGCGAGCCCCACTGCCCCGGCCGTGTCGCCCTCGCCCCAGCCAAGTGGCGCCCGCGCCCGCCGCTCACCTTGAAGGCGACGTCGTGGAACTCGCCGCTGCTGCTGAGAAAGGGCCGGCTGGGCAGTGCCCCCCGTTGGCCGCCCCAGCCTTGGCCACGCCCATGCCCACGCCCCTTCCCTGCCTGCCCGATGAGGAGGCGGCGGCGCATTGCTGGGCAGTGGGCAGAGCGGAGGAGGGTGCGGCGCTGCCACCCTTGCCCTTGGGGCTCTTCTTGCGGGACATGCTGGCGCTGCTCGGGACCTTCAGCCCTCAAAGAAATCCAGTCTGACACCCCTGTTCTGGAGGCAGAAGATTTGGGAAAATATTCTAAATACTTGTTCTATTAATTTCCTTAAGGATTAAGGGAAACTACAGATGCCATTGATTCTTCACAAAACTGAAAGAGAACCACTGAAATCCATGTTTTATTTTGTTTATATCCCTATCAAAGAAGAATATTTGTACGATGTGAGTGAAAGAGAAAAATAAATAGGCATAGTACAGACAATAAAAACATCATCCCGAGATAATATGCAGAATGCAACATTTTTCAGACCAGGACAAAAATAGCATTTAATGTAATGACAAATTTAATTAATGTATTTGAATTGTCAGCAAGTAGCTAATATCTACAGGAAGCACAAAAGGATTTGAACTGCAGAAGGAAAGCTAAAAGCAATACAAGCAATTTTTATTTACGTCAGAAGTCGAAAGAAGAAAAAGGAAGAGATGGGATTGATGCCTGGAGAGGATAATTATACTTAATAAGGAGAAAGCAGATCACCTCAACTATTTTGCTTCAGTCTTCTCTCTTGAATGCTGTCCAATCGGACCTATAGAGAATAATTGACACAATGAAGAATTGGAAACTGAAGTGCATTGTTATTTAAATGAACCCTGGATGGTTAGGGATTCTGTTACCTGCACTGGCAGGTGATTCAACCATGTTTTCCATTCAATTCCTTCTAGTCATTACATTGCAAGATTCTATAATTCTAATAGATTAAAAATTATTATTAAATACATACGGTAGTATTTTACTATGTACTATCAACTACATAGTACTTCCTCTTCTTTCACATGTACGAATTACAATTTGATAGCAAGCTTTGGAGGATTTTGGAGTAAATACCCAAAAATTGGAAGGAACAGATATGGCCCTGGGGCCCAAGTTACAGTTTATGCCTTACTGCCATCATAATGGTTTAAATACATTTTCTGTTTCTTGGTAAATTGAATGAAACCTATTAAAACTGAGGTTTAAAACAGATCAATGTACTTCCTACAGCTAGATTGTCTTAAAAGCAATAAAATGCATACAAGCTTAGCTCTCTCTTCTCCATAGAAATCATGTGTAGCATGTGAGTTACTTCTTTTATATTCCAGGGTTTGAGTGGAATATAGTGGCATTTGAATTCCAATAAAAACAGTAGGTACATTTTGCTTTACTGTGATGATGCTTTTTTATTTGGGTTATTATTGATTCAGGTGTCTCATGAAAACAGCTATGTTTACTAGTATAAAGCACACAGGTGATCGTTTGTATCAACATATACATTTCCATAGTTAAATTGGAATATAACGGCAGATAACAGCATCTCTCATTAGAGGTTGTGACTTGCATTGAGTAGCTTGTATCAGCATGGTGAGCTCCATAGATTGGAATACAGAGGCACAATAGCTCATCGCCAACGGTTAAGCTCCAATTTATTAAGAAGATGGAATTGGATAAGAAAAGATCCAAGTGATGAGCCTTAGAAATTTATTTTTCCCAACTCCATGAAGTTACTTTTAGTTTTAGTGCTATATTCTGCTTGAAGAAACAAGTGTAATTAAAAGCTGTGTGGTTTGTGTGGTATTGGTTGAGTAGTCAACTAAATTAAAAGCTAATTTGGTTAATTTATTAATTAACCAAATTAATCAATACAAAGGACATTTGTGAAAATAGAAACCAATAATGGAGAATGTTTTATGCCAGGATGTTCAAACAATAGTTGAAACAGGGGGTGGAAATAGGTATCAAGGAAAAACAAAACAATGTCAAAGGGAGAATATAAGTAGTAGAAATCAAACACAAAGCAAAGACTTTTTATGAACATTCAACAGGTAGTATCTATGATCTGTAGTCCCAGTGTGGAGATTGCATCTGACTGCTAAAAATAAGTCTTTTCCTAGTCTTTATACTAGTATTCTTTAAAAGACCAAAAAAATTTGCACCAATAATTATTGTTTCTGAGATATGTACTATTTGTGTTACAAAGTATCTATACTCTAATGATAATCAAATCTAAACTTATATGTTTATGTAGATATGATAAGCAATATATTTTAATAGGTTCATTGCTAAAATCAGCTGAATAAACTAAGCCTACAAAGAAAGAATCTCAGTGATTTAAAAAAAATACCCATTAATAAAAACTACATTTACATCCATGGATCTTGATTCAATAAATTCTTTTCTTGATCATCTATTTCATTGTATTTGTTTGCAATGATCAGAACAATGATTTCTGATTTGAATCAAAACCCAGATTATTTGAACTTTATTATTGAAAAGCAATGTTCGTCTACTTGGATGATGCACATTTATTTATTTGATTGATTGATTGAATTTATATTGCCGTCTATTTATCCAAGGCGACTCAAGGCGGCTTACAGAATAAAATAACATTGTTAGAACTTACAGCCAGCACAATAGTAGAAATAAAGAAAAAAACACACACCTTAAAATCAGCATTATTTCAAACTCTACCATTTATTGATGGTCTTCAGTTAAAGCCTCAGAAAAATTAAATACTGCCCCAAGGCATGAAAAATACACAGAATTTTATCAAAATATTTGTATTCCAAAGGGTATGTACATATCATACACTTTACATAACTGTAAACAGGGAAGTTTTTTTTTCACCACCTGTAAGATAATTTTGTTTAATTAATAAACTCAAATTTGTATTGTTATACATATACAATTGGATGCCATGTTTAACACAAAATCCTTTTTAAAAAATGTATAAAGATATGGTTCAAAACATTTACAAAAGTAAATTACCATCAGGTTAGTACAAAATGAATTATATTACATTCATATAAAAAGATTAAATTTTCCATGATGGTTGTTGTGGTGTATCTTAAAAGAGAAAAAAGGGAAAATGTTCTCAAGCGTTGAATTATTATTTTTTTCTTTCCTGTGATAGAAAAAAAATCAAATGGAATTTCACCCCTGATCTGAAGAATGTTTTGTGCTTCTGAAAAACATTCTGGAATATTGTTTCTTAACCTTGGCAACTTGAAGATGCGTGGTCTTCAATTCTTCAACTGCCTGGGGAATTCCCAGAGTCGAAGTGCACACATTTTCAAGCTGCCACGTTTGAGAAACACTGTTCTAGAAGATGTCCAATCGGCCTGTGCGTGAAGGAATCTTCCCCAACCTTTTGATTCAAACTCTTCTTAGCAACAACCATGCTAAGATGGGGGATTCTGGGAACTGAAGTCCAACATCTGCATCCTCGGGTTGGGGAAGACAGCCATAAATAATTGAAAGGATATAAGTAAGTACGCATATGTGTATATGTGCATATACTGCAAGTTACAAACATTTGACAAAACATCCCAAACGTCCCCTATCCCCAGTGCACTGTAAGTAATAAAGGGGAGGGGGGCGAAGCACCAAAACCAATACAGGCTGAAGGCCAGTATAAACATAATGAAATCAAAGTATAAAGTTGACATCCCTGACATTATTGGATGTGAGCAGAAACGTGGAATAAACCTTGGACTTGGGGAATTTTTCCCAATGTGTGTATATGTGAAAGCAACTCACTCTCTTGTGCAAAAGATAAGGTGGAGAATTATAGTGAGGAAAATGACTTTTGGGGCGGGGTCTTCATCAAGACTCTGCGGCACAGGAAGAGAGAGGCTTCTTTCCATAGAATATGTTACTCTGTTGGAGTTCATTGTATATTGAGTTTGGGAATAATCTTTTACTTCCCAAGTGGTTGCACAGCATTTGTGACCCTTATAGCACCAGGTGGTGCAGGCACTATTACCTTCTGTGCATGCACATGTTAATGTATATTGATTATTCCATCAGCAAGCGCATGAGGTAAGCACTACTGATTAATCAAAGCAAGTCTAATATTTGGAGAAGACAGGAATGGCTATGAGTATTTGAAAGCTTCATTCTGTTACGATTGTGGCACCGATTGGTCAGTTGATACACAGTTCTCATACTTTAGTTCCAAAAATGAGCAGATTCAAAGGAAATTGCCTCTGTTTCCTAACACTAAGGAACAATAAAATTGCTCCAAGATCATTTTGGAAGTTATTAAGAATTTGACATCAGAAATACAAGCATGGATAAAGCAAGAGAGTTGGCCAAAGGCTCCCTCTAGCTATCCACATGTTCTTTTTTTTTATGTTTCACAGTTGCCCCAAAACAGGCATATGGAAAAAGTCCATTTAAGACCAGAATATCTAAGGGAAACAATATCTGATTTTCTTGTAAGTATGATTACTAGAAACACCCCTAAAATTGAAACAAAACAAGAAAGATTGCATTAAAAATAGGGGGCATGGATAATAGAAGGGATGTGCAAGGGGAACTTTGTAGAATAGAGAACATATGGCATATTAGACACCAGGGTAAAAGTTTTCCATGACTAAACTACGTGATTAACTTGTGTCTATGCTCTACTGTTTCAGATGCTAGATGGGTGACAGGGCTAACAAATCTGGGCTAAAATCCAGTGCAATAAAGAACAACCATCTGGACTTTTGGACCAAGATACCCAACAAGGAAAAATATAAAAATACTTCCATTCTTGTACTACTTTACTAATCCCAATACACTAGTTTTTTGTCTGCATAAAATACTTCCTGTACTCTGAATTGATACAACCAAGATGAAGGTTTTCAGATCCTTGTGAGAATCACTGTGATAAAAAAAAAGCTTTGAGAGAAATCTGTTTTTAAAAAACCTTAAAAACCTAAAGGTTAGTCCAGTGTGACTTTTTATAAGTGAGGCAATGGTCAAAACAAAGTATGATTGACTGCAAATAAACCAGAGGAAGAAGAGAATCACATATACATATCACCTTTTAAACTAGACAAAATGGGAGTTTCTAGTAGCAAAAATGTACACAGGTCCACTCAGAAGCAATTTCCATAGTTTTCAAATGTGAGCTTTCACAGAAAATGAAAACAAGTCAGTGAAAGAATCAGGACATTCTATCTTCATCAATGGATGACAACCAATCTTGGGTTAAGGTGGCTTTTTCAGCTCCATACCATCTAGTTGAGTTATGGCTATAAGTCCTATAATATTTCTACCCAGTTGCAATCCTAACACACCTGAAGAAAGAACTAGGACATGTAAGGCAGGATTCAAGCATAAAAGTTACCCTGCTGGATCAGAACAAACCATCTAGACTAGCATTCTGGGTCATATGATGGCTAACCGCTGGGAAGTTGATAAGGATGGACAGAAGGAGAACAGTCGGCCTACAAACATAGAAGTGAGATGAACACTTTAATCTGACACAAGCTCAGGCATTCACCTGTTGCTGGGCCTTTTGGAATATGCCAACATAGCTATTTAGACCTGTGCTAACAACATCTGAATCAATGACACTTGAGGGAACCGATTCTAACCAAAAGGAACACAGGACAAGTCAGCAACAGGCTCACAGAAGTGAATGAATTGAGATATGGGAGCAGTCAGCCCTTCCACAAGCTTCAAGCTCAGGCACTAGTTTAATCGTTGGCTTAAAGAATACCTTGGCTTCTCACTATATGGACAATGCCAAACAAAAACACATATATATCACCCACCCCTTTTTTTAAAGCATCATAAAAAAATTAAGAAAAAGGAGAAAAAAGAATACTTTTCCTATTCTATTTTTGACCCATAAAACTTATATTAAGAATGCAACCTAAAAATACTGTATTCATATAAATGCACAAAAACCTCCAATCAAAAAAAAAATATAATATATTCATTTTTGTTAAAAGGCTCATCTTTTTTTTTTTCCCCTCTAGAATCTACACAATTTTGCTCTTGCTCTCGTCCCTTTTTCTTCCACGTAATGTCAGGAATCAATCCCAGAATTACATTTCCCCTCGTCTGCGGCTTTTATCTGCAACAGCACCTTCTTCCTCTTCATCCTCTTCCTCTTCCTCATAGTTTTCATCATGTCCTTCTTTCTGTTGCTTCCCTTCCTGAACGTCTTCCTCTTGATCAACTCCTTCGCTCATCTTTTCTTCAGCCTGGAAATCCAAAATTGGTAAAAGACAAGAGACGATTTCAGGACACAAATTGAAACAAACAATCAAACAAACAAAATATAGAGAAAAGGATACAGCTTTGGGAAGTATAACTAATACATTTTATAGATGGAAATATAATGGATGGAAACTAATCAAGGAGAGAAGCAACCTGGAATTAAGGAGAAACTTCCTAACGTTGACGACAATTAACCAGTGGAAGAGGTTGCCTTTAGAGGTTGTGGATGCTTCATCACTGGACGTTTTAAGAAGAGATTAGCCATTTGTCTGAAATGGTATAGGGCAGGGGTGCCCACACTTTGTAGGCTTGCGATCGACTTACCCGATAGAAAAAAAAGTGCGCGCCCCCAGCCTTCCGTGCATGCGTACGCTCTCCCCAAGCGTCTGCACATGCGCACGCTCCTTCCCCTGCACTCTCCCCAAGCTTCTGCGTATGCGCATGCTCCTTCCCTGCTTCCGCACATGCGCACGCACCCCCGCTGCTGCACACGCTCTCCAAGCTCCCGACACGATCTACCCTAAGGCCCTTCGCGATCGACCGGTCGATCACCATCGACCTATTGGGTACCCCTGGTATAGGGCCTCCTTCTTGAGCAGAGATTGGACTAGAACATGGGTATCAAACTTGATTGCATCATGTGATGTATCGTGATGTAGCATGACTTTTTTGCCTTTGCGGAGCTGGGTGGGGGCATGGCCTGCGCGTGATGCAACTGGCCCGCGGGCTGCCAGTTTGACAGGCTTGAACTAGAAGACCTCCAAGGTCCCTTCCAGCTCTCTTCTGATTTAAATTTAGATTAAATTCTATAGTATTTTAACTGTTACAGCAAAATAGATGGAATTGCTTCCCTCCTCTCCAGATAGTTTTCTGGAAATGGGAGAAAATTCAAAGGGATATTAGCGTCCTACACCTTTCACTCTTTAAAGGTAAAACAGTCATAAATGAAATGTGCATACTGTGCAGCTTCTAAACCAGGGGTCTCCAACCTTGGCAACTTTCAAGACTTGTGGACTTCAACTCCCAAGATTCCTCAGCCAGATGTGTCTGGCTAAGGAATTCTAGGCATTGAAGTCCACAAGTCTTCAAGTTGCCAAGGTTTGAGACCCCTGTTCTATTCTGATAAAGATCCAGAGCTGTGCAAGCTGTGCTATTCCCTGTGACACTCTATGGCAGCAAAAAATGAACTTTGAAGAAGCAAGATAGGAAAAATATTGAACCCTTTTGAATGTTGGGTTTTGGGAGAAGACTTTGGAGAATAATAAGCCCAGAAAACAAACAGATGGATGATTTAACAAACTAACCCAGAGTTCTCACTCAAGGCACAAATGACCAGGCTCAAATTATCCTACATTTGACAAAATTATGTGAAGACACAGCTCTCCGGAGAAAGCTAGGAATGGTAGAAGAAAAAAGAAGGAGAGGACAATCACCAACAAAAATGGATGGATTTTCATTAAGAGTGTCAATCGGTGCACCACTGGGAGATTTGAAAGAAAATTTCTATCTATGTGGGCATTAAGAGTCAACAACAACTTGATGGCAATAATCAATTCCTACATTAGACATCTATACTATTGTGTTGAGACAGCCACGCTAGCTAAAAAATTCTGGAAGTGTTAACCTCAATGCATTTGGAGGGCACCAGGCTCAGACTGACTTTGAGTAACTGGAAACTTTTGCATGAAAAGGCTGTCATTATTTGAGCTGTGATGCTGAAAACAAATTCCAAAGCCCAGAATGCACTCAGAAGGGCCTCTTATTTTAGTTTAAGTACTGTACATCTCTTTTTGCAACTAGCTTTGGTAAGTGGCTCTTGAGGTTCTGGTAAAAAAAACAAAAACTCCTACAAGCCTTAAGTGCACATATCGCCTTCCGAACAACTAAAGTAGAATAGGAGAGAAATAAAACAAGCTGAGATTCTCTTACATGAAACCTTATATGGGTTTCCATTTCACTAAAAGACGATGTTTATTTATTTATTTTATATTTATTTATATTTATATGCTAGACTTTGGCTTAATGAAAATTCAAAATCTAGTTGTTTTTTATTTTAACGTATAAACCCAATTTATGATTTAGCACCAGGTCACCGTAGAGGGTTGTTCGTGCCATGGTTGAAACAAGCTACAGCTTGCCAAGAACAGTAACCGTACCCTGCACAGTTATGTCATGCAGAAAACTATTATTAAAACAAACTATGGTTTAACATGTATGAATCCAAAATAGCATGTGTTACACCAATATCATTCCAGTAATGGACTAGGCACTGTGTTAATAGAATTCTGATTTTTTTTTCTCCCTGTATTCCCAAATCTTTTTCTGAAAATTAACAGCTCTCTATTGTGGTGATGTGAGAGTTGTTGGAAATACAGTGAAGGATGAAAGCTCTATTTTCTTATGAAATGCCTGTTATTTGTATCCTATACTGAATATTATGAGGCTATCTGAGTGGTGGATAGATCAACCATTAACAGTAAAGGAACAAGCAGCCAAGAGTAGCACTTGGTAGAGCATCTATGAAGGCCTTGGAAAAGATATTCAAATAGTGTGTCAAACAGAACACCTTGATTTGCATGATTCTGATCTTGGACATGTGGACATATCACATATGTTTACATGATCCAGGTCAGAATCATGCAAGTCATGGTATCCCCTATGGCACACTTTGGAGGAGAAAGTTGGATTTTGAAGAAGCGGGTTAAAAAGAGCATTGACACCTTTGAATTTGGAGTGGACTCCAGAGTATATTGTGGACAGCCAAGAAAACAAACCAGTGGATCACCAATCTGATCAACCCAGAATCCTCACTCGAAGACCAGGCTCAAATTATCCTAATGACAAATGACCAGGCTCAAATTATCCTACTTTGAATGCATTATGTGAAGACCCAGCTCTGTGCTGAAGGCTACCTAATGTTGGGGAGGGGAGGGGAG
>JAOYMU010000002.1:46085306-46099421 GCA_025802295.1 Psammodynastes pulverulentus
GGTATCAGGTGACATATGCATTTAATAAACTATTATTATTTAGAAATATACTGAAAGTCACCATTGAATATGGATAGTTTAAAACACAATTTATCTGGCTACTGCTTAAGAATTTGGAACACAGCAATTAAAATTATATTAATATTATATTCATGCTTGATTAAATGATATGGATATTTTTTGTAAACAATACATTCTAATATAATATAATTTCCACTTCTAAACTCTTTCAGTGATGTGAAAGGTGGATACAGTGTTTAGAAACAAGATTACTTAATTCAATGTTTATTCTTAAAACACTTCTCTCTTTCTCTTGATCTCTATCTTCATAATGAATTTATCCAGAGGACAAGAATAAATTAATGTTTATTGTCTAAACCTTATAATGCTAGTTTGTATGTATTAGGAGAATCAATGTTGAGCAGGAGAAAGAGGATCAATGCTCTTCTTAATATTTAAAAAAAAAAACATCAGAAACCCAGAAACTGGATTAAGCCTTTCTTCTTTCAAAAATAGTGTCTTCTTGTAACATTTTAAGCTGTCATCAATATCTGCTAATGCTTTTACACAGTGTTTGAACAATAACAAATATTCCAAAAGTAGTGTTGAGTATCTAGACCAGGAATAAATCAGTCCTGATGGTTCAAGAGCCACAGTATGGCATATACTGTGCTTTCTACTACGTCTTGCCTGTCAACAACTTCTTCAGCTTCAACCACAATAATACACGGGCAAACAATCGATACAAACTCAAGGTAAACTGCTTCAGACTCGATTGCAGAAAATATGACTCCAGCAACAGAGTGGTCAACGCCTGGAACGCTCTACCCAACTCCGTTGTTACAGCCTCAAACCGTCACAGCTTCAATCTCAAACTGTCTCCATGGACCTCACCCCATTCTTAAGAGGCCCTTAAAGGAGGCGTGCATAAGCGCACAAGCATGCCTACTGTCCCTGTCTTACTGTCCCCATCTATCTGTATCTACTTCCTTTGTTCATGTTTATGTTCATACCTAAGCTTGTTATCTTGTACATGTTTGACAAATAAAAGTAGGAAACCCTACATCATTTCAGACAAATGGTTGTTCAATCTCTTCTTAAAAACCTCCGGTGTTGGAGAACCCACAACTTCTGGGAGGCAAGTCATTTCACTGACTAATTGTTGTAACGGTCAGGAAATTTCTCCTTAGTTCTAAGTTGATTTTCTTCTTGATTAGTTTCCATCCATTTTGTTCTATCTTCAGGTGCTTTGGAGAATATACGTCAAGATGCGATTTGAGACATGATATCACCATGAACGTGGTCAATTTGAAGAAGGAAACTATGTTTAAAGGTGACAGAGTTTTAACCCTTATTTTGGGGGGGAGAGGGGAAGAAAATGTTCAGGATGCATGCTGCCAAACAGCTCAACACCATCAGCAATTTCTATGGGGAAAAAAAGATATCCTCCTCCCCATCTTGGTGTATTCCAAATATATTCCTCTATTATCATTGGCTATAAGTGGAAGGTTTGCACAGATTACTCCCAAGTTCTTAATTAAGAAAGACATGGGATCAAAGGTTGTTTTATTTCAATGATGATTTGGTTAATATATTTTGGTTTTCACTGAAAAGAAAAATGTCAGAAGCCTGACACAAAAAATACATTTTCTGGTGTTCAAAGCTCTATTATGAAACCTCTTTCTCCCAGATATTCTGCTAAAACATTAAAACTATTCATTTTGTTGATGTGGAGTCCTTAGTGTTTTCTGAGCGCAGCTGTTTACTTGCAGACATTTCCTAGGTATCATCATCAGTCTATCAAAAGCTCAGAGAGCACCAAGGGATTCCACAGTACAACCCTGAGCTACATATATTCTCTTGTATTGGAATTTAATTGATGTGTTCGCACCATATTGTTCAAGCAGGCTTTTGGTGATTTATTAAATTGAGCTCTATTATATGTTGCTGTTTTTCTAAAAATAAAACATAATTTTATTATGTCTTAGGGCTGTTTTGAATTCTATTTCTTTTTACATGGCTTTTGAGTTTGCCAAGGAAGGTGAGATAAAATATTCTAAAGAAATACAACAAATTTCATCAAAGAAAGAGTAGCGCATTCAAATATTAATAACATGCATATAGTTGGTTTCAAAAAGGAAGTTCACAAGACTTTTAGTTATTTGGTAACCGGGAAATGCTTGTATGCACTGGTTATGCTGTTAAAAATCATTGTATCATAGATAACTACTACAGGAACAAGGCTGGGCCTCATGCTTTCTCCCTTGGGGTGTCTGAAGGATATAATGAATAAACATACTCTACATCAGGCTATCCTTGAACAGTATGCAGAAACTTCAGCTAGTTCAGAATGCAGATACATGGATAATAATGGGAATCCAAAGAATGGTGCATTGGGTGTCAGTTTGCTTCACAGTCCAATTCAACACATTGGTTCTGACCTTTAACGCCCTACATAGCACAGGGCCAGGTTACCTTTGGAATGGTCTTCATCTAATCCATTGGTCCCTCCCACCCAATCAGGGTAGGTCAGTTGTGGACTGAATCAGCCAAACAATTCTGACTGGTGGGGTCCAGGAACTGAGCTTTCTCTGCCATTGCCCCTGCCCTGTGGGACATACTCCCCCACCAATAGGTGAGATGAGCCCCAGTCCCCTGGCCTTCTGGGAAGGCATGAAAACATGGCTCTGCAACCTTGCTTGGGGCTCATAGCGGTGCATGCAGACATGGGATTGGTTAGCATCCAGAAATCCCTCTTAATTAATTTTTAACATTGTTCTGTGCCTCTTTTTAAATGTTGTGTACTGTTTTTATGTTTTAATACTTTATTTGTACATCACCGAGAGCTTCGATAGAATTGATAAATAAAAATAAGCAACAACAAAATCTAGCAATATATCTGCCTCAACAGCTCCCCCCTTATGTACATTGCACATGAAAATGGATATAGCTTTAATTACATCATCAAAGCACCATTTTTCATTAAAACAGTTTGTTATTTTGTCACAATTGGGCCATAGAAACAGGGTGCTAAACCATGTTTTTTAATATACCACAATTTGACTAGAGTCATACAATCTAAGCCATTAAACGAAACTTACAAACCCGAATAGTTGAGTTTAGACAAACTGTTAACCAAACCAAACCAAACCAAATTCAAAAGGCCTTTGTGTGACCTGTGAACCAAGCTTAATTTTCATTTTAGGTACAGAAAATATATCCTACTGTACTACATAAAATCAGAAGCAGAAGCTTGCATAGGAATTGTTGAGAAATTGTTTTATATAGATAAAACTAAACTAACTTTTACTTACACCAAACTTCCCCACATATTGTTGATGATGCCAACTGAGAATTCTGGAAACTATAATTCAATATATCTTGACGATACTACATTAGGAAAGACAGACATGTTTTTTGTGTACTTGTTTGTTGGCAGATTGATGCATGAACAGAATCACCTGAGAACATTGCTTCATTCATGCAGTTCACTGCTGGGTATTGTATTGATATTCATGTCTAACACAAGGAAATAGATTTCCCCATTTCTCCCTTTGTTTTGTGATTCTAATACTTGGCAGAATTTGGTCACAGAGTGCTGATGCTTTGCAATTCTTCCCTTTTGGATTTCTGAAGTTCTCATAAATCATTTGTAGGTACAGCTTTCTTCCAATTTCTATTCTCTTTTATTGATTTTTCCCCCTACACCATTTCCCTCTCTCTCTGTTCAAGCTACAGATGCTCACACATGCTCATGTGCACGAAGCATAACTCATAAAGGAGATTTGATGCAGTGATGCATACCATTGCATCTGGATTCCTTCGGCGTCCTGCACTTCATCAAAGATGCACAAGGGTGTTTGGTAACATTGAGTGGAGCAGAAGAGGGAGAGATGTCAAGGAACAGAAGATAGAAGGCTCCTGAGATTGATCTTAGAAATTTTCCATATTCACCCAAAGGAAATATGAGAGGTAGACAGGGCAAAAGAAACCCATAAAATGCTATCACAATAGGAAATCTAAATTTCTCTAGTAGCCATCCAGAATGACTAGCAGATGAGCCTTAAGATGGTATAATGCACGTCTGCACTTTATGTTTGCAAGGGTTCTTTCACCCATGCATGGAAACACTTGATGTTATAATCATTCCATGAACAGAGCCATTGGGTTTCACTGACTCACCACCAAATGGTCTTCCATTTCAGAATTTGCTTTTTTCTGGTTATTTGGTTTTAGCTCCTTATTCTCTTCAGGAAGATTCTCTTCCCTCTCTTGCTCTGCTTCTTCAAATTCATCTTCTCCCTGGTTGTTGGGATCATCAGCTGGGTTGATATCATCCATGACTGTCTTCTGCATTTACAAGATGAAATGAAAAAAAATATTCAATATATATTTCACTACAATACCATCACCATCACTTAGGTTTAACATATTATGAACTAACTAGCACTTTCTGGATATACCCTAGCAATACAGAAATACATTTTATATTTATATCCTTTCAACGTAAGACCTGTAGAAATTCCTATTCTGCTTTTTCTTCCATTAGAAGAAAAATACAACATGTCAGCAGCATAAATGCACAGATGAAGGCAGTATGAAATATGTTGATAAATTCTTTTTTAAAAAAAACAAGTAAAAAAAGCAGAACAGAAAGTAAATTGAGGTACAAATTTCTTTTAAGAAATAAGTTATGTTATTCATCTTATTCTTTTCATAATAAGAGCGCTATAAACATTAAAAAAGGGTGCCAGCCAAATATTTTGGATACAATTGCTATTTAGAGATAGTGAGTAATATAGTTCACATTCTCTTCAGGAATCTTGTGCATGACCACAAGCAAAATTTAGGAAGATGGATGGACTCTACAGTATGGCAGCCACAAACCTCTCATCCAGTTACTATGTTGTGGTATGGATATATAGTAACTAACTTGTTTTTGGTTTTTTTAAACCTACATCATCCTTGGAAAGCAGGTAATACTAAAATAAAGATGGGGCTCACACATTGGATAAAACCAATTCATGGTTTTATACTGTCGATGTTTTATATGTTGTTACCCGCCCCGAGTCCTGCGTGGAGATGGGGCGGGATAGAAATCCGATAAAATAAATAAATAAATAAAAATAAAATAAACCATGCATTTAATGTCTGATTTTGATTTTGCAGAATGTAAGAACCTAGTCATTATGATTCTAAACTATGATTTTTAGTTTATAGACATGATGTTTGAAAGACTGTCCCAGGATCACTCAATGGGCTTTATGACTAAACGTGGTTGATTCACTCATCCTGGAAAACCAGAAAATGGTTTGTTTGATATAGGCTTAGTTTGCTGTCTGAACTCAGTAATCATGTCATGTAAATAAAATGGTGGCTTTGGTTGATGTGTAAATCTCATTCATAGACTTGAATGATTTATTTTGCCACTAAAACAACTCATTCTACCAGTTTGGTTCTGTTGTCTCATCTTGCAAATTGGTTTTCATGAGCACAACTATAAAAACAGAAGATGGGTAAGTCCATAATGCATTGAAGTCATCTGGATTCATCTCATCTCAATATAGAATTTCATCCTGTAAGTTAATATAGTATAAGCTTGATCTTGGAAGTTAATATAGCTACTAAC
This sequence comes from Psammodynastes pulverulentus, assembly GCA_025802295.1. Classification (NCBI taxonomy): domain Eukaryota; kingdom Metazoa; phylum Chordata; class Lepidosauria; order Squamata; family Psammodynastidae; genus Psammodynastes; species Psammodynastes pulverulentus. Next base: position 46,090,936 of record JAOYMU010000002.1, read on the forward strand.
TATAAACATGCAAGCCAGGATGAAATCTCGTGCTTGACAGAATAACAGAATTACAAGGGATCTTGGACGTCTTCTAGTCCAGGGATCAGCAACCTGCAGCTCTGGAGCCGCAGGTGGCTCTTTCATGCCTCTGCTGCGGCTCCCTGTCACTAGTCGGCTCCACAATTGATAGGGATTTCAGTTAGGACAGATAGAGGAAAAAGGTCGCCATGCTAGGATGAGACTCTATGGTGGGGAAACTGGACTTCCAGTTGGCTCCAGAATTGAAGAGGGGGGGGGGCTTCTGGTTAGGACCTTTGTGGCTCTTTGAGTGTTTGCCGACCCCTGTTCTAATCCAACCCCCTGCTCAAGCAGGAAACTCTGTACCATATCAGACAAATGGCTGTCTAATCTCTTATCAAGGATATAATTGGGTTCCTAAGGAAAGTAATTGTCTCTTGCCCTCAACACCCCTGCTACTGGTTTTATACCCATATATGTTCCTGGATGGCATTCTGGAGACTCTATTATACTCTTTTTATAGTCTTTTTCCTGGAATTGGCATTTATTTAGAAAAATGTAATATACATCTTGGCTGAAATTGAAAGGCACTCCGATGATATTCACTTGGTATCATTTAAACACTAAGCACTATTATTCTACTCTCATACCCAGCTCTTCTTTACTTTCCCCCAAAAACGGTCTCTGGAGAAAAGAGTCTAAAGATACTGTTTTCTTTTCATAATCCATGTGAAGATTCTTCACCTCTAGACACACTGTTCTTTTTTGTTTTCATAACAAGACTGTCAAGCTCAGTAGTGGGATATTGTATGGGTAACTGGCAATCATTGCTCTAATTTTTGTTTTCCCCAAAGTTCTTAAAATTATCATGACTTCAGGCCTGACCAGATTTATGTTTACCTCTTTCTGGAAAAAAATTAACATATGTCTACCGATAAAGGAGAATATTTGTAGCTCAGGGATGAAATAGGGGGTCTCTGAGCTTCACTGTTTTCGTTTTCCATAACATATTTCTGTTATACAAAGTACCACAGAGCTATTGTGTGTGCAAACATACAAACACAAATACATATTCTCTCTTGGGATTAATAGCATTATATAAAGCACAGGACGGTAAGAAGTACAGGTAGATTTTGATTAGTGACTGTTTGAAGTTATGGAGGGCTCCTCACCAGTTGCTTGCAATCCAATTTTGAAGTTACAATGGCTCCACCCACATTATCATATTTTGGGTGCTTGACAATCAGCTCATCTTTATGGCTGTTGTAGCATCTCTCGGTTATGTGACAGTGGTTTTCAGTGGGTTTGGGTTTTTTTGCCAGTTTCCAGCATTTTCTCCCAGTTTACAGTAAAAATGCAAACTGGGTAAAATTGATTCAGTTAAAGACCATGGCATTTGCTTAATGACTGCTGCAAAAATTTGCATAAAATTGGGTCCAGTCACATGGTGATATGCTTAACAATAGTGACAACTTACGGTTTGAATTATAGTCATAAGTCAAGGACTATCAGTAGCGACAAAAGGAATATATTTGTTTTGCAACTGATCCTCATACATCTTTTCTATATGATCTTTTCTATATGATCAAGGCAGCTCCACATTTTTGTACTGGTCATTCACTTTTGTACCCAGTTCACACTCATTCCTCATCCATTCATTCTTGACTTATTCCTTGTTGCTTTAGCACACATACTTCTTAAATACTCTATTCCAGGAGTCAGCAATCTTAAACACTCAAAGAGCCATTTGGACCAGTTTCCCACAGAAAAGAAAACACCAGGAGCCATAAAACCCTTCCCATGCCTGACTATTTCCTGAACGACCACAAAATTACCATATGTAGTTGAATTAAACATTCTGTTTTCTTCTAAAACTTTCTTTTTTTGGATTTATCCATGGTTGGCCTACCTGGGGTCAAAAAAGCTCAATAAATCATGTGCCAGTGGGTATCGTACATTGGCGGTTGTGACGCATATTTGGAGCGACAGGGAGCTGCAGCAGAGGGATAAAAGAGCCACATGTGGCTCCAGAGCTGCTGGTTGCTGACCCTTGCTTTATTCCAACTACATTCAGGCTCAGTGGTCAGAATGCAGAATTGCATGCAAATTCTGACCACAGCCTGGAGTTTGATCCTGACACAGCTCAAGGTTGACTCAGTCTTCCATCTTTCTGAGGTCAGTAAAATGACACTGCTTCTTGGGGGTACTATACTGACATTGTATACCTCCCAGAGAGTGCTGTAAAGCACTATGGCATAGTATATAAGTCTAAGTGCTATTGCTATTAAACTTAGTTTTGTTATTTCAGTTTTTTGGGTAGGAAATAGGGTTAAATATATGGATAGATAGATAGATAGATAGATAGATAGATAGATAGATAGATAGATAGATAGACAGACAGACAGACAGACAGACAGACAGACAGACAGACAGACAGACAGATTGAATGAATGAACACATTAGCTAGAAAAGAATCTGTTTCTCTTAAAAAGTTGCTGCCACTTACTGGTTCTTCATTTTGCTCATTCTCTGACTGGTGCTCCAGCTCTGGGTCCTGTTGCTCATTTGCATTATTCTGATCATCATCTTCTACTCTTCTTGGATGCTGGTTATGTCTCTCATAATCTAATTGAAAAAAAAAATCCATCTCATTCCTCCTTCCCACAGGCAGGAAGTATCATCACAAGCTTAATTCCACAGTTGGAAGCACCATAAAAACAGCATCTCAGCTCTGGATTCAGCGTGAAAACCGTACCACCACAAAACGACACATTCTATTCAAAAGCCAAGAGTCTTTTGCCCATATCGAATATGATCAACCAATAAAAATGGTTATGTTCATGTTTATATTTTAAAATTATATTCCATAATTGCTGTTTCAAGGTTTTTTTTAAAGCCAGGAATTTTTAGATGGAATTCAGCTTAATGGTGATCTTTAAAATGTGCGGTTTTTTATAATTTTGTAACAGTTAATCTCTATTGTATACTATTATTATCTGTCCTAAGTGGAATATAAATGATATGACCAAAATATCAAAGAAATAAAACAAGCGGTTGACAGGGAAGAGAATTATTACTTACTTTCATCGTCTTCGTGTACAACTCCTTCTCCTCCTTGCACGATATCCTGATCTACGTTGTCATAATGGGATTGCTGGCTGAAATGATTGGAAGGTCTATTAATTCAGATTCATATGGAAGGAACCCTTACTGATATACAACATGAGGGCTGATTAGTGCTATGTTTATTTGTTTGCTCCAGGATAGCTTAACATTACCCAGAAGGTGGACGAACGAGTACAAAAATATACAGTTAAATTCTTAGTTTATTTAGGTCAATATAATTGTCTGTAGTTCTCCAGGACCCAAGACAAAATTTCTTCCCAAACCTACTTGGAGAGGCCAGCAATTGAGCTTGAGATGTTCCATCTCACCAATTCCTGTTCTGTAAGGAAAACACAATCTTTTTCTTTGAACTAAAACCCATCCTATTGATAGAGAAACATTGGAATACGCCTTACTCTGAATTAGAGCACTAGTCCATCCAGCTCACCAATTGCTGCAGTTTCAAAGGATAAATTTTCCCACTACTTCCAATCTTTCTATATAATTTGACAAGTTATAAAATTGTTCCAAAGAAGTCTAAAATGGCTTGGGGAGGAGCCACAATTCACGGTTGAAAAGCAGAAAAACATCAGAATCTTTTTTAGTATCTCTTTATGCTTAAGAACATGCATGCTGCCTTGGTGTCTGCCATTTGGCTTTAATAATAACTTTCCCCCTTAAAACTTAACCAAATTGAAGAAACAAATGTATGCAAATAGATGGGAAGCTTCAGCCTCTGGGGCTATATAATTGTTTCCAACATTGTGTAGGTCCAATGGTGGGTGATTGCAGCCTAGTGCTTTACATAGAGGCATTTTCTACATTTACCTTAAATAATCAAAAAGCAAGTTAGGGCGATAGCAAGTAGTGCTGAGCAGTGGCTGAGGGACGAACAATTTTTTTATTTTGCTTTCTAGTAAAAAAGTGTTTTCTCATCTCCATCCATTCTGTATCTAGGAAAGCCTTGGCAAAGATTTTGTAAGAACAACCCAAAACATGTTCTCAAAATCCCAAATATGACTATTGTATCAAAAAGATGCTACTTCTGGTTTACACAATGCCAATAATAGGGCTGCCTTCCGCAGGGGAAAACAATCAAAAAGCAGACAGTAATATATCTCAGTGTACCGTATATACAAAGATACGTGAATTCTATGTTTCTTGTCTGCCTGTCCAGTTTACACAAACAATATTGGAGCTCGACCAACACCATATGAATCACTTAAAGCAGGGGTCTCCAACCTTGGCAACTTTAAGACTTGTGAACTTCAACTCCCAGCTGGCTGAGGAATTCTGGGAGTTGAAGTCCACAAATCTTAAAGTTGCCAAAGTTGGAGACCTCTGACTTAAAGGATTCCTAAACGATACACAGGCATTCTTTTGCTGACTGACTATTTGAGACAGACAATCCCAATACTGAAAACTTTCAAAGTCACTTTTTGAGGGCAGCCATTACAAATGCCATCTTGTAAACAGTTACTTCTCAGATAGGCAATTCCATTAGAGAATTGCCTGTGTTTCTCTCAGGTCTTGTTTATGTACCTATTATTTACTACCCTGAAATAGAAAATATTCAAAAAAAAGGGCCAGCATTCTAACAGTTTTGCCATTCTAGAATTTCCTGACAAGTTAAACTTTCTTCCTTTCTCAGGGGAGGGAGGTGTGGGGCAGAGAATATTGGCCCTTTGTTGCAAAGACAACCTGAGTTGTTGCTTAAATTGTTCTTCGTCCTGCTCAGCCTGTCTCCGCAGCATCAGCTCTCTCTCTTGAAGTTGCTGCTGCCGGTGCAAATGCTCCTGAAGCCTCTCGTGATGCAGAGCCTCCTGATGGTCTCTTAGGCGGCTGGCTTCTTCTTCTCTCTGGGCAGCCAGCTTCTGTTGCTCCAGCTGCTGCTCATAAGGCGACTTGTACCTTGTTACAATCTTCGCTGTGGGTGGCTCCTGGCGGAACACACATACAAGATCGCTCAAGTAAGGTAACATTTGTTTTCCGTGCAGAAGACCCCAAGTTTGGAATCCCAGAAGACATAGAAAAACATCTGCATGAGACTTTAAACAAGAGCTGCCAACTCGTAGCCTTATTTCCAAAGCACTCTTTTCCAACTTTTGGTAAGAAAAATGTATTACATCTCATGCTCAAGGAAAGAGATGAGGAAAGAGACCTTATTAGTGCCATATTAAATACCAGAAAATCTGTATTACGTAACTCACATTTGGCTATGGTTCCATTACTAATTACTTAAACTTAATCCCTTCCTCATTCCCAGGGCCAGGTTTACATTTATCATACCCACCCACTACTAATTTTTCTCAAGACAAGGTACTTTGTGATACAAAAAAGCTTTAATTCTTGAGAGCCAGAGAAGACATTAAGCTAAATGAGACAACAGTTTGAAGTGGGTGGAAAATTTGAATACATCCTTTGGCAGAAGTAATTAAGGATGACTAGGGAGATATGACCATTTTAAATTTGTTGAAACAAACGAAAAAGTATATTTTGGTGCCCCAAGATATGACCTAGAAAGTAGAAGCATTTCTTGACACTTCTATTTATAGTTCTGTACAAAATGTGACCTGCATAAACTGTACCTCTGGGATTCTGGCTACTGGATGCATATCATATTTAAAGTGAAAGGATTTGCCAAAATATTAAGTTACACCAAGGTGGAGGAAAGAGCATTCTGGATTCACAAAGATAAATCTGCAAATAGAAAAGTCTGCCTTTCAGACTAACAAGATTCTGTTAATGTATCCTTACAATAAAGTAAAATTAATTGAACTGGGCATGCTTTTTTTTCTGGATTTGGACAAGCATTAATCTTACCAGTCTGAAAATATATTTCTTCCACATCACTTTTTCAACCCAAGAAACGTGGAAGAGTCTTTTCTGAGATATTTTCCACACTCACATTCCTGCTGCGGGCTAAGCTACCTCTTATCTGAATGTTCCCTGGCTGCAGTTCTTCTCCCGTCTCCCAAGGTCATTCCCTCATACCATTACATTGTTAGAAATGCAGCGAAGCCCAAGTTAGTCTACAATCCAACAGCTTTTTCTTTCCCATTAATTACAAATTAATTCAACCGTTGCCAATGGCAGGAGGGAACCAGAGGTTTCTGTCAAGCAATGATAACCTAAAATTCTCAACAAGTGTGTCTTAATATATCAAAGATGGCCAATTTATTCTAATTAAACACAGTGGGATTGACTTCCAAATAAACCTGCAAATAGTTCTCAGAAAGACCTAACCTGTTTCAGAGCCTTGGCCAATCTCAAAATTGCTAAGCTGAATCAGGCATAGTTAATACTCAGATGGGAAAGCACAAGAAGTTGTAAGGTTGTGGTCTAGATTGGAAAGTTAAAAACCACTTTCCATTATCGCCACAGAAACAATAATGAAGGTGTCCATGAACAATATGAATATGTCCACCAAGAGTCGAACTTGACTTGAGGAAGACTGCTTTATTAAACATGCAAATATTCCTATGGGGAAAAGGGCCCCCACCTGTGAATGGTTGTGTTCTCCAACCATGTTGGTTTCCTCATCAGTCTGTTCTTTGTCCTTCCATTCATGCTCTTCTGGGATTTGATCCAGATCATCTGTTAAGTGTTCCGGTTGCCCAGCTTGCTCCATTTCTTCTTCTTCCAATTCTTTTTTCTGCTCTTCTTCATCTTGCTCTGCATGTTGTTCCTCATCTTCTCCTGCTTCTTGCTTTTCCTGAATATTTAATTCCCGTGGCCCATGACCTTCCATCACTTTTCTGTCAGGATGAAGAAGTTCTGCTGTCTGTTCTCTTCCTTCTCTAGGGTTTACTTTAACAGCTTCTTCTCCCCCTTGTGACTGGTCACCATTCTGCATAATCTACAATAATACAAATCATTAAATCTGAGAGGTTAGTTTCAAACAAATATGCTTCTGGACTATACACTGAATTTCAAGAGATTTACTTCCTGTCAGTGGTGGGATTCAAATTTTTTACTACCGGTTCTGTGGGTGTGGCTTGGTGGGCGTGGCTTGGTGGGTGTGGCAGGGGAAGGATACTGCAAAATCTCCATTCCCACCCCACTCCAGGGGAAACATATTGCAAAATGTCCATTCCCTCCCCACTCCTTGGGGAAGGATACTGCAAAATGTCCATTCCCTCCCCACTCCTCGGGGAAGGTTACCACTGGTTCTCCAAACTATTCAAAATTTCTGCTACCGGTTCTTCAGAATTGGTCAGAACCTGCTCAATACCACCTCTGATCTAAACTTATATTGAGGCCATATAGATCCTTGGATTTCCTTTGAGGTTCTTCATTTTTTAAAACTGAAATTGACAGGCTCCAGTACAATCAATTTAACTAAATGTGATTCATATTATGTTAACGAGTTGCAGTAGGTAAAAAAAAAAGAATAGTTATAAGTAAGTAATATAACTGCTCAATGATACCCCACTTTTATTTGGGCATTCTGAGGGAGCACCTCTTTATTCCCATGGTGTGATGCTTAAAGTTCTCACAAAAAAAAACAACAAAAAAACAACCCAGGCTCCTTACCTAGGAATCCCATCAATTTTCACTTCACTTCTGTGTGTCTTGGGGTTACAGCAGCAACCAGATCTGCCCAGATTGCCTTCTCTAGGCAATGTGGTCATGTGACATGACACTTTATTACCGCAGTGCTTAGCAATGGCAATTCTGGTTCCAATTGCCACTATAATGAGAACAGCCTATATTTACTTAGAAATTGGTTACTTTTGCTTACATGGTGAAGCATATGCCTACTTTTTAAAACACAACTGTTTCTCAGGTACTATTTTGATCATGGATCAGAGTGAATCAGTGGTGGGATTCAACAGTTTCGCACCTATTTGTGAGAACCGGTTGTTAACTTTCTAAGTAGTTTGGAGAACCAGTTGTCGGAAGAAATCTCTTTGTTTTTTTCCACTTTACAGGGCTAATCCTGTAAGGAAGGAAACATTCTGGTGTTGTTTCTAGCTTAATCTTTATTGCCCTGCTTACAGAAACTGCCTCTTGGTTAACCTCTATAACATCTAACGGTTCTCATTCGATTTCCGGTCCCAGCGGCGACAGGACGCTGAGAGACGAGCTCTGCCCTCAGCGCCTGGAACCGGCCGTCTGTGAGACCCTTTGGGGCCGGGCACCCCGGTTTGGGGGTGCCCACCGTTCTAGGGCGGCTTTTGCCAGGGGTCCCCAGCTGAATCCCAGGGCCGGGCGGCCGATGCTGGCACGCCTGAGGCTCCCGGAGACGAGGTGGCTTCTGGTGGCGGCCATTTCCAAGGCTGCCGCCAGTGCCAATGTGCTCGGTGGACTCGGGGCTTTTCTTCTAATGGCCACACAGCAGCTTTAAAAGGACTCGGGAAGGAGAATGGAGACCGGAG